>JAZKJV010003342.1:0-480000 GCA_037367405.1 Ottelia alismoides | reverse complement strand
GCATGATAAGAATTTATAGGTATGATATATGATTTTAGAAGGTATATGATCGATACCAACTCCCAATGTCTAAATGAGAAAGTTAATGATAAAATCATGAAGGAGACAATGTAAAAGAGATCTAAAACTTTGAGTTTATTCTAGGTTTTCAGTATTCAGGATGAACGAGTATTAAGAATACTTAAGGGTGATACGATCATAAGCGATTGTATAACATGCCGCTTCCATTATGAGGGAGTGATGAAATAGGTTTGGATTTTAGTTACTCCTTTGCTTAGAGAAGTGATCTGATCTTAGTTCAAATGCTGGACATTGATATGAATGTGATTCAGATGCAATGAGAGTATTAGATCTATGGCCTTGATTTAATCAAGCATTTAGGAGAGGTTCTCGAGATCTGGATTTGAGATGTGATCTCAATATCCAAGTCACTTACAAGGAACATACAATTGTCGTGTCCTTATCTCCAAGTATCTGTGTAGAAAGTGCATTATTATTGAAAGAATTGAAGAATAATTTCATTGATAAATGTGTATGCAAGCATTGAGATAGAGATAATTAAATATAATTTAATTATCATGAATAATGTGAATTTGATTTATATCATTTAGATGTGTGAGAATGATGGCTCAATATAATTAAATACGATCTAATTATCATGGATATGAATAATGTGGATACCGCTATCCAAATTAATCATATATATTATAAATTTGATTTATAATATATTAGAGAGAGATATTTGTAAATAGGGTTTGATGAGGCTACCCCTTGCGGGCAGCCAACATGGCTGCCCCGCCCCGTTTTTTCGGCAATTTTTTTATTTTTTTTGAAAAATTTCACATGTATATTCATCTATATATACCTCCTATATGCCATTCAAATTTCATCAGAAACAGAGACTCGTACGGCCTCCATCCAAATAGGGTCGATTTAAAAAATCCTGCGACCGTTAACAAATGACTGTCTAGATGGAGGTTGTACGAGTCTCTGTTTCTGACGAAATTTGAATGGCATATATGAGGGATATATAGATGAATATACATGGTGAAATTTTTCAAAAAAAATAAAAAAATTTGTGGAAAAAATGGGACGGGGCAGCCATGGATATGATAAGAATTTATAGGTATGATATATGATTTTAGAAGGTATATGATCGATACCAACTCCCAATGACTAAATGAGAAAGTTAATGATAAAACCATGAAGGAGACAATATAAAAGAGATCTAAAACTTTGAGTTTATTCTAGGTTTTCAGTATGCAGGATGAACGAGTATTAAGAATACTTAAGGGTGATGCGATCATAAGCGTTTGTATAACATGCCGCTTCCATTATGAGGGAGTGATAACATAGGTTTGGATTTTAGTTACTCCACTGCTTAGAGAAGTGATCTGATCTTAGTTCAAATGCTGGACATTGATATGAATGTGATTCAGATGCAATGAGAGTATTAGATCTATGGCCTTGATTTAATCAAGCTTTTAGGAGAGATTCTCGAGATCTGGATTTGAGATGTGATCTCAACATCCAAGTCACTTTACAAGGAACATACAATTTCTGTGTCCTTATCTCCAAGTATCCGCGGAGAAAGTACGTTATTCTTGAAAGAATTAAAGCATAATTTCATCGATAAAATGTGTATCCAAGCATTGAGATATAGATAATTAAATATGATTTAATTATCATGAATAATGTGAATTTAATTTATATCATTTAGATGCGTGAGAATGATGGCTCAATATAATTAAATACGATCTAATTATCATGGATAAGAATAATGTGGATACCGCTATCCATATTAATCATATATATTATAAATTTAATTTATAATATATTAGAGAGAGATATTTGTAAATAGGGTTTGATGGGACTGCCCCTTGCGGGCAGCCAACATGGCTGCCCCGTCCCGTTTTTTCTGCAATTTTTTTTTGAAAATTTCACATGTATATTCATCTATATATCCCTCCTATATGCCATTCAAATTTCATCAGAAACAAAGACTCGTACGGCCTCCATTTAAATAGGACCGATTTAAAAAATCCTACGACCATTAAAAAATGACTATCTAGATGGAGGTTGTACGAGTCTCTGTTTCTGACGAAATTCGAATGACATATATGAGGGATATATAGATGAATGTACATCGTAAAATTTTTCAAAAAAATAAAAAAATTTGTGGCAAAAACGGGACGGGGCAACCATGGATATGATAAGAATTTATAGTATGATATATGATTTTAGAAGGTATATGATCGATACCAACTCTCAATGACTAAATGAGAAAGTTAATGATAAAACCATGAAGGAGACAATGTAAAAGAGATCTAAAACTTTGAGTTTATTCTAGGTTTACAGTATGCAGGATGAACGAGTATTAAGAATACTTAAGGGTGATGCGACCATAAGCGTTTGCATAACATGCCACTTCCATTCTGAGGGAGTGATGAAATAGGTTTGTATTTTAGTTACTCCTCTGCTTAGAGAAGTGATCTGATCTTAGTTCAAATGCTGGACATTGATATGAATGTGATTCGGATGCAATGAGAGTATTAGATCTATGGCCTTGATTTAATCAAGCATTTAGGAGAGGTTCTCGAGATCTGGATTTGAGATGTGATCTCAATATCCAAGTCACTTTACAAGGAACATACAATTGCCGTGTCCTTATCTCCAAGTATCCGCGTAGAAAGTACATTATTATTGAAAGAATTGAAGAATAATTTCATTGATAAATGTGTATGCAAGCATTGAGATATAGATAATTAAATATGATTTAATTATCATGAATAATGTGAATTTGATTTATATCATTTAGATGCGTGAGAATGATGGCTCAATATAATTAAATACGATCTAATTATCATGGATATGAATAATGTGGATACCGCTATCCAAATTAATCATATATATTATATATTTTATTTATAATATATTAGAGAGAGATATTTGTAAATAGGGTTTGATGAGGCTACCCCTTGTAGGCAGCCAACATGGCTGCCCCACCCCGTTTTTCGGCAATTTTTTTATTTTTTTTGAAAAAATTCACATGTATATTCATCTATATATCCCTCCTATATGCCATTCAAATTTCATCAGAAACAGAGACTCGTACGGCCTCCATCCAAATAGGGTCGATTTAAAAAAACTTGCGACCGTTAATAAATGACTGTCTAGATGGAGGTTGTACGAGTCTCTGTTTCTGACGAAATTCGAATGGCATATATGAGGGATATATAGCTGAATATACATGGAGAAATTTTTCAAAAAAATAAAAAAAATTTGTGGAAAAAATGGGACGGAGCAGCCATGGATACGATAAGAATTTATAGGTATGATATATGATTTTAGAAGGTATATGATCGATACCAACTCCCAATGACTAAATGAGAAAGTTAATGATAAAACCATGAAGGAGACAATATAAAAGAGATCTAAAACTTTGAGTTTATTCTAGGTTTTCAGTATGCAGGATGAACGAGTATTAAGAATAGTTAAGGGTGATGCGATCATAAGCGTTTGTATAACATGCCGCTTCCATTATGAGGGAGTGATGACATAGGTTTGGATTTTAGTTACTCCACTGCTTAGAGAAGTGATCTGATCTTAGTTCAAATGCTGGACATTGATATGAATGTGATTCAGATGCAATGAGAGTATTAGATCTATGGCCTTGATTTAATCAAGCTTTTAGGAGAGATTCTCGAGATCTGGATTTGAGATGTGATCTCAATATACAAGTCACTTTACAAGGAACATACAATTTCCGTGTCCTTATCTCCAAGTATCCACGGAGAAAGTACATTATTCTTGAAAGAATTAAAGAATAATTTCATCGATAAATGTGTATCCAAGCATTGAGATATAGATAATTAAATATGATTTAATTATCATGAATAATGTGAATTTGATTTATATCATTTAGATGCGTGAGAATGATGGCTTAATATAATTAAATACGATCTAATTATCATGGATAAGAATAATGTGGATACCGCTATCCATATTAATCATATATATTATAAATTTGATTTATAATATATTAGAGAGAGATATTTGTAAATAGGGTTTGATGGAGATGCCCCTTGCGGGCAGCCAACATTGCTGCCCCGTCCCGTTTTTTCTGCAATTTTTTCATGTTTTTTGAAAAATTTTACATGTATATTCATCTATATATCCCTCCTATATGTCATTCAAATTTCATCAGAAACATAGACTCGTACGACCTCCATCCAAATAGGGTCGATTTAAAAAATCCTGCGACCGTTAAAAAAATGACTGTCTAGATGGAGGTCGTACGAGTCTCTGTTTCTGACAAAATTCAAATGACATATAGGAGGGATATATATATATGAATATACATGGTGAAATTTTTCAAAAAAATATTTTTTTTGTAATTTTACATGCACTGAGGCCTATATCTTCCATATTTTTTACTTTTATTGGAAAATATTACCATATATTCATCTCTATATCCCTTCAATATGCTATTTGAATTTCGTCAGAAATAGAGAACCCTATACCCTCCATGTAGAACATGCCGATTACAACAATTTTAATACTGTTAAAATTTCCTATTCTAGATGGAGGGCATATGAGTATCTATTTCTGATCGAATAACATATCAGAGGGATATATAGATGAATATACATAGTGATATTTTCCAAAAAAAGTAAAAAATGAGGAAGATATAGGCCTCGATGCATGTAAAACATGGGTGCATACTCCCCATCACCTCTCTCTCCTTCGCATCATGTGGTGGCTGTGACTAGCACCATCCATTCCACTTCCTCGCGACTGAGGGTGCTTCTCGGTAGGCCCCTCCTCGTGAATGCAGTGCTCCTCGGCATGTCCCCTATCGTTATGGCAGAGGCACTCAATACATCGGCCCTGCCTTACGATGGATCTGCTTATCTGGTTGCAGGAAACCATCTCACGTATCATCTTATCGTTTTGTTTCAAAGATGGTGTTTACTAGAATAATTTTTTAAAGAAATCCTCTGGTTTCTCTTCTAGGATGCTTTAGACAGTCCATTCATGGAGAAATTAAAATTTCTCCAATGCATTTCCTTGAAATATAGAAGTACCCAATGTTTTATTTTGTTCTCGTGCCTTTAGATAGTATTTGATGATCCGTGAGGACATTATTCTCTTTCTTATTTCATATATAAGGTGGTTTAAAATCTACTATGAATGGATTACTCTGGCTATTATGCAGTAAAGTTTAGATATAACTAATTTGCAACAATCAAATCCAATAAACCCAATTTCTGATACGTGTATATTCCTCAAAAGTGTAGGGGAGAACAACACCATTTGGAAATGGCATGATATTATCTCAGTCAAAATCCAATTTAACGATAGATTTTAAAGCGTCCAATGATATAATGGAGAGTTAATTGAGGTTATATGGTGGTTAACGAATGCAATGCCGGTATTTGTAGCATAGCCAGTTTTATTCTGTTCGCAAAAAATCGGACCGGACTGGCGGGTCGGACCGGTTGGATCGGGAACCGGCCTCAACTCGGTCGGTTCGGCCGGTTTTAGGTAATTAATTTTAAAAAAATGAAATAAAAAATCGGGTCAGATCGGTGGTCGTACCGGGTTGACTCGGGTGGTTGGACCGGGTTGACCTGGATTGATCCGATTTTGATAGTTTAGTATATTTTTTTAAAAAATAAAGGTTTAAATAATAAAATAATAGAGTTCTTATCGCTTGTACCCTTCTTAATGCGATTTCAATTATGTCCCTCTCTTTTTTGGAATATAATTTATGCCACTACTTTTTGGAGTAATTTTCTAGAAGCAACTATAAATAAATTATTACAATATTATATTCATATATAATGCTAGAAAATGTGACTACCTTTTGTAGAGTTTTGTTCGAAATAGACAATCATGTTTTTATGTTGAAAGATTTGACAATTTAAACGATTATTTCATTGATATATAATTGCATATTTACATATATGTATCCGGTTTTATCGGTTCAAAAAACCAGTTCGACCGGTCGGACCAGTAAATTAAATCCGGTTCGATTTTTTTCGACTCGATAAGAATGATGACGTCATGTTAACATTATCACCGGTCTGATCGGTTTGGACCGACAGTCCGATCCGATTGGACCAAACCGAAGACTAACCGATTCAATGTCCGGTCCGATTTTTTAAACCTTGGTTCGCACATGTCAGAATACAGATCTTGATATGGGATATCAGAATATAATATATCCCATGAATTCCTTCAATATGGTCGGAGCTCCATTTGGTCAAGCCATTATTACATTTATGATCCAGCAGAATCCAGATCTTGACGAACTCAACTTGCAAATAAACAGAAAGCTGACTGAGTCGCATCCGATCAATCAATGCTCGAGTACTCCATTCTCACCACTTCGCAGCTATATACACGCGCATACGTAGATACGATTGCATGCATATTACTAGAATTTGCAGCAGGTTGGGTTGACTAGAACTAAGCAGTCGATTGACTCTGGTTATTTCTCTTCCAAGTCCCATTCTATTCGAGCTACTTTGACGTTCAATCAACGATCGACTCTGATGGATAGTGCAGTATGTTCACATTCCTATATAAAATCCTGTATATGATCTTGCTCACAAGATGTGAACATGACCATGGCCAAGGAGAACAGAGAACAACGTGGGTATCTTCTGGTAAGAAAGAAGGAACGGATGACCAGTGGAATTTGACAGGGTCTTACGGATACGTCGAGCTGTGTGTGATCAGAGGGCCTCCAATATTACTGATTGAAAACCAGTTTCCACGGTCTTAACTTGGAACTTAAACAGTGGGCAGAAATTATTAATTAATTGATTGTGCGGAAATTCTTGCGCTTGGATCCGCTTGGTATGCATCTAATCACCCGGTCTGGAATTTGTGTCATCTAGGGCAGTGTGAATGTCTAAGATTCTAGAATTAACAATAAATCATCTGTTATGTGCGAACAGAATATAAAATCATAATTTATATTTATATTATCATGTCTGTGGTTGATGAAAATAGAAGGTACTGGTAAAAAATACAGAATCTTTTAGTATGAATTCTTTTAAAAAAGAGGAACACAAACACTACCACAAATGTCTTTTTTTTGCATTTTTTAAAAAAACACCTTGGTTGGTTGGAGGGGGAGGGGGTTATATCACTTTATATCACCATTATGTTATTTGAAACACAACTCAGTTCGATACTTGTATCCCATTAATCAAGACCATCAAATTTAAATGATCTTAGAATTGATGGAATAAACCCTTCTAAATGCAAATGTTAAGAATGATTGTTTTGCAAGAAGTTTGAAACCATATTCCACTTATTATTCAAAGTAAGTCACTCACAATTTATTAAAAAAAATAAAAAGATGACTATTTGTGGGACAAGTGCATGCAAATTTCAACGCATGTGCATACTCCTCAAACCCATATATATAGTATTTATTTCTAATATATCAATATTCATAATTGAATAAAATCTGTGTTTATAATTTTTAGTTCATGTTTTACATCCATTATAAGTATACATGGATTTGTGAAATATATTTTCAAATCTAATCTTATGACTGAATTTTTTTTAGTAAAAGCGAGGGTGACATCTCAAGTTGGGAGTCGCCGCAAAAAAATTACTAGAAAAGAGGTGGAATTCATTACCTGGATGCCCAAAAATGACAAAGAGAATTACAAAGGATGAATACATTTTCTGGGTAAAACTTTTGGTTTTTGAAAATAAGATCATTCCTCCCACCTCAAATTGCTCAAAGGACTGCAAAAGGTAAGGCACAACCATCTTATGAATTGCCCCCACCGACATTACTAACTTTCAGAAATCAACAGCCACTCCTGGCAAAATCCAAGACACCCCAACCTCCTTCCAAACCAGCTCTGATGTCGGGCACATGAATAACAAGTGCTCAGCATCTTCAACCTGCTCTCAGCACATGTTGCATTGTATCCAAAATGCCAAACAACCTTTCCCTTATTACTTTATCGCAAAATCTGCCCCTTTCTTAGATATCAAAGGAAGACCTTAACTCTGCATGGGATCTTGCTAGCCCAAATGATCTTCATATCCTATCACATGTATGGATTTAGGTCCGTTGTGGTCCCCTTGAAGTCCATGTACGCTTTCTTCATCAAGAATTTACCATCCTCCCACTAAAAATGATCCCTACCCTGAGTGATGCAGCATGGCGATGGTAGTACAGACTGCATTATGGCAAGCTCCTCCAAACACTAATCTGAGCGGACAGACACAAACTAAGGATCCCTTAATCCGAAACCCCATCTTGCATCAAGAATCACTCCTTCGTCGTCGCCAATGCAAACAGCCTCGGGAACCAGCTGCTGAGCAGTCTATTCCTCATTCAATCATCTCACAAGAATCGAAACCCCTCCCCATCTCTAACCTTCGATCGTAATCTCGAAGCCAACAAGGACAAAAATTCCCGCACTCCACACCACAAGGGGCAAACTGAAATCTCCCTAACTTCAGCAAGCTCAAAATTCCGTAGAGCTCATGCGAAAGTCTGGGCACCAACCTTCCGAATCACTTCTGATCTGAATGACCCACTTTGCCAACAACACTTTGTTCATACACGCCACATGTTGAACCTCTAAGCCTCCCTCGCTTCATGGGCACGTCAGCTCCTCCCAACCCACTAAATGCACCCCAGGTCTTTGTCATTTCCTGTCAGACCAAAAAATCTCCTCATCAAAGATTCAATCTTCTTGCGCACTCCCGTCAACATTAGTCTAACAGGGAAAAAGAATATAGGGATGGTCGAGAGCACATGTTTCAATAGGATCAGCTTTCTCCCTTAGAGAGGGTAACTGCCTTCCAACCAGCCAACCTCTGCTCAAATCGTTGAAGAACCATATCCCAATCAGACTTTCCGAGCTTGCCCCCTACCAGGGAAAGGCTCAAGTACGAAATCAACAACTCTCCTAATGGACAACTCAATATTTCCACCAGTCTACCATCTTCATCCACCTCCATCCCAAAAGGGATCACCACCGGCATTTTCTTATTCATCTGAAGGCCCAAAAGACTGTTGAATACCTCCACAATCTGACTTCCTGAGCTTGTCCGCCACGATGGAAAGGCTCAAATATGAAATCAGCAATCTCCGAGCGGACAACCCAACATTTCCGCCATTCTACCACCTTCATCCTTCCCCATCCCGAAAAGGATGGGCATCGACTTTTGCTTATTGATCTAATGCTGAGTCTTTTTTGTTAAAATGAGAGCTCGTATTAAATCGGTAAAATAATGACCTGTTCAGATTATCAAAACAATCTTCTTTTTAAATTTGCATGGCATTATAGATGATATATGATTTATTCGTTAATTTCTTTTGAAATATGGTAAATGAATGATGAGGTAATCCCTCTATGCGTGTTTTTACACATGGAAATTTATTTGCTTCTACGTTTATTCTTGGCGGTATAATGATTCATACTAGATGGGACGAATTTTTAGGTTAACGACACATATTTCTGCTTACACTTTTTTGTGTATGGTATAATAAAGATTTACTTTTTACGAATTTGGTAATATATAGAAAATTTAATGCAATAAATATTGCGCCACCATATTCTTTTATTTCAGTAACATAAAAAAATCATAAACCTGTCATTGTTTCAAGTTTCTAAATTTTGTTACTTGAGTTTTGTACAAGTTTTGTAGGTAAAACACACGATCAGAACTCGTAGCAATCAAAAGTTAGTTTAAATACTCCTCGCAAAAAATTATTTTCAATAACGTGAAATCACTAAAATAACGTATATTCGTTATATACTTTGTATATTCTATCCTAGCCAATACACTATAGAACGACGATTATAAAGTTCATTTCTTTTAATCTTTTTGATATAATTGTTTCCAAAATAGAATAAATACCAAGAGAATGGTTAGCATATAATAGCCGGTTAATGAAGTTTCATTGCAATTTAAGTACAATGATTACCGTATTATAAATATTTTAAATGCATATATAAAAGGCAATTTGCCATAGATTATGCATCAGAACCTAAAGAGTTTTTATCAGTTGTGCCCCTCTCCGAGATATTCCAATATCAGTTATGCCCCTTTTTTTGGGAATATCATTTGTGCCCTCAACTTTTTACCGTTCTATCACTTGTACCCCTCCGTTAATCTAACCGTCAATGAGTAGAACTTAACCATGATTTTTTGAAATCATGGTGCAGTTAAGAAGGGCATAATTGTCCAGACTTCTTCTTCATCATCTTCTTCCTCCATTTGTTCTTCTTCCTTTCTCTTTATAATTTCTCTCTCTTAATTATACCTTCATGCAATCATTAAATCGCTAAATTTTTTACATTTTCACGGATATATCACCCATTACGGATCAAATGATGAATTTTATTGAATTTTTTAGAGAGTTTGGATAAATCAATTAATTAAAATTTATCTTAACTAAACAAATGCTGAAAGTTTGTATCCTGTCTTTCCCGACTAATCATGCTCTTGAGATTTCCCAGCTAATCAGGCTCTTGAGATGAGATTTCCCAGCTAATCAGGCACTTGAGATTTCTCAGCTACTCAGGTATCATCATCTCGAAATTGTTCCTGTACATCTCTCTGACGCACACAAACACATCAAGATCAGCAAAACCCACAATTTTGTATCCCATTTTCTACCCGAAACCATAAAAATGTGAGATCTTTCGAAGTTTCTGACATGTATTGAAGGTGGTCCAAGGGTTAATTAGAGGTGGGTAACAAAGGAAAAGATGGAGCTTTGTGCGACGAACATGCGGATGACTTGGTTGTTGTTGCATGTGACGTGGAACTAGGTGCAGGGGTTGACGAGGGTGGGATCCCAACTCTGGAGGATGTTGGTTGGGTCGTTGAGCGGTGATATCGGGGGGGGGGGGGGGGGGGTGGGTGATGGGGAGGAGGGGCACAGGAGGAGGAGCGGGAGAGGAGCTCGAGGCTCGATGGTGTCGAGCTAGGGAGGAGGGGCAGGCTGGGGACGAGGAGC
This sequence comes from Ottelia alismoides, assembly GCA_037367405.1. Taxonomy (NCBI): domain Eukaryota; kingdom Viridiplantae; phylum Streptophyta; class Magnoliopsida; order Alismatales; family Hydrocharitaceae; genus Ottelia; species Ottelia alismoides. The sequence continues at coordinate 468,986 of JAZKJV010003342.1, read as the reverse complement.
TCGGGGCGGAGCTCAAGGTTGGAGGGGGTCAGGTTATGGAAGAGGGGGTGAGCTGGGGAGGAGTGGCAGAGGAGGAGGACCTCGGGGCGGAAGGAGGCGTTGGAGGGGGTCTGGTTGGGAAAGAGGGGGGAGGTGCAGGGGCTGGTTGGGGAGGAGGAAGAGGATGGAGGAGGAATAGGAAGAAAATGGCATTTTCAGTCTTTTTTATAATTTAATTCTTGTTATATCCTCAAAGTTAATGTCTGTTTGCATTTGCGATGGATGACGACTAACCCGATAGACACAAGTGATAGAATGACAAGAAGTCGGAGACACAATCGATATTCCTAAAAAATAAGGGCATAACTAAAATTGCAATATCTCGGAGGAGCACAACTGATAAAAACCCTAATCTAAATTAATGCATAATTCTCTCTCTATATATTGGCATATATGCTTTTTATAGTTAAATATATAACAATGGATATTATTCCATTCTTGATCATTTAAGCTCGCACATAACTTTTAATTCATTACAATATTTCTTGCAATGAATCACATAGCAGTCGTTATCGATGACTTTTTCTTGTAATTAATATTAAATTCAGTAACGGCTATATACAAATTTTAAAGATTTAGTCATCAGGAAAATCATTGTTATATGAACAATTAATAATGAGCATGACTAAGAGCAAAAGGTACTTATTGCAACAAATAAGTTATTTGTCCCTTAACTCAATTTCACTGTAGTGATATTTATTGTACTATATTTAAGATTATCATTTATGGAGACCATGCGCACATATCACTACAAGAAATTAGACCTAAGGCAACGAATAATTTTGAATATTCGTTGATATATCTTCCGATGCTAAAGATATAACAACGGATATTATTCGTTGTCGAATGATCTTTTGTACTTGTAATTAACAACGAATATCATATTCGTTGTTAAATGTCCATATAACGACAATTTTTTCGTTGAATTATTCGTTAAAATTCACACTAATCTTTGCCATATTTAGCAATGATTAGAAGATAATTGTAACGAATAATAGTTGTTATATGATTCGTTGCAAGGAATATAGCAACGAATACCCTTATTCATTGCAAATTTAAAGAAGTAAGCAACGGATAATATTCATTCTTACATATTTAACTACGGAAGATATGACAACGAATATTAAATTATTCATTGCCTTAAGTCTATTTTCTTGTAGTGTACACATAAGTATTCTTTTGTGTGAGACAACATATTGGCATTCAACTCAAGTACACTACAAGAAACTAGACCTAAGGCACGAATAATTTGAGTATTGTCGCCATATCTTCCGATTTTAAACATATAACAACGAATATTATTCGTATCCAAATGATCTTTTGTACTTGTAATTAGAAACAGATGTCATATTCATTGTTAAAGGTCCATAATGGCGATTTTCCATTAAATTATTCGTTAGAAGAAAAAGTCAATGAATAGTCGTTGTTTTTTTATTCATTTCGAGGAATACAACAACGAATACTATTATTCAATGTGAATATAAAGAAGTAAGCAAGTAATTATATTCTTTTTTATATATAAATTACTGAAGAAATGACAATAAGTATTAAATTATCCGTTGTCTTGATTCACTTTTCTTGTAAGTGTAGTTTGGCCGCATTCGTTATAGGGATGCGAAAGGTTAAATGGTGCCAACACAAAACTTTTTTTCAAATGTCGCGGTTCGGATAAATTTTGGACGTTGCATGCAATTCCCATGTGGTGCAACACAAGGCTTAAAGTCCCTTAGTCAGGCAAAAGGAAGGGACGGCGAAACCTCCTGTGCAAGATGCTACTATATCAACAGTGAACCACAAGTTCAACCTCTCGTAGTTTCATCTGAAAATGCTGTTGCGTTCGTTCACTTGTTTCTTGGTATCTACACTTTGGAATTCTAACTATTAATGCATTAACCTGCACTTTGGAATACTAACTATTAATGCATTAATCTGTTAAGCGAGATTAATATCTATGGCATGTACCCTTGACGGATACGTGTTAACTACACGTCCAAAATACTAAGCCTCCTGTAACAAAAGAGGTTCTGAAGCCTCCTGTAACAAAAGAGGTTCTGAACTGTCACTTATACAATGTGTACTCTATAACGGGAATATTACGTGATGCAAACAAGAGAAGATAGATTTAAATAACACCAAGATCACGGGAAATTCAACAGTAGAGAGGATCCTCATCCACTATCCCCGACCCTTTAGGAGGGTCGTCTGATCTAGATCGAACGGCCCACTGTAATACAACACCTGATGGATCAGTCTCATTGAACAAACCCAACCCCAGTGCGATGATAACAATGATAGATATGTATAATTACGATGTGTACGTACTGTCGATCGTCAGAGGAAATAATAGAAGGAGACGACTGCAAACAACATAATCACGGCCTGATTATGGATCGAACATTCGATTATATAGCACCATAATAAACATAGCAAGTACACAAAATGAACCCTATGACAAAGGTGACGGAGTCAAAGGTGGGTGCAGAAATTAAAATCTCTACCACGTCAAACCCAACAACTCTCCCTCCCTCCATACAGACCATCAATCCAACCCTCAATGGGTCAAAACATACCCTCCACTTGTCTTATCTTCTACACTTTCCAATCTCTCTATCTTCTTCTTCCTCTTCTTTTATCCTTCTTCCATCTAAGACAGGTAAAAATGGTATATATGCATAGAATCTCAATAACTCCATGTGAAATCACGAGCTATCACGTGAGCATCACGTGTGACGAACCCTATATAAGCACACCCCTTTCGGTGCAACTCCTCACCCCCAATACATCTCCAACCAAGCATATAGATAGCCTCACTTCTTTCACTTTTAGAAGAAGCCCATTACATCCACTTACACCTGCAACGATGGCCGGCTGCAATCCCGGACGGTACGAGCCCAAGGTGGCCATAGTTGGAGCCGGCATAAGTGGGCTCGCTGCCGCGAAGCAGCTCATGAAGTATAAACGATTGTGTTCGAAGCAACCGGCTCGATCGGAGGCGTGTGGACGCACTGCTCCTACCGGTCCACGAGGCTCCAAACGCCCCGCATGGACTACGAGTTCTCCGATTACCAGTGGAAGGACCGGACCGACACCTCCTTCCCGACGCACATCGAGATCCTGGAGTATCTCGAGGGATACGCTACGCATTTTGGTTTGCAGAAGCTCATCAGGTTCAACACCAAGGTCGTCGAGATTCGCTTCCTCGGGGACCTGGAGAAGGCTGCGTCCGGCTGGATGTGGGGGGCCACGGGCCGACCTTTCGCCGGCCGGCCCATGTGGGAGTCGAGTCCAGGCTGACCAGTCGGAAACCATACAGGTCCCTACTCCTCTAGTTATATATCTGTTCATCTTAATTCATTGTTCAACCTTTGATTCGTGGTCAACATAGATTCGATACTCCTTTTGATCCCTATTTTGGGTGGTTTATTCCAGTGGCACAAATTTGAGTTTGTAGTGATGTGCATGGGAAGTATGGGGACGTGCCGAAGATGCCGGAGTTCGATGATGGCGAGGGGAAGGAGGTGTTCAAGGGTAAGGTGATGCATTCCTTGGATACTGCAAACTAAAACAAGGAAGAGTCAGAGGAGCTCATGAAGGGGAAGAAGGTGCTAGTTGTTGGCTACAAGAAATCCGCAATTGACTTGGCTCTCGAATGCGCAGAGGCAAACCAAGGTTAGTTAACTAACATGCTTGCTATTTTTTTCATGAAAGATCGCCATCCATATTCAGCATGTTATCAATTAATAATGAGGCAATTTACCGCAAACTTACTTTTTTTTAATTTCTTGAGATTCGAACACACCTCGGAAAATACCCATGTAACTACTTATCGTTATTAAGAAAAATATATGAGCGTCTCTTTTTATTTATTATCGAGCAATTTAGTATTAGAATTTTTGTTATCTGTTGCTTTCGTGCACTGGTCCAAGCAAATTGCCTCTGCTGCTTGAAATTGTGTTTGACTTCATCTTGATCTGAATGTTCATTATTTTTTATATCCATAGGAAAAGATGGGAAACCATGCCCGATGCTGATAAGGACCCTCCACTGGACCGTTCCCTCCTACTCCATATGGGGCCTTCCATTCTTCCTCTTCTTCTCAACCAGGTCCTCACAGTTCATCCATGAGAGGCCGAACCAAGGCATTCTCCGGTCTCTCCTATGCCGCCTCTCCTCTCCGATGGTATGTTCTTAATGCTCGTATTGTGTGTGATATGAAAAGAATCATACCAACATGTTAATCATGTGTGCAGAGATGGAGTGTCTCGAGGTTCATAGAATCATACTTGGCGTGGAAGCTACCGTTGGACAAGTACGGCCTTAGACCGGAGCACCCGTTCTTGGAGGATTACGCATCGTGCCAGATGGCGATCCTGCCGGAGAATTTCTTCAAGGAGGCTGATGCCGGGAGGATCGAGTTCAGGAAGACGACGAGCTGGTCGTTCTGGGAACGGGGTGTTACATTGGAGGACGGGACAAGGATGGAAGCTGATGTGGTCATCCTTGCCACCGGTTTCGATGGGAAGAAGAAGCTGAGGTCTGTTCTTCCTGAGCCCTTCAAGGGTTTGATAGAGGACACCTCCGGCATCATGCCACTTTACAGTAAGCTTTTATGGTTTTCATTAATGCTCTAAAACCAAACATTAATAGCATTGGCTAGTGAAGCATAATCTCGTAAAAATAGTTATGTATTACGCATATAAATACATAGGGCACATGCAATGTAACCACGCAAGGTTCTATATGGCGATAAAATGATACAGATATATCTATCTACATCTGTTTGCATTATGTTTATGAATGATTGACAGGGGAACTATACATCCGGAAAATTCCACACATGGCGTTTGTGGGCTACATCGAGAGCGTATCGAACCTGCACACCTCGGAGCTGCGATGCAAGTGGCTCGCGCGGCTCCTCGACGAACAATTCGAGTTGCCGGCGGTGGACACGATGCTCCGGCAGGTCTCCGAGGAGACGGAGGTGATGAAGAGGACGACAAGGTTCTACAAGCGCCACTGCATCTCCACCTATAGCATCGACCATAGCGACGCCATGTGTCAGGACATGGGCTATGACGCGTGGAGAAGGGCGGCAACTGGCTGGCTGAGGCCTTTAGCGCGTACAACAACCAGGACTACAAGATAGAAGAGGACGACGAGAAAGGACTTTGATGATCCATCCCTTCGATCTTGATTCATTAATTTCGACAAAGTGGTAACCGGAATAAATACGGGTTGCAATAAATCATGTAGGTTGTTTTGAATTGGTCAGTGAATCAAATCTAATATATATACTACAGGTTTCAGAGTATTTATATCGTTTAATCGCGGTCGCATTTGTACTGGTGGAAGTCAAATAATGCGTTGTAGTTAAAAATAATATGATTTAATAAAATTGAATAAATTGATTATTCTATAGATTCCACGAGGAAATTCTGCATGGTATTTCAGTGTCAACTTCTCTAGATAGCAGCAAGTGGAAAACTTTTTTTTGGAAATGATCATTTAAAATATTAAACAACTTGTCATGATATCATTAAAATGATATTATTCCAAGGGGACTTTTGATGGAAGGGTTGACGATGGTGGGGCGGCGGGGTCATGAGCGGACATAGGCGCATCAACTGTCGTCGCAAGCGGGGAGGGAAACTCGTGCAGGAGGGTGGTGACTCCTCAGGTGTGGGCAAGCAGGTGCCTGCTCGAAGTGGAGTCTCGGAGGTGGGAAAGCGAGCACCGGCTGCAGATGATTGTTCAGGTCGGGTTATTGTGGGTGTCAGCAGAGGAGGTGGAAGTTGTCTCGAGGCAGCGAGGGAAGACATAGGGTGTTGCATCGACCCTTCCTTTGGGGGTGATGTGGTCCGGCTAGAGGAGTCGGTGGTATATGCACGTGGCCTGTCTAAGGAAGAGGAAGAGCAGCTGCTCGATCTAACGCGGAAGGCGGAGGGCAGGGTCCACTGGTAGGTGCCGCGACTACGTGATGGGGCGGTGATAGCTGATACGGTGAGGACGGTGATGATCAGGAGGCTTCCTTTGATCGGAAGAGAGTTGAAGGTGGTCCGGGAGCTGTTGGTGCTGTTGATGCGGGATAAAGAGTTGGTGACGGACGGTTTGCAGAAAGGGCAGTATATCGACGTTGTGGTGATGGCTATGGGGATTCGCGGACATCTCCCGCTCGCGTTCGAGGCCCAGTTCAGGGGCCTTCGGCTCCGTCCAGAGGTGTGGGCTTCGACTGGGGTGCCGGGTGTCGGCGAGGCCGGAGAGCGACCGATGGGAAGTCTCGGGCGCCATTTGGAAGAGGTAACCCCCGAAAAGGAAACAGAAGATTTTCAAATTTTGAATTTCGTACCAAGAATGGAAAAGTTAACCTATGGCCCCGTTTTAGGGGTGTCTATCGGAGTTCAACGAGCCGAGTTGACCTTAACTAGGACTCGAACTTGATAAGAAATCTAAGACTCGAACTCGGGTTGCATAAGGATCGAGCCATGTATCACCAACTCGAACTCGAACTCGTCGAGTTCGAGTTGACTCACGAGCCTCTTATTGAGCCACGAGTTTTTGAGCTGGCTCATGAGCATTAAAATAAGCTGGCTCACGAGCCTCTTATCGAGTCATGAGTTTCTGAGCGGGCTTTATGAGCATCAAAATGAGCAGGCTAATGAACCTCTTAACGAGTCATTGTTACATTTTATACTTTAAATTTTGCAATGACATTTGTAATTTTGATTTTTATACTCTTTTCTGTAGCTTTTTGAGCAAGAAAAAATGTAACCTCTACTTATATCAAACTCAATGTGGAAGTTTTGGTATATATGTTTTAATTTTTTATTAAGAGGGAAAACGAGTTATCGAGTCGAGTTTCCGACTTGAACGATGCCCAACTCGGACTCGGACTAGTTAAGGTTTCGAGTCCGGCTCGCGAGCCCTTAACGAGCCGAGCCCGAGTTGAGCTCATCGAGCTCGAGCTTTCCTGACAGCCCTACCCCGTTTGTTACGCAGAATAGACTAGGGAATGAAATCATCAATCCTCTCTTGATGAACTTTAGGCAGGAATAACGATTACAAGGGACACTTGATTCCTTCAGACCCCGTTCGGCAACAAGGTTAACCCACCCCCGGGGTGGGTTAACTATCCAAACCCATGTTTTCTCCCTCCTCGTGGGCCCCACTTTATTCCCTTTTTAAAAAATTAAAAAAATAAATTTTACATCATCAATCCTATCAAAAAATAATATATTATACCATCATCTCATCTAAAAAATATAAACTACTCCACTTCTACTCACTTTTTCAAACTCCAATACAATCACATCACAATAACTACTCACTTTTTTCAAACTCTAATACAATCATATCATAATAAACCCACTTCTAACCCACCCCCAGTTTAACCCTCTATCCAAACACCAAAACCCAAAAATGGGTTACCTGCAACCAGGTTTAACCCACCTAAACCCACTATCCAAACACCCCCTCATTTATGGGAATCATCATTCCTAGGTACCTTCTTAGGAATTGAGATTCCATTCCTTACCAATGTTATTGAGTTTGTTCTTCAATATTTTTAATTAATATATTATTGTTACAAATATATGGTTATCGACATGGATATGCTTTTTTTCTTTTTTTTGGATATTTTTTGGACACCGACATAGATATCGTTTTTTTACATAGATAATATGGATACTGACATGGATACAAATATATATGGATGTAAAAGGTTGAATAAGTTACAAATATATGCATATATGGATACTGACATGGATATGAAATATTTTTTACAGATAAAGTATAGATATAGTTTATTTTTTTTATATGGATACAAATATGATTACAAGATATTTCAGCGGATATGAATACATATATATTAAATATATCTATAAAAAGATAAAATATATCATATATGATTAGTTTACGGATACAGATACAAACACGAATATGTGTTTTTATGTTTTTTTTTCAGATATGGATATGGATAGGGATATATGATTTTTTTCTAATATGAATATAGAAACAGATGCAACGTTCAATTTTTTTCTAAGATATGGATACTTATTATATTCTAGCAGATATATATATATATATATATATATATATATAAATATGGGATTTTTACATCCATAACCCTGAAAATTTTTGCAATTACAATCATAACCTTGTATAATCGTGAATTACATCCAGGACCTTGAATAAAGGCTCCGTTTTACGCCTATAACCTTCAGTTAGTTTAATTCATTAACTCAACTAAATAGTTGAGTTAATCTAACTAATCTCTGATCTAAGGTTGGGATTAATAAAATTTTTAAAAAGAACATCATTCGTATTTGAGGCTTGGGGACGGAGACGACTTGGGGTTGCAGGCGTGGGACGAGACGGAGAGTCTTGCAAGAAGCATGTGCAGCGGGCTGGGGTTGTAGTACGAGATGGCATGGGGAGTGCAGGCAGCGGAGCGGAGAGTCTTGCAGGAAGCACACAGCGACGAGGGAGGGGGAGTCGGGGAAGGGGAAGCTAGCTCGACGGGGGGAGGGTTGGCTAAGGGTTGGGGAAGATCCTGGCCGGTTGGGATAGCCAACGGAGGTGCGGGGAGTGGGCGACGACGGGACAACTGCTTGTAGGGACAAGCAGGGGGGGCGGGGAGGGGGAGACAGGTGCTTGCAGGAGCCGGTGGTGCACTGCTTGCAGGGGGAGGTGGGGTGAGGGGGTGGCAGGACAGCTGCTTGCAGGGGCCAGGGGCGAGGGGGTGGGGGGAGTCAAGTGCTTGCAGGAGCCGACGATGCGCTGCTTGCATGGGGAGGGAGGGCGCGGGGGCGACGGGACAACTGCTTGCAGGGGCTGGTGGTGGAGAGGGTGCAGGGGGGAGGGGGCGCGAGAGTTGCGGACGGTTGCTTGCAGGGGATAGTGGGTGGTGGCGCGCTGCTTGCAAGGGGTTGACGGGTTGTTTTGGGGGCGCGCTGCTTGCAATGGGTTCGTGTGAGCTGCGGGACAACTGCTTACAGGGGCCAGCGGTGGAGGGGGTTGGGGGGCGACGCGCTGCATACAGGGGGGTTGGCCTTGTTGCAGGCAACCAGCGAGCCGGGGGCTTGGTGGGCAGGGCAGCTGCTTGTAGGGGGTTAGGGAAGGGGAAGCGGGCTCGACGGAGGCTGCTTTGAATGGAGGATGAAGGAGGGGAGGTCGGCGGCAGTAGGAGGTCGACGGGAAGGAGGGGGAGGAGGAAGGTACTCCTTTGTGAATAATATAACTTTAGGGTAGAAATTGTAAAATGTTTACGGATACGGTCATAGTTAACGGATTATTAGATGAAAGTTAACTCGAGCATTGTGGGTGTAAGAGTTAAGACTATTGAACGTTCTGAATGTAATTCATGATTATACAGGGTTATGATTGTAATTGCACAATTACTCAGGGTTATGAGTGTAAAAATCCCTATATATACGGAAATGGATATGGATTTTAATTTTTCTACGGATACATATATGGACAGGGATGGTGTTTTTTACGGAAGTGGATATGGACATGGAAATGAGTTTTATTTTTTTTGCAGTTATAAATATTTGATACAGATACCATTTTTAGTTTTTTAGGATATGGACATGGGATATATTTTAGTGAATACATATACAGATATGGATATGTGTTTTTTTTTCAAATACAAATACCCATAACAATTTTAATTTCTTTAGAATATGGATATAGATATGGTAATAAAACATTGTAGCGGATACGGATATGGATGTATCAAATATATCAATTGTATGAAAAAAATGAAAGTAGTTTCCATTTAAAATTGACTATTGATTCTTTATATGAAATATATCGATTATATGAAAAAAATAAGTTTAAGAATACCAATTTTTTTTTCTACTTAACGAAATATATCAAAGGATCATTATTTTCTTTCTATTCTTTTCCTTTTCCAAATATAAAAAAGGAATATGTCTCATAGTAAAATTTCCAATTCCTAATATGATCCAAACAATATAATGGAAAAACTTTTTCCTTTCCATTTTTCCAATCAAACAAACAGGGCCTATGTCCTTATCGGTCTGGCAGGAGGTTTTATCTGCTACTCAGTTGCCCCGATTTGCAGGCTCGTAGATTCATTGTTTTATTCTTTTATATTAGTTAAAATCTTTGGTAGAATACATGTAAATAATCACTAATTTACCATTCTAAATGCAATTATTAATACTATATATTTAACACTTATTTTACCAAAATAAAAGAATAAAGAGAAAAAGAAAAATAAAAGAAAAGAAGGTTGTAGACATAAAATATACAAACTGATTCCAACTCCGAAATCGGATTAATATTGACTTGATCGACAAAAGAAATAAGTAGGGAGAGATAAGGATCCTAAACTATATAAATATAAAGAAAATCAAGATCAAAAATATAAATTACTCATTTTATACCATTTAAATACTTCACATATTTTACTTATCATCAAGACTATCTCAAACCAACACACTCCTTGTAAAAGTTGTTCCATAAAAATACATATTATTTTATAAAATATCACAAAAATATTTCATCATAAAAATAATTAACCACAATGGACCGAAAAAGCCGCAAAAACCAACTTCAGAGGTTCAAAACTATTTATAGAAAACTTCAAATGGACAAAACTCACTTTTAAAATCTATTTTATACTTAGTACTATTTATTAAAAATATCAAAAAATATTCAAATAAAAACGGTGAGTTTCGACGATTTAGAGCCATTGTCTATGTGTATTATATGTAGAAACTTCTTGGATTTTTAATTAAATAACCATAAATATGATTAACTTAATTTTTTCCCTAAAATCTTCTAAAATTATATATAAAAATATAAAAATATAATTAAGCCAAAATATCAATAAAATCGGGAGGCCCGAATCCGATACCTAAATTTTTCCGGCCCCATAACTCGACCGTATGAACTCGGAATTGAGGAAACTCGATTCCAAAAATCATATTTTTCAGTTATCTACAAAATAACACTAGTTTCGCTAAAATCAGAGTTAATGCGAAAAATGCAATTTTCGGGTCCGTATTGGTATATTGTATAATAAACCGTAACTTATATTATTATTTAATACATTAATTTTTTAAAAAATAAAATTTCGTTTTTTAGTATTTAAATTATTTATTTATCATGTCTTTGTTAATTTAAATAATTACTTAATTACATACTTAATTATTTAATCAATACTTAAATATTTTATTAATGATATTTATTTATTTTTTTAATTACAAATTTAATATATAAATATTTAATTTAATATGATTATTAATAATTATTTTATTTTATTTTATTCTATTAAATATATAAATATTTAATTTAATATGATTATTAATAATTATTTTATTTTATTTTATTCTATTTTCCCTCTTTGTTCTCTTTTTCCCTTCTCTCTCTACCTTTCCTAATTTCTTTCCTTCTCCCCCGGTTCCTTCTCCTACCTCCACCGCCCACCTTCTTCTTCCCTCTCCTCCTCTCTTTGTCATCAACCGCTAACCGCATGACGTTCTTCCATCCACCTTCGCTCACGTCACCGCCGCTGGTGACGATACTCCTCTTTGCATATAAAAGGACCCCCTCCTACATCAGTAAAACCGATTCGTCATTTTTTCCTCCCACCTCCTTGAGTTTCGGTGCGCCATCGAGAGAATGAATGACAGATGCCTCTGGCTGCCGTCGAGTGAGGGAGGATGGCATGATCCACTAGCGATCCCGAGATTGCAACTCCGCCAGGCGTCGGGCCTCTGCAACCTTTCGTAGTTGCATCGAGGCGACGACCTCGACTGCTCACCATATTGGACTTCGAGCTCCAATCAACTCATTCAGTTGTTTTTCCTGGCTAGATCTTCAAACTCTTCTCCTCCTTGTCTTGCCATCTCGTTCCCTCTACTTCTCTGATGATCTGAAATCCTGAGCGAATAAGGGTAAAATATGTCACTGATCGTTACGACCTCAACCACTCAGATCGGAATCGATCAAGAAAAAGGGGGGAAGACCATCAAGGATAAAAATCAACAAATCAAGTACAAAATAGTGGTCTAACTATTTATTTTACCTGGTATACCTACCAGGGTCGAACTCAAGGAGCACGATATGCCTAAGCTACAAATGACCTGGACGAGCTTCGGCGGGATGGAGTGAATGCGGTCTAGGGCGAGTCCATGCGTGCTTTGACCTGCGGGGTAAAGGTCCTACTCGGAGGCGTGCTCCGGCCAAGGTTATTTAACCTAAATCAACAGAAGGCTGCAGTGGATGGAGGTTGAGGTTCCGGTGATGCGACAGAGGAACCTCGATCCTAATCTTGGCTATCTAAGCCAAGTCTAGGGTAATCAGGCAGTGGGGGAAGGATGCCGGTGAACTGGGTAGTCGATCTGAACGACGAAGGGTGACTGATGAAGCTCCGACCACCAAGTCGGAGCTGTCGGAGCGGCGAGTGTATGATTCGAAATATAGAGAACTAGGATCGAAATGAGGGTTACCTGAGGTTCCTAAAAAGATCCTGAGCTCCAGAGGGTGAAGTGGGACTAGGTCGTTGCCTCGACCACGTTGCGGAAGGCGAGGAGGCTCAAACGTAGCGGAGGTCCGGCCACGTAGGGTGCGCGTCGGCTGTAGCTACCTTCTCCGACCACCAAAGGCTCCAGCCGAAAGCTGTTACCAAGGGGAAGAAGTCCAGGGTAGAAGGAGAGGGTGTGGTGCGAGCTACCTCTCTGGGGAAAGGAATGAAGACTTTATATGCGTTCCTAGGTGGCGAAGAAGAATCGGAGCCCCCGAGCGAACCGAGGAAGATCCGTCCTCCCTTAGGGATCCGCAAGGTTTGTGGATCCAAGGAGAAGGAGCGGGCGGTGAAATCAGGACAGGAGGCAATCAGATCCGAGTGAGAAAATTTTGAGAAGATGAGGCGCGACTCGGATTCGGGCGAAGAAGGGTCCAGGAGGGGGAGTTGACCGGGGTCAACATCCCTCCTGGACCAATCAAAAAATACCAGAGTCAAAATTATTTGGCAAATAAGTTAAAAATCGGAAACGATTTTATTTTAAAATATGTTCAACATGAAAAATGTCCCTTATTTTTCAAACTATTTTTAGTGATTTTTCTTTTTTTATGAAAAATAAATTAAGGTATATACATTATATTACATTATGTACATGTATAAACTATTTATTTATTTTAATTTTAATTTTAATTTTATTTATTTTTGTATAAATATCATAATTTTATATTTTATTTATTTACAACATAAAATTTGGAGTATAAAATAATTTTTATTTTATTTTTATGAGTTATTTACAAGTGTTAAATAAATATGGATAAGATATGTATATACATGTATTATGTACAAGACGGTAGAGAGAAATTATTTTATTTTTATTTTTCTAATTTTTATTTTTAGGAATATATACAAGGTAATATAAACACATTTTATTTTGATTTTTGTGAAAATAAAATATCTATATACATAGAGGGAATATATACAAGATAAAGTTGCCCTATCTCTCTCTACTTATTTTATTTGGCGATCAGGCCCATGTTAGGCCATCTCTAGGGATTAGGTCACTCGATATTTATTCTAAATATTTCCCTCTCTTTCTTTTATTCTTTATTCTTTTATTTTTGCATAAATACATGCTAATTATTGATTTTAACAAATGCATGCTTATTGGTAACTTATTGTATTTACAACTATATACATGATGTTTTGCCAAGATTTTTTAGCTAAAATAAAAGAATAAAGAGTGATGAATGGGGATTCATCACCCCCTATACTTTACTTTTGCTAATCTCTTAGCAAACACTTATTTTAAAAAGAAGTGAAAAAGAGAAAGAAAAAGAAAGGAAATCAAGGTTGATTATTAAACTTGCCTTTATTAAATTGAAGTATGGAGCTTAGTCAGGTCTTTGGATTATTAATTTGTCGGAACCTTATTTGGACTTAAGCTTAAAACTCAACAGCCTCTAAGTTCCACCAATCTATGATCAAGACTTCTTAATAATCCAGATCAGAATAAATCTACATACACAAACTCTAATGACCATGAATCGTTCCTTGTATTGTGTAGGTGATATGTAGCTCCCCACCTCATAAATGACAAAGTGACAACCCCCCTTAACAAGGTAACTCTAATGCCCTAGTCTGATAGCTCTTTCCTCGAGGAGCGGGGTATTCCCTTCTAAGTTCAAGTTCAACCGGCTTAAGAAGAGGAGGAAGAAGAGAATGGACCATGACTAGTATAGCCATGTATCCTTGAGAGCCCAACCAGTGTAGCTAAGTCTCCTGCTGCAAGCTTCATAAGATGAGCATATGTAACATAAGCTTTGCTTTATTTGACTATATACACTCCGATGGGTATTTTATTTTCAATCAGACCCACCACTTTTTTGGAGTTTTTCTTTCTTTGCACATTTTTTAAGTACATATGTTCAACATATCTACATGGTGCAGCATATATACATAAGGAGTTTTTCCTCTTGAGCCAGTAGACTATCCCTCTTTTGAAGCTTATTGCAACCCACAACTCATGTCTTTAGACTTCAACACCACCAGACCAAGTTAAGACGCACTTCCTTCACTATAAGAAGAAGAGAGGTTCCGCCTAGAAGTACTACCCTCATATGCTACCCCAAGCCAAAGGAAACTACCTCTTCACCACCTCATCTGTGGAGAGCTATGTGTAATGTGCTGGTGCAAGTAAAGACATTGTCTCTGAGAGACATGTGTGCGTTGTTAAGTGTTCTACTTAGGCTCATCAAGATGACATATGATCATAGCCTAGTGGACTCAAAGAATTAAGTTCCAAATGGACCTGAAAAGTCTTAATCCTAAGTCCTATAAGATTGCTCTTAGAATTAGGTGGATTAAGGTCTTAACCAAGCTCCATTTTCCAATTTAATTTTAGGCTAGTTTAAATGTCAATCATGATTCAGAGAAATTGTACAAATATATATAAAGATGTTTTTATGCAAATTTTTGAAAATGTGCAAAATTTTTGAAAAATGTTTGAATGAATGAATGCATGGAGTTTTGCAAAATATTTACAAACACTTACACAAGGGTTTTTGCAAACTTTTATTTTTCAAATATTTTACAAAAATATTGTACGATATACATAATTTTGATATCAGACTATTTACAAACTCTTTACAAA
Source organism: Ottelia alismoides (assembly GCA_037367405.1). Lineage (NCBI taxonomy): Eukaryota > Viridiplantae > Streptophyta > Magnoliopsida > Alismatales > Hydrocharitaceae > Ottelia > Ottelia alismoides. The sequence continues at coordinate 453,804 of JAZKJV010003342.1, read as the reverse complement.
AATCATTTTTACAAACATTTGTACAAAAATATTTTTTTATAAATAACTATGTATGTGCAATGAAGAAACTAGTAAGATACTTGAATAAACATCTAAATCATCTATGAGACATATTGCATCAAGCCCCATGTCTAATGTTTTAAATTTAATATAGATTTCCTACTTAAAAGACAACTACTAGCTCTTTTATTTGCATATCCATAACTAATAAGTGATGGTTGGAGGTTAGGCTCTCTCCTGGTATCAAGATTTTAAAAACAGAATCGAATCGACCGGTTGAACTAGTTAAACCAAGAACCAGAAGGAAAATGGTCCAACCATCTGATTTTTATTCAGAAAATAAGAACCAGTCAAAACCCGGTCGGATCACTTAAATCCGGTTGAACCAGTTGAACCGAACCATCGGTTCAACCATCTATTTTTGATAAAAAAATAATTTCCAATAAATTATCAAAATACAAACTTTTTCATAAATATTCGTATTCTAGTCTCGTCCTAACCCATAGTATAGTACTCTTTAATTTCTTCTCCTTGACATGTGTCAATGACTCATTATCACTTGTCCCTTCCTGCCATATGTGCGTTACCTCTCTCTTCCCACATTGTGTATAAGGTTGTCCACTTATAACAATAATAAATGAAGAAGATATTTTCATAATTATACTATGAGAAGCAATAAATTAACCACACTTATCGTTAAGTGAGTTTAAGTACTTTTAAAATTACTAACTTTTTACATCACATATATGTATTTATATAAATTTTATGAAATATGATTATTATGTCCTTTCGAGTTTTTTTAAGAACATTTAAACAATATTATTTGTGCTCCAATATTTTCTTAAAAATTTCACAATATCATCCTTGTGTTGGTATAAAATGGGAGCACAAGTTTACTAACTGTTATTGATTTTGTAAAAGTATAGGAGATACATGCAATTGTATTAAAAATAGGGGTATAAGTGTTATTGGGAAAACATGGAAGGACAAAAGTAAAATTCTCGAAAGATACGATGTAACATTTTTCATAATTATTTGTATGATATACCGATTTAACTTGGTTGGACTCGGTTGAACCGTATGAACCAAACCAACAATACAACGGTTATCTTTTCTGGTTTTTTTGAACTGTTGAGTTATCACCGGTTCAATCGATCGGTTCCAATGGTCCAACCATAAAAACAAAAAACTGATACGTGCCCGATTTGATATCCGGTTTGGTTTCTAAAACCTTGCCTGGTATTACTTTGCAGTCTTTGCAACACAACTGATCTCTTCTTCTCAATGCACATAATCTATCTCTGTTCTAGTCGAGCCACTCTTGTAAGTAATTAAATGCTCCTCCTTTTTCTTGAAAAGAGTGTTTTCATGAAAAGATCATAAGCCGTTATAAAATCTATAATGACTTTTCTCTCTTCATTTCTATCGTCGAAGTCGTGTCCTTTATGCACACTAGCATACCCTGAAGTATCCCTTCTCACATGTCCATTAAGATCTTCATCTAGACACACCATCTCTCTTTGTGGATTCCTTGCATAATCTTATCCAAATCCTCTCAAAAACTTGTTTAATCCTATCATCTAAACCAATTTGTGGTTCATAAACTGAGATGATATTTCGAATTTCTTATTCGAGCATCACTTTTAGTAAAATATTATGATCCCCATATCTTTGCACCTCAAACACAATCCTTCAAATCTTTATGAACAACCACTCAAACGCCATTTCTGACCTTATCTTTACCTGAATACTAAAGGTTAAAGCTAGTCTTTTCGATCTCCTTGCTCACTAACCCGTTTTGTATCTTGTAGACATAATATATGTATCTTCCTTTTTTCCATCGTATCAACAATATCTTGTCGGTCTAACTGCCAATATTCCAACTACCTATCCGTAACTTCCTTTACAACCACTTTTGGTCTAACTTATTTACCCGTGTGCGTCGATCATGCGAGAACACTTGTAAAATTTGGACTGCATCAGGGCGGTGATGCAGCTGCACTGGTTGTCGCATACCTAACGCACAACCCTTGTCAATTTATTTGAGCTTGAGAGCGGGCATGACTGAGTTAATGACAAGAAAAATGACAAAGGTAGAAAAAACGCAATAAATAAAGAAAAATAGTGGCTTTGAACATACTTGGCATTCTTCGCAACAAAGGTAGCATGCTGTCCAACAATAGTACAATATCTTAACCAAATGAAGGCATGCGATTATGCAAAATATCTCTCAAACCTCGAAGTTATAGGAAGAAAACATTATGTCTATTCGAAAGATATAAGAGATTTTTGTTCTGATCGGATCCGTTTGATCCAAACAAAACTCCAGTCCTCTGAACTCGGCTTCAATTCATACCCATTTCAAGGTTTGTGACCATGGTCTGGGCTTGGTCCAAAGATTCAAGCCCATTTCGAGGACGAGGATGGATCCAAATACTTAAATAATCAATGTGTATATAAAGATGAGGAGGACAACTTTTGCAGAGAGATGAAAAGCCATTTGGATATATTTGTCTCATGTCCGCTACAGTGTCACAGCAACAATATCACTACACACTACGATTAAATTGGGCCTACTGATTTTTTCCCAAATCCATCGCTAAATCGTATGTTGTTATAAAATTGTTGACGATATTTATTTGTTGCAAAATGATCTTTTGAACTTGAATTTAGCGAAAAATTTCATAACTGTTGCTATTAGCGATAGACTATATAGCGACGATTATTCATTGCTATATTTCCTAGTTTTAGTCAATCGTTGATAGATTTGAACTGAAAAATTAACGATGGTCAATTAAAATTATGAACAAATACAACGGATAAGCATCGTTGTATAAGCTGTGTGGCTAATGATATAACAATGGATATGACATCGTCACTACGTTCAAGTATAAAAAATCATTTCGCAATGATTAATATCGTCATTAAAATTTATAATGGACGATTTAGCAGCCGATTTCATAAAACAAACACATAACCTCATTTGTTGTAATGATACAGTGACACATGAATATATGTTGCTATATTGTTCACAGTTAGATATTTAACAATGAAAAGTATTCATTCCTAAATTATTTTTTACACGATATTTGCAATAAATGACACACCCGATGTCACTAACAACAATTAATATAATGCATTTATCATTAGCAATTTTACTAGTCATTCCTATCCTTGGAGACAACTAGTGAAAATTTTGATGATAAAAGCAACGGATAAGTATTTTATCTGTCACCAATTTCAAGACAATATTACGATAGATTTCAAAAAATATGTTATAATATACTGAATCTATTTTACGCATATTTTGACATTTGTATCTTTTTCCATTTTACAATGAATACATATATGTGTCTAGTTGTGGATTTCTTTCTAACCATATGTAAATTTTGTTGACCATATTTGATATAATTGCTATGACTGAATATCCTAAATATTATTTCATGTCTAAGCCATCTATTACATGTAAACTTAATTTATTTAAAATTTTTTTCCATTACGATCTATTTTATATTTCTATTATTTTTAAAGATATGATAACACAATTTCCATGTATGCATTCAAATTAAAAACGAACAAGAGTCTATATTTGGAAAAGATAAAGGATCATTGCATGATAAGAAATAAGAGTCTAGCGATAACAAAAATGATAGATACATGCCAAGATAAGGGATAATCGACACAAACACGGGGTAAAAAATAGATAGTTTTGCTAAACAACACAATATTAAAGTGAGCAAAACTTAAGACGGAGTTCCAACTATTAGAAATATGAAAGCATCCAAAAAAACATCACGAATAAGCTTTCGAAAGGAAAAGAACTTGATCAATGTATGTGGTATTTGAAACTTCGAGGAGTAGTTTTCAAGCATTCAGATGATGTGCGAGCTTTATAGGCATGAACTTTGTACTTTCTTTTGGCTATGGGAAAGCAATTATCGAGGTCGAGCTTTGGGAGGATTCCATCCTAGTATTCAGACCTATGAAAAGAGAAAGAAAATTGCAAGTAATATAAGAAAAGACAATCCTTTAGCCTAGAGCATTCTCAACTTTGTTGAAGTCAAGACAAAAGGAAAGTTCAGTTTCTCGATGAATTAAATTTTTGATAGATTTGATATGAGCTCATTACTCATACTCAATTAACTAATGAGTTTGAGCTCAATTCTAACGATGGACTGATAAATCGTAGATTCATCCACTTATTATTGATATTTTAACTCTTTATCTAAACCCATCCCCTAAATAAATTCCTTAATAATACATAACTAACATTATACACTTTGTATATAATTAATGCTTATTATTACTAATAGATAAAAAAAATCAAATTCTCCAGTAAATATTGTATGTACTTAACCATGTGCTCTGTTTGATTTTATGTGTTGTCTATTAATCTACAAAATCCATAAAAACTAGATTAATGATGTACATAATTTAATGTAGATTTACTCCTATCAAAAATACCAAACAATAAGTAAACCAAATAAAATGGCTTTTATTTATTGCAAATAAATACCTACAAAAACATTATTATATATATGATGTATTTTGGTTTTCAGTTCTCCATGAAAATTGTTGTTCTAAAAAAGATGCACAACTTCCATGTAGAACATATATTTTAATTTCAATTCGTTTACTAGTTTATTTTTGTTTATCTTTAATTCATTTGTTATCTTATATTTCATTGGGTCATGTAGCCGCTTCTTGGCGAGCCACATGGCTCGCTCCCTTCATCTCTTGTTCCCTCCATTACAGCTTTCTGATCAAATGATCAGACAATCATCCGCAACTCATCCTCGCCTCATTATACATCGTCTGTTCAAATGACCAAACGATCTTCTTCATTTCCTTCGCACATGAATCACAACTTTTGGATCCGCAGATCAAAGGGTTCTCCTTCATTGTCAACCTCAACCATTCCTTCTCCAGCTTCCAACTGCTATCGTGTTTAACCGATGCTACTTTGTGTGGTTGTGAATTCTCCTCTAGTCTTGAACGACATCCTATTCCACCTTCTCCTTCACCAATCCCTCCATCATAGACATCCACCTCAGCTCGACAACCTCTTGTCGGTTGGAATGATCACCTCCACCCAATTACTCATTGAATCAAAATCATCAGAGGCCATCAGTTAAAGCTATCTGCCCTTTTATGAATTGGCTCCGAGCCCCTCCAAACCTCCTAGTGACATCAGCGAGCCTTAAGAGTAGAGAGAATACCTAGTCATAGTTCGACGAGATCCACGATGGTGCCACCTTGAGAGTAGAGTTGACGATGCTCCTGCTTTGCTCGAGCTCTACGCCTAGTCGATGTGTCTGAGCAACGACTTGAAACCTTCAGTTAGACCCTCATTACCTTCAATCTACTTATTCATCTCCAGGTGATCCTATGTTCTTACCTCTTTGTATTTTCTCCTATTTAATTTGTAGCACACACAATCACTCCGATTTCCCCCCATCATCTCTACACTATCGTAGCACATCAGTCACCTTTACACACATATTCAATCGCTTCCCTTCCTTCTCCAGATCCTCCTCCACCTTGATCTAGATCCTCTTTTTGCAAGTAAGAAGACACATCATGTCCACATTTCCCTCGCCCCAATTAAGCCATCCATTTCATCTCTAGAACAGCCCCTTGCTTCGGCTATACCCCTCTAACCCTGCAAGTACCTTAAGTCTTTAATGGTCGAAGGTTTCAAAGAATCTACGATCTTCAACTCTGCCTCTGATGAAGCTTCATCAACCGAAAGTTTCGATGCCTACAGCTTCACTTGTGGTCCCCCATAGACTTTGCTAGCACCTTAGGGACCTTCTTCGACCGTCAACAAACCGATATGATGACAGAAGGGGAGCACGAACATCGTTGGAGCTCCATTAGAGGACCACCGTACACGAAGAAGCTACCACAATATGTCATATGCACAGGGTTGGGCAGGGTTGGGTTGGGTTGGAGTACCCCTGTGAATAGTAAACTGTGAGGAGGATTGGGAGGGTTGGAAGGAGGGGTACCCCGGGTTGGGCCAACCCAACCCTGCCCAACCCTACAACCAAACGAATAGTCTACCCGAGCGTCCCTCCATTCCTTCATGAGCCCAAGCCTAACATGAAGTACTTGTACTGAGCAACGTTGCTCGAGCCTATCCATGCTCCGAGACTCCAACCAAGGCTAGCATATCACATGCCTCACACGTGTTGCTTTGACAAATTGCACCCAGCCCCTACCATCTTCTAGAAATTGAATAGAAGCCCCCACACGTTTGGACTTTTACATAAGCTCCTCTAGGTTTATATATGAGCATATAAGCCATTTTGGACCTTTTTATATGTATTTAGTTAGTTCTTATTAAGTTTTTATAGCAAATATGCTCCTGGATTGATTGCTTAATAACGTTAGCATATGGTATCTACATTTCATGAAATTGGTCCTATTGGATTCATATTTTATTCTCTTTTCCAATAATGCACTATTTGATCTGATGTAGTGTATATTGATAGATAAATTTACAGAGCAAATCTTCTTTGTGTGTTGACTTTAATAAATCTCTTCCTATTTAAATGAGTTGTGAATTACTTTGAATTGATTTTAGCTCTGATTAATGCTTAAACTTAATCTTGATTCATCGTTGAATATAACATCTAACTTGTAAATTGATTAACGAGCTAATCCTTATAGACTAATTGAAGATAATTATGCAATTAATTTTGAAGTCTACTTAGGTGTGATTTGTGTTGTAAAGTATTATATTTCACTCATTCAGTGTCATTTACTCTTGTATATAAAAAGATTAAAAAATATTCATTCATGCACTTGCACCTTGATCCTAGTTACCTTAAATCATATAAAATAGACATTTATTCTATATTAGATAACCTAACTGCTTGTGTCTCCGAGTTCGATCCCGGACTTTCCTATGATAAATTTAAGCCATATTCTATTCACTGAGATATTTTAAATGCAGTTCTGAATGATCACTTTAGGCTAGTATTACAATGAAATGATTTTAACGTAGACAAATAGTGATGCATAAGAGTCTATAATCTTATCGAGTCAAAATCTAATTGAATCATGATCAAGTTGTTCATTGTATGTGTGTATATGTGTGTGACGAAAATGCGGTTGTAGCAACGCAACAAATAAGCAGTTATAACTGATAAATTTCGACGATCTTAATATTCATCTAGTGGTCCAAAAGTAAGTTACAACTTACGACCATCTCTTTTAGGAATTCTAATCTGATTTTTCTTAAAATATTATTTGACATGATATGAGAGTTCTCGCAAACGATGTGGAGAGGAACTAGAGGATGTAGATCATATGTTCTTCCGTTGTTCCTCCTCTAGACAGATTTGGGCAGGGGCCAATTTACCTACTACTGCATCCTCTGGGGTCAGAGAATTTTTGGGAATCCATTGGGCTGCCCGGAACTTGCACAATAATGGAGAAACTTGATGCGACATCTATTTTGTGGGTGATATGGTTGGCAAGAAATAGAGTTATTTTTTCGAGGGGAGAGGTTTTATATTGAAAATGTATTAGAACACTCCAGACTCATTCGTGGGTCTTGGTCATTATAACCTTGTACCTAATTTGTGAATATAAGTTTTTGGGTGTCCATCTTTACGGTTAGACACCCTTTTTCCTTAAAAGAAATATGAGAGTTCTCCCTTTTCTCGACTCATATACATAACCACCAACATCGTTGTATAAAAGACTCTATCTACTGCTATAAAAAAAATATGGCTACATCAAATTTTCTTTTAACATGGTCAACCCCCTTCTAGTTTGTTTTTAAATGTTGTAGCCAAAAGGATTGAGAAAATCCGATCCGATCCATAGTTTAATGGATTTCCAAAATCTCAATCCGATCCAATCCATTAGCATGACAAAATTAAACTAATCCATCGAATTACGAAACTTATACCATCCACGTGCACCCTTAATTGAGACTTATCATGGACAAGTGTGTAAATTTCAAAGGTTTCGGGGGCTCAATATGTAATTTTTCTGAAAAGTAAAGTATTTTTTTAAACATAGATTGAAAAGGCTTCCTTACTAATGTATACACGGGAACATTGCCGGTCCCATAAACGTGTATAATTAAGTAGGTGTGCATAGAAAGAATGTAAGTACCTCGAAACAGCCCGCGAGAATAGGTCATCGGATCTTATTAATTATATATTAACTTACATAAATAAATAAAATAAAATAAAAATACTACTAAATGCATATTAATATACTCTAATATATATAATACTAGTTTTGAAAAATGAGAACATATAAAATTTTCTATAAATAAAAAACAACCAAAAATAACTTTTTACTTAAAAAAATCATGAAATTTCAAATGCACGATATAAAATGGCAAAAAATGATATTACCTGGATATTATAGTTTACTATTACAAATCCAAAATTTTCATAATATATATCATACAATAAAATAGATACTAAAAATCTGTTGTGTTAGTATACTGTAATATCTAGGTAATGGGAGAAGCTAGAGATGGTACAAAATCACCTTTTTGTATGTACATAAAAATTGGCATGCCCAGAATATTATAAATAATTTTTACATGTACATGCGTGTACTAATATTGCAAAAATTGGATACACAAGTAGGCACAACACATTCTTGGAAATTGCCAAAATTGTGCCCACATAATAGTAGTAGTAGTACACTAAAGGATAGATTTGCGACAACCTGGATAGAGTCGAAGATTTCTAAAGATATACATATAAAGATAAAATTATGAAACCTTTTGTTTACATACAAAGAATAATTCACAACGAACGATGCAATTTGAGTCCAAAGAACAACCACCAAGCAATCATTCTACTTGTGCAGCGCACGGGTAGGCCCTAGTATTCTTTAAAGAGGGCCAAACCCAAGATCATTCACAAGTTATGGTTTAGCCATAGAAGTAGAAAGCTTGTTTATGCTCCATAAACCACTTACAAAAAAACACCAATAGAGTAAATTGTTGATATATTTTATTTCCTTGTCTACATTATGCATCAAGTTTGCTTCTACTTAAGCATCCCTAAAACAAACAAAAAAAATAAACCAAGATCTCTTGATTAAGATGGATAAATTAACTCTACCCCTGTATTCATGTTCTAGAGTTAGTTATATGGATCCCATCATATTTCAATAAAATGTTAACATCAAAAATCATAAAAATAATCAATATAACATAAGCAATGTGACATCACACCACATTTTACCATTCCAACCCTCCCAACCATGCAACAACCACTATTCAGAGAAGGGTTACCCATCTGGTTAATCCTTCGATAGAAAGTCATCCATTAAATTTTTCTTGTGATATCGTGCTTCAATAGAGGGATAGTCTACTGGCTCAGGATGACAAACTCCTTATGTAAATATTGTTGTATATAATATTCAAAAGAATGGAAAAAATTTAAAAACTTCAAAAAGAATAAACGGGCGGAATTCCAAGAAAAAATCAATTCTCCTCGGAGTATATATGTATCTAGTCAATAAGCAACTTGAGCTTTAAAATCAAACATGCATGTGAGCCTGTGACCAGATGACTTAGCTACACTTGTCAAGCATCCAAGGATAGGTAGCTTTACTGGCTACTGTCCATTCTCTTCTCTGCCTCCTCTTCTTGAGTCAATTATACTTGAACTTAGAAGGGAATACCTCACTTCTCGAGGAAAGAGTTTCTGGATTGTGGAATTAGAGTCATCATGTTGGAGAATACCGACTTTTACCGCTTCAACCGAGAGGAGCTATATATCACTGACACTGTACAAGCTAGACTTATAGTCATAATGGACTGCATATGACATCGACGCGTTCTAACCTGGCTTTTGAGGAGACTTGGGCAGTGTTTTGAGACTCTCAAAGGTTGTTGTGTTTCAAGTCTGGTTCTTAATAAGGTTCCGAGCGAACTTAATTTCCAAAAGTCCAATTGAGCTCCAAACTTTGATACTATGAAGACAAGTTTGAAAATTAAAATCAATTCACTTTATTTCCTTTCCTTTTCTTTATTTTTCCTTATGCACTTATAGGCATAAGTGTTTGATAGGGACTAGCAAAGACAAGTATAGAGGGTGATGAATCTCCATTTCATCACATTTATTCTTTTATTTCGACCTGAATTCCCTAGCTAAATGCATGTAAATAGCATACATTTATACAAAATAACATTATTTATTATATAAATATTGTATAAATACTACAATTAATGCCGAAATAAATGAGTAAAGAAAGAAAGAAAAATAAATAAAATGCAAAAGATATTTTATGACCTAAACCTCGAGACCAAGTCAAAAATTAATTTGGTCAACCATGAATAAAATAGGGGGTGATAAGGGCAAAAAATACAGTCAAAATAATGTTTATTTATTCTTCAATAATCCATTTTTGATACCTATTTTATTCTTTATTATTTAAACATCAAATAAAGAAACTTTGTATATGAAAGTTGTAGATAAAAATATATAAAAAATACAAAATTTATTTCACACAAAAATAGCACAATGCACTTTCTACACTATAAATAAATTTCCAAAATCCAAACTTCCCAGACATGTATCTCCTCCATACAAATTCAAAATTCATCAAAGTCACCTTTAATTGTATATAACTTTTTATTATGTATTTAATGAAGGTTTTAATTTGAATTTAAGATGCAAAAGTTAGGTTTTGGACCCTTATTATACAATATACCTCAATAAAATATTTTTTTATTTATTATTTATATTTTCACTATTTTATATTTTATAATTTTGTAAATATTATTTATAATATATGTACATAATTATATCAAAATAAAACCATTAAAAATATTAAATTAAATCATTGTATAAAATGCATAGATGAATTACTTATATAGACATATATAATAAATACATCTATTTATTTCCATATGCAAATAACTTCATAAAAATATAATAAAAATATATTTAAGTTTATTTCAATAAGTTATAAATAGTAAATTAAGTGTATAAAATAATAAAATTTAAAATACAAAATGAAAATAAAACATACAGTATATTGGTAAATATACATATGATTAGACATGTAAATATTATCTCATAGTAAACGATCTTGAAAAAATAAATAAAAATATAAATTAAATAAAACATAAAATAATAAAAAAATATTTTATAATCAAAATTTATTAATTATTAATGACTTACAAATAACTTTTGATTCTCTTTTTTTTGTTTGTCCACGTGGACTAACCAGAACCTCTCGACAGTTGACCTCAGGTCAACTATCATTCTTCACCTTCTGACTTCTATCAGACCTTACGAGACATCCATTTTCTCTCCAAGTTCACACATCTACCATGTCCCCTCACCCTCGACTAGTTCCTTCCCTCTGCTCTGTGATCTCCCACGATCCACACCGTCCCTTCGCCCATCATCATTTCTTCCTCCCTCACATGCAATCCTCCATCAAAATCCTACTGACCACCTGCCCATATCTTCCACCCTTCTTCTACCTTTTCTATTTGGTTCACCTTTCATCCGTTCCTAACCCCTCGAACTGCCTTAGGGTGATCATGCTTGTGACAAGAGTCGATTGTCATGCTCTGCAACGAGGAGGAGTGGCTTGGAAGGTGCTTCCTAGCCATCATCGGAGCTCCACTCCATGCGGTCCGTCTCCTTGGCTCCGACCAGGTCAAGGTTCATTTTCTTCGCTTCGTAGGTAGGTTTAATCACTATCTTTCATTTATGCATTTGATTTCATGTTTTTATTACTATTTTAGCCTAGTATATGTCAATTTAGTCTCACCAGAGCTCTAGAGCTCCGTCCTTTGTCTCACCATCTCCATCTTGTGCCGACCTCCACCAACCACCTCACTTCCTTTCCACATCATTTCTTCACCCTTCACCCTTCATCGGCCACCCATATCTCAATCAAATCTGGTCCCTTGAGGTCCTTCCCTCCACTTTGTCGGACCTTGACTATCCGCCCTCATTTCATTCCTCGATCAACTACCAATAACTACCAGCAACCCTGTCCTTTCTTCAAAGTGCACTTTATCTCCTTTACTAGTGCTGAAGGATCCGTCTGAGGGCCAAACAAGCATAGATCTCCATCCCATGTCCATTGTCCTTCCTTGAACTCTAGGACCGCCACCACAAGGACTCGGACCATTCTAAGGGTACCCGAAGCTGCAGACTTTTCCTTTAGCTTGAGGAGAACTTCAACATTGAAGAAGGAGCTTAGAGGAGGATGAATCGGAGGATCGAAGTTTGGGGAAGGCTAGGTTCTTCCATGTTCTTCGTAAGGAGCAGCTACCATTCGATTTATAGAGGAGCTGTAGACTAGTTGTGAGATGTCAGATCGGGCCTAACTTTAGCCGTTGATCTTCTTCTAAGGATTTAATCTCGATCGCCCATGAAAACCGTCATCCTGCAATCAGAATGTGTAACGTGTTTGTGTGAAGTATCAGGATCGCACGAGCGCACACATTTTTTAGGGTAATTGCAAATATTCCCTTATGTTTATTTTATTTCCTATTTAGTCTTGTACTATTACACACGCTTATAGTTTTTGTAATATTTACTAAAAGACCCCATGCTTATTGTATTTTGTGTTTGGGTCCATGCCAGCTCAGCTCACGTAGCTCTCCATGTGAGTTAGGCATTTTGCAGTTATACCTCTACAGGTTTTGTAATTGAAGTTTAATTTGTAAAATTTGATTTCCAATTGTAAACTTTTATATAATTTGCATCGTGCCCCATGTCTTTTATTTTATTTACAAATATACCCCTCCTAGTTCTATTAATTTTTTATTTATTTTCTACTTTCTAAAAATATCAAATGTGCTTCAAAAATTGTAAAATATAGGATAAGGTGTATGCTTGCATACTCTTTCACAACATATAATTAGTTTTGCATTTCATGTATTTTTACTATTTACTAAAAGTTAAAAAAGCCCATTTTGATCCTTATTTTCTTTAAAAAATGCAAAAAAATATAAAATAATCTCCAAAAATTCCAAATAAATTAGTATTTGCTTATTATTGTGTTATGTGCCTTCAGACAAAAATCCATGAAATACAATAATAAAATCATAAAAAAATAAAAATGTGTAAAATCCTTAAAAATATAAAAACTCTTCAAAAATCCCATAAATATTGGTTTCTGTTTGATATTTTTATTATATGTATTGAATACTAAAATTAGATTTGAGAATTGTTGACTTCATTGAGTATTTTTAAATCTTAAAACAATCTAGCCTATTTATCTAGTTCCTGATTTTATGTATTTAAGACTATAAAAATACCTAAAAATTAGAAAAAAATCTGAAAATCATAAAAAGTAGAAAATTATCAAAAAAATTATTTTATTATGTAATTATATATATTTTTAGCTATAGTTATAATTGTACTTCCCTATATTATCTTATATATCTATATGTAGTTATATATAATTAATCAAAAAGTATAAATCTTGTTTTAGAGAGAGTAACCTTCTCCTTTTTATATAGGTTGCAAATCAGACTGAGTGAGGCACGTATACCTAAGAAATAGAGCCCCCATCCCTGGACTTGTGCCTTAAATGCTTGGGTCGGCTCTCAGGCCCTGTTATTGCTGGAAGCACTTGCCTTAGACGTTCGACGAAGTGGTCCCAATATTCTAGTAGGTGTGCACCGTCGACTAGGGCACCATCACTCTAGGTGACTGTACCTATGAGCTTGTAAATATTTTATTTTCTTACCTAACTCAAAAATTTGATAAGATAAAAAGATCGAACCTTCATGGTCATCATTGTGTTGAGTGGGTGAATTGAGTGGTGTATTTATTTATATTTGTATTTGTTTGTGTGCATACTCGATCTACTTTGCACATTTGCACCTTTTTCTTCCATTTCTTGACTTGACCATCATGATCTCATGGTCCTCATCTTTCGTTTTAGAGATGGTCGACTGGAGTGATTTTTATCCGAACTTCGCAGATATTCGAACTCTCCAACCGATCCACCTCCAGTTTATCAGGAGGACTTTGCTCCCGACTTTTCTTTTTGTACATATCCCGTCATCCACAATTTCAGGCATCAGATTTTTATCCAACACCACTATCATATATCCCAACATCTCATCCACTCAAGACTGAGCTCTCATGGACACTGTGATTGAGTACTTGGCCCAAGTAGTGGAGCAAATGAGCTCGAGGGTAGATGACCTCATTAGTATAAATAAGAGCCATATTTCCCTTCACCATCTGATTTCATGGATTTCTTTTAGGATGCCTATGAGAGCTTGCAATCACCCAAAATACAAAGAAGAAGATAAATTTAAAAATACTAAAAGAAACTGGAAGATACCTAGCCGAGTCGGTTTATGAGGAGAGGGCACCCATGCCATATCTTTTGCCCACACACACATCAACCACAGTTCCCACCTTTTCCCTTAAGGATGACACTTTACAGACTACTTTTCGTCATCCTTGTTTAGATGATGATTCCGATCTCTTCCCTTGTATGAAAGATTTAGAAAATCTAAAAAAAGTCAACACATCACGAAGTGGCGACAACTATTCATGATATTATTGAGCCCCCACATCAAGAGGCCATGCACCAATTATCTGCATCCTTACCCAAGAAAAGAAAGTGATGGTGCAGATCCGAGTGACACATTCTGAACATAGTCACTATCCACACCATCATCCATCGTCTACACATAGGGTAGAGCATTGGGCTCGACCTGCCCAACTTGAGAAAGCCCAACCCGGACCTGTTAATTTTCTCCGAGCCTTGGGCCAAGTCAAGGCTTGGATTTTTGGATAAAAATAGGAACCGACCTTGGCCAAAGGCCCACGAGTTCGAACCCGGGTTTGGGCCGGGCTCGACCTGCCCTCATTTTGAATAGTTGAATGTTGGGCATTGCCAACATCTCTTACGGTTGATATGGATTCTTACGGTTGTAATATAGCACGTCTCTTTACCATTGCCACTAGGTTTGATCAAATGCCTCCACACACCATTTAAATTTTGACGCGGAATCTTTGGAGGGTAGAATTTAACTTTACAAAGTCTAAAGAATATCGTGTTTTATATAGACACCTCATGTGATCATACAGGTCTTGAACTCGAGATTTTTATATGGTATCCAACGAGCAAAGGTGGAAAGCAGAAGATTTTCATGTATAAATGAATGTTGATCCAACATGTCGGTTTGGATTTTGAATAGTCACTTAACTGCTAATAAAATCCATGACTCTTGTGCATCAGGTTCATTCATCGAGTACATGCATTACTGGAATGGATTTTTTAACAATCGTATAAACCATGAATTCTGCTAGCATTACTAGCCATCTTTATAAAGCCACAAACTTCCATTGCATATAATCTCCATCAATGTGATGATGATTATGATTTTAAATGCTGTGAATTCTAACAAGCATGCATTTAGTGGTTCGACTAAGATTTTCTTTGATAATCACCAAAGGACGACACATATTATGGTCTAATCATAGATGACTAGACGGTGTTAGTGATCAATAAAGAATATGCATGCTTCATGCAAAATACACGTTCATGTCCACAAATGGTGGTAGGTCGGGCTATCTAGGGCCACATTAAGTTCGGGATGGTCCAAGCCCAAATTTGAAAATTTAGTAAAATGAGGGCTCGAGCCCGGCCCATATGTTCATCGGGTCGGGGTCGGGCCTAGGCTTTTGCGGGTCGGGTCAGGGTCGGGTCTGGGCCGACCTGACCCAATGCTCCACCCTATCTACACATTAGGAAAGGGAATACTATTACACCTCTTGTGAGATGCACTATTTTGACTATTCTTCTAATTACACTCTCCTTGATAGTGGTGCTTTAATTAATATAATACCCTTCTCATTGTTATAGACTCTTCATCCGGGGCCTCTAAAGAAAATCATGATGATTTGCCATTTTACTGATGGATCAATAAAGATGTTGAGGGATATTCTAGAGAACACTGCCATTCAGATCCATGACATGAGCTTCACTATTGAGTTTGTTGATTTTGTTGTATTGCCTATGGAGACCTCCACCCCTATGGAGCATCCTCCAATCATCCTGAGATGGCCTTTTCTTTCCTCTAATAGAGTCGTTATTGATTATGGATATGGAGAGATTCATTTTCAATTTGCCGGTGAGAGCATTGTCTTGATCAAAATACATACCACTGACCAGAGACCCACGTCTGATGAGAGCGTACCTGTGTTAGCCGCCAACAAGGATGATGACCTTGATGTTGATATTAGAGAGGTTTGATTTACCATGGATGATTCTAAGATACGAGGATTCCTCTTTGATAAGGAAGACTCAGAAAGCATAGACCTTGGAGTTCCCCCTTCCGGCGTGTGGTGATGTATTGATGACATCCGCGACATTTACACTATAGATACCTTAGTGTCGAGGGAAGACTTAGTAAAGACTTCACAAGACAGACTTGAACTTAGTACTTTCACTAATGAGTTCGTGCCTTTTCATTTTGAAATTGTGAGACTTCCCAGGCCAAATCTGACCACTATACTTCCATCGACCAGTTCGTGCCTTTTCATTTTGGGATTGTTTAGGATCTTCATTAGGTTGATATTGATCGGTTCATGTCAGCTGATGATCCTGATATCGACTTGCACCTTGTGTGATCGATTCCTCAGTGGTCACGTAAGAAGCTACGCTTTCTACCTTCTTTATCTATGTATAGCTTCCACTTTGTATATCCACTTTGGTTTCATTTCCTTCCATCTACCATTCCACTCATCTACCTTATATCATGTTTTTACCTTGCCTAGGACATACTTTGTCCTAAGTATTGGGGGGTAGATGAGTCATGTGTGCTTTCTTCATTTTGTTTTATCACTTCTGTTGTTGCCTATACTTAGAGCTCTTTTATCCTAAGTATAGTAGGAGTGTTGTATACATTCACCCAATGTTTTTTCCTTTTTATCATTTTTTTATTGGTCCCCTCAATTGTCTCCTCTTCTGTTGATATTTCTTTCTATACTAGGGATATCTTACCCTAAGTATAGGTGTACACAGATTGAGTTGTGATCTATTTATTCCCACCCTCGACCCACTCTGCATGTAGATACATAATGCCATACTTAGGATTTATTGATAGTAAGTATAAGGGGGCAATTGACTTCTCACTCTTCAGTCATTGCGGTATAGGCTTTTCAATACTCAGTAAGAGTTATGACTTCTCTTTTTAATTAAGAGAACATAACTCAAGCTATGTATATGTAGGTTGTATATACATTATATATACTTTGGCAATAGCTCGTAGTTTTGTATTTTCAATAATATGACTAATTAATAAAAAAAGAAAAACACACACCAAATTTTTTGTATATATTGATTAATAAATTGGGTAAAAATATTTTGCAAAATATTTAAAAAATTATTAGAAAATCTTTTTTGAAAAATCTTTTCAAAATTATTTGGAAAATATTTTGTAAAATGTTTTCAACCTTTGTAAAAACATTTTGTTTGTAAAAATTTCATTTCTTTGTGTGAATAAAATATTTTCAAAATATATTTGCAAATGGTTTGGAAAATGATTGCAAAAATATTTTGAAAAATCTATTCATACTATTTCAAAAATATTTGAAAAATGAATTTCAAGTTTTGTAAATGTTTGCAAAAATTATTTGTCCAAATATTCTTTCAAAATAAAGTTTTCAAAATATTTATCAAAACTTTTACAAATTATTTAGAGAACAATAAAGATTCTTTACAAATCCTATAAATAAAATTCATAAATAACTTGTGTAGATTCTTCACCTAAATTCTTGTATATAATAAGATGCACTCTCGTGTGAATATGTACACAAATTTTCTTTTTATTTTCGAAAAATCCCTAAAATTTTGCACTTATTTTTTTATTTTTGAAAAATCTCTAAAATTTGACAAAATAAAAAAATCATAAAAAATTTGAAAAATTTTTCAAAATTGCATAAAAATTTACAAAACTTTTCAAAAATCCATAAAAAGTTCGAAACTAGAAAATTGTCTTACCAAAAATATTTTCCTTTCATTGTACATAGCATTTGCATTTTTCAAATTGACATTGATAATTGAACTAGTCTAAATAAAATCCGCATATTAGAGATTCGTTGGACATTAATCAACTTAATCACTAGAACCACAAAGGAATTGGACTTGAGGCACTTCAGGTTTATTAGACTTAATTCTTTGAGAACACGAGACATAGTTTAATGTCATCTTGACTGCCTCAGTAGAATATTTTGTAACACATTCATGACTCTTATCGACATTGACCTAGCTTGCACACCTTCACCTTGTACTTTACTGACTTCAGTTGAAGTAATAGAGGGATGGATTTGCCGGCATGAGACACAAGTCAATGGAAACATCGGAAGTCACACATTTGTGGCCATTGTACTCCAACTCGATCCAGTAGACATGAGGTCCAATAACAGAATATTGTGGGTTGCAATAATGCTTCAAAAGAGGGATAGTCTACTGGCTCAAGAGGACAAACTCCTTATGTAAATGATGGTGTGTATAGTATTCAAAAATTGTAAAAAAATCAAGAACTCCAAAAAGAATATATGGGCAAAATTCCAAGAAAAATCAATTTTCATCGGAGTATGTATGTATCTAGTCAATAAGTACGCTTGAGCTTCAAAGTGAAATATGCATGTGAACCTACAACCGGATGACTTGGCTACACTAGTCAAGCATTCTAGGATATGTAGCTACACTGGTTAACATTCATTCTCTTCTCCATCTCATCTTCTTGAGCCGATTGTACTTGAACATAGAAGAGAATACCCTGATTCTTGAGGAAAGAGTTGTTGGATTGGGGAATTAGGATTACCATGTTGGAGAAGACTGACTTTTACTGCTTCAGTCGGGAGGAGCTATATATCACTGATACTATACAAGGTAGACTCATGGTCATAAGGGATTGTGTATAACATTGAAGTGTTCTGACATAGCTTTTGACGAGACTTGGGCAGAATTTTGTGACTCTTAAAGGCTGTTGTGTTTCAAGTCTGGTTCTCAATAAGGTTCCAATCGAACATAATTTTCAAAAGTCTGACTGAGCTCCAAAAATTGATATTACGAAGACAAGTTCAAAAGTTAAAATCAATTCACTTTATTTTGTTTTCTTTTCTTTATTTTTATTTTCTATACTTATAAGCATAAGTGTTTGCTAAGGACAAGCAAAGGCAAGTATATGGGGTGATGAATCTCCATTTCATCACCTTTATTCTTCTATTGTAGCCTTAATTACCTAGCTAGATGCATGTAAATATCATTAATTTGTACAAAATAACATTAATTATTTATTTTATAAATATTATATAAAGTGTTATAAATAATGTCAAAATAAAAGAATATAAGAAGGAAAAGAAAAATAAATAAAATTCCAAAGGTATTTTATGATCCTAAACCCCGAGACCAAGTCAAGAATTGATTTGTTTGATCAAGCATAAAATAGGGGGAGAAAAGAGCCAAAAATACAATCAAAACCCTATTTAATTATTCTTCAAGATCCATTTTTGATATATATATATATATATTATTCTTTATTATTTATACATTAAATCAAGAAGCTTTGTACATGAAAGTTGTAGATAAAAATATATAGAAAAATACAAAATTTATTTCACGCAAAAATAACACACTGTGCACTTTCTACTCTCAAAATAAAATTCCAAAATATAAATTCCCTAACTTGTATCTCCTCCATATGATCTCAAGATTCATTAAAATCACCTCTAATTGTCAATAACTTTTTATTAGCTATTTAATAAAGATGGTTTCATTTAATTTTGAGTTAAGATGCAAAAGTTAGGTTTTGGACCCTTATTGTACAATATACATAGATAAAATATTCATTTTATTTATTCATTATATTTTCACAATTTTATATTTTTATAATTTTGTAAATATTATTTATAGTATGTACATAATTAGATTAAAATAAAACCATTAAAAAATCCTAATTAAATAATTATATAAAATACATAGATGAATTACCTATATATACTTATGTAATAAATACATCCATTTATTTTCATATGCAAATAAATTCATAAAAATACAATAGAAATATATTAAAGTGTATTTAAATAAGTTATAAATATATGAAATATGTATGTAAAAAATAAAATTTAAAAAAAATAAAAATAAAACATACAATATATAGTAGATTTACCTATTATTAGACATGTAAATATTAACTCGTAATAAACGATCTTGAAAAAATAAAAATATATATAAATTAAATACTACATAAATAATAATCATTTTCAATTTTTAATCACAATTTAATCGATTCATTTATTAGTTATCAATGATTTCATAAATAATTTTCGATTATCTTTTTTCTGATTGGTCCACGTGGACCAACTAGAACATCTCGACAGTTGACCTCAGGTCAATTGTCCTTCTTCACCTTTTGACTTCTGTCAGACCTCACAGGTCACCCATCTTCTCCCCAAGTTCACGCATCCACCATGTCCCCTCACCCTCAACTAGTTCCATCCATCTACTCTCTGATCTACAACAATCCACGTCGACATTTCACCCATCATCATTTCTTCCTTCCTTAGACACAATCCCCCATTGAAATCCTCCCGACCACCTACTCATATCTTCCATCCTTCTTCCCCTTTTTGCCTTTGGTTAACCTTTCATCTGTTCTTAGCCCCTTGGAGTGCTTTATGGTGATCGTGCTCGTGACAGGAGTCGACTGTCATGCTTCGCAATGAGGAGGAGCAGCTTGGAAGGTGCTTCCCAACCATCATCGGAGCTCCACTCCGGGCAGTCCATCTCCTTGGATCCATCCAGGTCGAGGTTCATTTTCTTCGCTTCATTGGTAGGTTTAATCAGTGTCTTTTATTTATGCATTTGATTTCATGTTTTGATTGTTGTTTTAGCCTAGTATATGTCAATTTAGTCTTGCTGGAGCTCTAAAGCTATGATCTCTGTCTCTCCATATCCATCTCGTGCCGACATCCACAAACCACCTCACTTCCTTGCCCCGTAATTTCTCCATCATTCGTACTTTATCGACCACCTAGATCTTTATCAAATTCGATTCCTTGAGGTTCTTCCTTCCACTTCATCGGACCTCGACCATTGACAATCCGCTTTTTTCTACTCGGGTTAAGGAATAAATATGGTCGTTGCGACCCGAATCGCAAGGCGAAATCAATCCAGAAAATCAGACCACCAAACAAGGGAATTAAGCAATCAAAGTGTGGAAAGCGGTCTTGCTATTTATTTTTACCTGGTATAGCTACGAGGGTCGAACACAAGGAGCACATAATGCAAAAGCTACGAAGTAGTCGGGAATCCTCGAAAAGTAAAGAAATGGTGGTTTTTAATTTTTCAAATTTTTTTTATGATTTTAAAATATGAGAAAAAGAATAAAAGAACTCAAAAATTCACACTCCAACAATTATTTAAAGCACCAAAAGCACTCAAAAATTCAAAATAAAAATATTTTTGCTTTTTAAAAATATTCAGATATTTTTGTGGATTTTATGGGATTTTCTGATTTTTAATTAATTTTCTAAAAAACAAATAAGGTCAAAAACAAGAAACCATGTATAATTGGAATCTAAAGGCATATTAAAATTAATTAAAATGCCTGTAAAATTCGAGCAGCAATTTTATGATAAACTAAAAAATAAAACCTAACTATAGCAACTGAAAACACATTTTTTTGAATTTTTAGGAATTTTTAATGATTTTTATGAGATTTTCACTCTTTTCTAATTTTTTTGTTTTTATAAATGGGAATAAGACAAAAAATGGACAAAAATTAAAATAATACACAAGAAGTAATCAAGAAATTTTTAGAATTTTTCAAGGCTTTTTAATATTTTTAGTTGGTTTTCTAAATTAAACAGGGATAATTTTTAAGGTTTTTGAATTTTTAAAAATAGCAAACGAAATAAAACAAAATCAAAAATTCACTAAAATTCCTACACAGTGGCTGGAGCCACATGGTAACATTTCATGAATTTTGGAGCGAAAATGCTATTTATTTAACCAAAAATGAAACACAGCATACATAGACCAAAATGCACAGAAAACATGTCTCTGGACAAAATAATAACACGCACAAAAATTATAGGGCCCATCTGTAAATTTTTCACTAATATCTGCACATGTCTCAAATCAGTACGCACAGGGTTATATTTGCAAATATGAAAGTAAAACTTCAATTCATAACATCAGATAAGTCCAAGGAAAATGATGCAAATAACCCAGAATCTCGCGTGAGTCCACACAAACAGGACTAAAAAGCAAATATAGAAAAGTACAGGAGCAAGAGTGCAAAATGTCCTAATTGTATATTTTATTTTACAAACTAAACGACAAACTAAAATAAAAGCAGGGTAGATTGAGCAAATTACCGATGCAACACGTGAGCTACGCGTTGCTGGACAGGTGGCGGCTGCTGGTTGGGCGTGCAGCTCTAGAGTGGTCAGATGTCAGATTCAACGGTCGTCAGATGTTGGGAACGTGGGAGGTACGGGGCCGTTAGATCTGACATTTAACGGCTTGACAGCTGCTGGAGATGGACGGCTGAGATGGCATCTAGGCGAGGGGCCAATCCGACGGCAGAAGGAAGCTCTGGAAGAACTACACCTGGGCGAGTTTCACTAGAGCTCCGGCGATGATCCGAAGCTCCGATGAATGATCGGCCGGCGCCAAAAGAAACGTGAGGCCCTTCCGCATCGGGTGAGCGGCTCAGATGGAGTCGCTGACGGTCGGATCTTCGTGATGATGACTGAGACCTGGGCGAGCTCCGGCGAGGATAGTCGAAGGTGGTCTGGGGTATCTCCACGCACGCTAAGCCCTGCAGGATAAAGCTTGGACTCAGAGTGAGGTTCTGGTCAGGGTTATTTGACCTAAGATAAAAGAGAAGCGACTGTGAATGTAAGGGGGGTCTCCGGCGGACGTGATAGGGGAGACCGATGGCCTAATCCCAGCAATCCAAGCCAAGATTAGGATGATCAGATGGCATGAGAGGATGAAGTATGGGTGGGGTTGTTGATCTGAATGGGTGAATGATCGGGTCGAGGCTCCGACCAGGTGGTCGGAGCTGGCGGAGGTGCGGCGGAAGACAAACGAAAGATTCGGGAAAATAAAGGAACTAGGATCGATATGAGAGCTACCTGAGGGACCTAACATGATCCTGAGCTCCAGGGGATGCAGACGGCGGAGGTCGTTGCGTCGACTTTGTTTCTACTGGGGGAGAAGGCTCATCGCGGCAGTGCTCCGACCACGAGAGGCGAGCTATAGCTACACAACACCTTTCCGACTACCAAAGGTGGTCTCCGATTGTTGTCACCAAGGCAGAGCTTTTTAAGGTATCAAAAGGGTGTGCGATGCGAGCTGGCGAGCTGGGGAGGCAAATGAAGATTATATAGAACATCCCAGGTGGTTGGAGGAAATGGATGGGGTACGTGAACTGAGGGCGATCCACGACTCCCTAGGAATCCGCGAGGGTCACAGATCCACTAGGGAGATGCAGGTGCCAAAATTTGAGCAAGAAGGTGCAGGATCCGGTCGGGAGAATTAGAAGAAATGGGTGCAGAATCTGGATCCGCGCGCGAGGAGGTCCAGTAGGGGTAGTGACCGGGGTCAACATTCCTCCTGGACCAATCAGAAAATAACTAGTCAAAAATACTTATAAAATCAATTAATGATTTTAAATTAAAAAGTACACAAAATGAAAAATATTTGTTATTTTCTAAACTTTTTTTCTATGATTTTTATTTATTTTTAGAAAAAAATAATTTGTGGTATATACAATATATTATATTATATACAGGTATAAAATAACTATGTATTTTGTACATTTATTTTTATTTTCTTATTTTTGCACAAATACTCCAAATTTATATTCTATTTATTTATAACATAGTATTTGGAGTATAAAATTATTTTTGTTTTATTTTTATCATTTATTTACAATTATAAATTAAATAGGGAAAGATGCATATGTACATGTGTAATGTACAAGGTGAGAGAGATTTTTATTTTATTTTTGTTTTATTTTTTCTAATTTTTATCTTGTTTTTAGAATGAAAAAGGAAAACCTTTTTATTTTTACTTTTATAAAAATATACTATATATATATATATGAATATATATATACATAAGTGATACATATGTACACGGTAGAGTGGCCCTATCTCTCTCGACTTTTTTTATTTGGCGATCAGGCCAATTCTTGACCCTCTCTTGGTTTCAGGTCACTCAATATTTATTTTAAATATTTCCTTCTTTTTCTTTTATTATTTATTCTTTTATTTTTGCACAAATACATGCTAATTATTATATATTAGCAAATGCATGCTTATTGCTAATTTATTGTATTTACAACTATTTACATGATGCTTTGCCAAGATATTTAACTAAAATAAAAGAATAAAGAGTGATGAATGAGGATTCATCAACTTTCAACCCTTATTTTGTTCCTTAATTAGCCACCAATAACTGCCATACACATTCCCTTTCTTCTTCATGTAGTTTATCTCCTTTGGATGTGATGAAGGATCCGTCTGAGGGTCAAACGAGCACAGAGCTCCATCTCAGTGCCTTTATCCTTACTCAAACTCCAGGACCGACACCATTGGGAATCGGGTCATTCCAAGGGTACCAGAGGATGTGGACATCTTCCTTGAGCTTGAGGAGCACTTCAGCATCAAAGAAGGAGCTTGAAGGAGGACGAATCAGTGCATCTAAGTTCAAGGAAGGCTAGGTTCTTCCATGTTCTTCATGAGGATCAACTACCATCTGATATGGGGAGGATCTCTAGATTAGTTGCGAGACGTTGGATCGAGCCCATCTTCAGTCGTTGGTCCTCTTCTAAGGATTTAATCTTGGCTACCCATGGCGAACTGTCATTACATAATCAAAATGTGCCATGTATTTATGTGAAGGATCATGACCGCACGATTGCGTGCACCTTTTAGGGTAATTGCAAATATACCCTTATCTTTAAAATCTTTCATATTTAATCTTGTAATTAAACAAGCATGCTTTATGGTTGTGGTAATATTTGCAAAAAGACTCCCACACCTATTGTATTTTGCGTTCGCTAGCTCAGCTCATGTAGCTGCCCATGTGAGTTGGGCATTCTGTAGTTATACCCCTCGAGTTTTGTAATTGAAGTTCAATTTGTAAAATTTGTTTTTAAGTTGTAAAAGTTTGGGTAATTTTCATCATGCTGCCTGTCTTTTATTTTATTTACAAATATACCCATGTTAGTTTAATTTTTTTGTGTTTGTTTTCTATTTTCTAAAAAGATAAAAAGTACTCCAAAATTTATAAAAAATAGGATAAGGTGCTTGCTTGCATGCTCTTTCAGGCTACATAATTAGTTTTGCATTTCTTGCATTTTTATTTATTAAAATTAAAAAGCACATTTTATTCCATGTCTACTTTCAAGAATACAAAAAAACAATAAAATCCTATTTAAAAATTCCAAAAATTTATTAGTGGCTTATTATTGTATTTCTTTCCTTCAGACAAAAATTCTTAAAAAAAGGAAAATAAAATCATAAAAAAATAAAAATCTTCAAAATCTTTATAAAAAATATAAAAAAATTTAAAATCCCAAATATATTAGTTTCTATTTGATAATTTTATTTATATGTATTACTAAGTATTAAAATTAATTTTGAGAATTTTTGACTTCATTAAGCATTTTTTAAATCTCAAACAATCCAACCTATTTTATCTAGTCCTTGATTTTGTATTTAGGACTTTAAAATTACCAAACATAAGAAAAAAATCTTGAAAATAATAAAAAAAGTAGAAATATAAAAAAAATAAAAAACTATTTTGTTATGTAAATTTTATTATTTTTAGTTATAATTATAATTATATTGCATATATTGTTTGATATATAATGAATAATAATATTAATTAATATAAATACCTTGTAGATATTCTTATAAACTTTAAAAAATAAAAAAGATTGTACTTACTATTATTATCTGATTATTATATATTTATTATATATTTTATATTATATAACCCTATATTATACATATTACATATATAGACATGTGTATATATATATTTAATTTAAATATTAAAAAAGAAAAAGGAAATTACAATCAGAAATTATAAAAATATAGTAAATATGATAAAATTAAAAATTAATATAAATAAAAATATATAATAAGAAATAGAATTATTTTATTAAAAAAATCACAAAATCATTAATTAATTCATTGGTTCATTGAGTGAATTATGTACAAAATACCATTATTATTTATTAATTATTTATTTGTAAAAAATAATCAGTGCCACCAACTTGTTTCCATGTGTTCGACACCTAAATTACTTGTGCACTATACACATTTATTTCATAGTTATAATAAATTTCGATCCACATCTATACTTGCTTGCTTGATTTCATTCTATTGTGGGTTGATTGTTGCTTAATCCATTTGTATTTGAGAGCTGTCACCACAACGACTTATTGGTCTCACCATATGTGGATTACAAGACAATTCCTCGGATTATTTGGGAACATCAAAACCAAATTTTTTGAGCCTGAACTTGAATACTAATTTTAAATGAGTTTCATAATTGTATGTTATATTTAATTCCTTTTCATATTCAATAATTCAAATTTGATTGATTTTATTTCAAATTTTGTAATGTTAATCTACACATCGAATCATATATGATTTATTTTGTATAAAGAATGTTCTAATCTTACAATAAATTCATAATTCTATTATTTCATATAAGATCCTCTTGTTCTACTCTAAATTTTGCAATGAACCTCAAATAATTAACTAATAAGATTTATATAATCACATGCACATTAAATCGAAACAAATTAATTTTCGAACGATTCGTGTTAATTTAAATTCGATTCATCAAGAATAATAAGATATTTAAATAAAAAATTGTGTTCAGTTCATTTTGTTTCGAATCTCTTCTTTCCGTATTTTTCAAGTAACATCTAATCGAATTGAAATGATTTGACGCAAACAACTCTCCTACTTACTTTCTTGTCGATAATTATCATGGATCATGATCGCGATCTCGAACGGTTTCCCTCTGCTCATGTACTTGGTTGATAATGCACCACTTTGCATCATTGTTATCAGACGTTTCATATACACGCATAAGCACAGAATATACATATTAGCATAATATTATAGGGAAGGAGACGTGACAGGGATTGAACATAAATTAGGTGTTGAAAAAGGAATATTTAAGCTAAAATATTGAGGAAGAATTTCTAGAATCCGAAAATGGACATAAAGGTGGCGATAACATAGCTTCCATATTGACGTTGCATTGGAAAGCAACTCGACCTTCTGAGATGAGAAGCACGCTTCGTTTACTTCGAAACTTTATTCGTCAAATAGTAAAGGGAGACGGATATTAATTTAGTTTCCAAACATGTTTAATGTGTGAACTAATGGTGGTCTTTTTCAGGTAGGAACGGATGGGGAGACGATTTGGTACATATCCACGCGATGTGTATCACGTACATATTGCTTTTCTCTTCCAGAGTATAAATACATATTGCTTTGCTTTATGAGAGTGCGAAGACGGAGCCAGAATATTTTTGAGGGGGCACGAGGTTTTAAAAAAAATATCTATCAATTACAGTACAATCATATTTATTATATAACAATAATTGTTATGGATAAATTATATCTATAGTTTTGATATATATTATCAATTTTGAATTTATTCATTATATAATAACAATCAATTTTGAACTTATTTTTTAATCAACTATATTTTTTATTCAATTTTACATAAATTGATATCATATATGTTCCACAATGTCAGGATTTTTTGTAAATGATATTTATACCTTTTTTTATAAAAGTAAGTTATATTCAAGTATTTTAATTATTTTAAATTCAATATACAAATTTTGATTAATTACAACATAAACTACTCTTGTTCCGAATCTGTATCAACTCAAAAATATAAAAACCTAATTCTATATTTTATCAATAACAAGAAATATTAATATCTATGAAGAAAAATATGTCGATAAAGAATATACGTGCATTTGACCACTTTACTTAATAATAAATAGGATCAATGAATAATATATGAGACTTGAAAATAAATGATTTTTTTTAAATTCATTTTTTTAGATTGTGAATTAAACCCCTTATATGTATAAGTGATAATGAGATTGGATGAAAGATCGATTCATTGTATAGTTCAATTCTAAAAATGGATAACCAATAAGATTAGGGTAGGAATCTATTATAAGTTCATCAATTGAAGAAATGATCCAATATAGGTAGATTTGAGATAAAATCTATTATTTTTGGGTAGGAATTTATGTTAAGAGACATATTATCTATTGGTAAAAATATTAACCTTTTTCTAAAAAAATGAGGGAGCATGTACGAGTTTTACCTTCAAAAAAAATCCAAATGAGGTATTATAATTATGAAATATTATGATTATTTTTACCTTAAAAATCTATAGGAAAAAAATTACATATACATATATTATGTGATTCCAAAATTAAAGGGGAGGCACTTGCCCCTCCTTGCCCCCCTTAAATCCGTCCTTGCTGATGATTCACATTCAATACTCCTAAACATAGTATGAATGGGGAGCAAACAGCTCCCGTACTTTTTCAGAGTAGGAATACACATTGCATGCGACTACCGCATGCAATCTTTCGGACCACGACGAAGTCACCATTTTATGTAACAACCTAAACATAGTCCCACATTCAATACTCACAAGGGTGAGAGTTGTTTACAAGAGTGAATAAACTTCTTCCTTAAATCTTGTGTTTAAGCATTTCATGTAGTTGTTAATTAGGTTTGAACCCAACAAGGGACCATTAAGGGCCTAAATGGCTAAATCTAAGATGTCATGGATGGTATCATAATGTGTTTCTTCGATAGAGAAAATGATTACTTGAGAGGTGGAGCCTTTCCTACAAAAAGATACGAAGAAAATGCTATCCAAAGTATCCACCAACTACTACTTAGAATAAATGATGATTTATATCGTAAAACAGTAGAGTGAAGCATTGAGTCAGGCATGCTCATATCCGATCATGACCCAAACCACAAAAAATCTGGCATGGTCAAGACCCAATGGTCATGTGGGCCGGGCCATCTTTTGAAAATTTGAATCTCTACGGCTTCATTTGGTTGCATGGTTGGGTAGGGTTGGGTTGGCCCAACCTGACGTACCCCTCCTTCCAACCCTTCTAATCCTCCTTACAGTTTACTATTCACAGGGAACCCCATCCAACCCAACCCTGCAAGCAAACGAAGCACGATTTTCAGTTAGAAATGATGGATTTGAGTGGTCACGGAGTTTTCATTTTATTCGAAATATCTAAAATAGGCACAAATATAAACGTGCGGTGTAATAAACACTCGTAACAAGTGCCCAAGCAGAAATTGTCCCTTTTATACCAACGCAATAACTATATGGTAAGAACCCAAGACCAATATTAATTGCAGATTCTATATTTAAAAACATAGTTTTAATAGAAAAAAATAGCATGCTAGCTAGGGGTGTTCAAAAATATTTGTCTCAACAGATACCCGACTTGACCGTTCACTTTGAACCTAAACTCTCAGGCACTCGTTTAAAAACGATGTGTCGGGTACCCGCTATGCTATGATGCATGCCCCATACAAAAAACCCAATGGGTACCCGCAGGTACTTGATTGGAAGTTAAGAAAGGCTGCATGCATGGAAATATTGAATGATTATTTGCTATATATATGCCAAGCGTTAGAACGTCACGAACCAAATCGAGCCGGATTGAATCAAATTGAATGAAATTGGATCTCAGTATCATTTTTGTATCCTCGAAATGAATCAAACACGAAGATCAAAATGTATGAAGATGGGATCCAACATGAGCCGGATTGAATCGAATTAAATCAAACCGAACATGAAGACTGAAAGGTATGAGTGTTTACGTCAAACTTTAGAACTTAAGGAATCCAACACAAGCCGGATTGAATCGAATTGAATCAAGTTGAACCTCAACACCGTTTTTGTGTTCTCGAATTGAATCAAACGTGAATACTGAAAGGTATGAATATGGGGATCCAACACGAGCCGGATCGAATCGAATTGAATCAAATCGAACATGAAGATCAAAAGTATGAGCGTTTATATCAAACTTTAGAATTTCATAAATCCAATATGAGCCGTATTGAATCGAATTGAATCAAATCGAATCTCAACATTGGTTTTGTGTTGTCTAATTAAATCAAACACGAAGATTGAAAAAAATATGAAAATGGGATCCAACACAAGATGGATTGAACCAAATCGAATCAAATCGAACACAACGATCGACATGTATGAGTGTTTAGGCCAAACTTTAGAGCGTCGAGAGCCGGATTGAATAAAATATAAATGTTCACTCGAATCTGTAAGTCCACGAATATAAATATTTTTATCATAGAATTGGTAAAAATGATATTTCATTTGAATATTAAGTAATGAAATTACATAAAATAATTGATCATCTAATGTCCAAACCAATCAAATCATGAAGAGTGACGATAAAAATCCGTGAGTTTCAAAGTTGATATATAAAAGTT
This sequence comes from Ottelia alismoides, assembly GCA_037367405.1. NCBI lineage: Eukaryota > Viridiplantae > Streptophyta > Magnoliopsida > Alismatales > Hydrocharitaceae > Ottelia > Ottelia alismoides. The sequence continues at coordinate 423,244 of JAZKJV010003342.1, read as the reverse complement.
TATGAAAAATTATAGTTATTTATTTTATACCTATATTCATACTTATCTATTAAATGAGCAATTCACTTTTATTAAGGTGATATCCCCACGGTTAACCGCGGCTACCCAACATCCATTAGCATTAACAGGGTATCCATTACAATTGGGTACCCACCGGAATGAAGTGGATCGATACGTGACCCGATAACAATGGGTCGGGATGGGTCACAATTAAATGGGGCGAGTACCTGCCCCCATCGACACCCATTGCTAGCTTAATTGTTGGTGAATTTAATTTCCCAAATGGGTCCCTCAAATCTCCCACACGTATCAAAATAGAGGCATAATGAGCATGCCTGAACTCGAGTCCGACCTCGTGACCTTAAGAAGGTTGCATTAAGAAGGATGTTAGTGTGTAACCAAGAAATAAAATATATAAAACAAGAAACAGAATCATGCTTAAATTCTACTTAGACGTGTATATGATCAAAAAGTAGTTCCATCCTAAGGATGCTAACTGAATCACTTGATTCGATTAAGATTCATCCTATAAAAATTCGAAAATAAATCGAATATAAATTTGTTCTCTTGAAGATGAATTCTTGTGAAATAAATCTATTCGACTCGCACTACAACAAAAACAAGTTGTGGCTACAGAACTATGGCCACGGATATGGAGATTGTGGCCACAGAATTGGGCTCTGGCCACGGCATGTCGTGGCTAGTAGCCGTAGCTACAAGTCTCGTCGCTAGAGTTCTCTAGCCACGAATATGCCGTGGCCACTACAAGTGGCCACAGAACTTATCGTGGCCACAACTCTTATATGAAGACTTTGGCCACGGTTTGTGGCTACGGGAAACTAGTGGCCACGGAATTATCGTGGTCACAAGTTTCCGTAGCCAGATTCTGTGGCCACAACTTATTTTTCTTGTAGTGTCGATGTGCATGTATTATCATGTTTATTTGAATCCTAATTAAATCAGTCATATAATCTAGTGGAAAATATCAAACGTCTAAAACGTTTTATCAAAATCTTTCACCCTACGGATATTAATCGACATTTTCCTTTCACTACAAGGAAAATAAGTTGTGGCTACAGAACTATTGCCACAGATATGGGGTTTATGACCACAGACTTGGGCTCTGGCCAGAACATGTCACTACAAGGAAAACAAGTAGTGGCAACAGAATTATGCCCACGAATGTGGGATTTGTGGCCACGGAATTGGGCTCTGGCCACGACATTTCGTGGCTAGTAGTCGTAGTTATAAGTCTCGGCGCGAGAGTTCTCTAACCACGAATATGTCGTGGCCACTACAAGTGACCACAGAACTTGTCGTGGCCACAACTCTTGTATTAAACTTTGGCCACGGAATCGTAGCTACGAGAAACTAGTGGCCACAGAATTATCGTGGTCACACGTTTCCGTAGCCACATTTCGTGGCCACAACTAATTTTTCTTGTAGTGTGTCGTGGCCATTAGCCGTAGCTATAAGTTTCGTCGTGATAGTTCTCTAACCACGAATATGTCGGGGGCACTACAAGTGACCACACAACTTGTTATGGCCATAACTCTTGTATGAAGACTTTGACTACGGATTCTAGATTCGAGAAACTAGTGGCCACGGAATTATCGTGGTAAGAAGTTTCTGTAGACACATTCTGTAGCCACAACTCATTTTTATTGTAGTGTTTCCATGTCCTGTTCTTAATAAAATACTCATCAAGTAGGGTAGACGGTGACACTCCCTCTTCTCGCATGTTAAGAAGATTGCTGCACTGCACTTTCCTCCTTGATAGTTATCACCGACCGTGGCCGATCCTAATCTTATATGTCGATCTTCTCGTTGTGATGGTTATCCTTAATGGAGAATCCATATTGACGTCTATCATTGTTCACATGAGATATCTTCAAACTAGTCTCACACTCTCACTATCCTATAAGTTATCCCAAACTTCTTATATTATTTCTCTACATGAGCTTGATTTTATCTTGCCTTAATACGCAACAGTAATCACATTCTGTTCAGTTACTATATCAAAAACGTTCTATTTTGTTAATACGTCTCATATAATATTTTTTTAATTTATATATTCTTTTCAAATGAAAACGAGCAGACGAGATACGATGAATATAAAATTGAGATATTATAACGCGTAATATTTTCAAAAATATTTGATTCAATTAGAACCCCTAATTTGAACAGAAAAAATACCTTGTCGAATCCCAAAGGCCAAAATCTGAAACCAAATGGGATTCGTGACGCAATATATATAAGCCAAACCCGTTGATTTCGATCGATATCGATTGCCAAAATAAAAATCGTGAGTCATACAAATAAAACGTTTTCCCGCGATATTCCCATGCTTTCCTCATTGGTATTAAAATATAAAAGAACAAAAAAAAGAGATGGCACTACAAGAAAAATGAGTTTTGGTCACGGAATGTGGCTACGGAAACTTGTGACCACGATAATTTCGTGGCCACTAGTTTCTCGTAGTCACAATCCGTGGCCAAAGTCTTCATACAAGAGTTGTGGCCACGATAAATTCTGTAACCACTTGTAGTGCACACGGCATATTCATGGCTAGAGAACTCTTGCGACGAGACTTGTAGCTACGGCTATTGGCCACGACGTGTCGTGGCCAGAACTCAATTCTGTGGCCACAAACCCCACATCCGTGACCATAGTTCTGTAGCCACAACAAATTTTCCTTGTAGTGTGGAGATAGAAAAGAGACATACAAAAGTGGCGAGCCATCAACAATCAAGCGATCTAAACTTCTACGAGTCTCGAGAACCATTGTATGGTCCACGTCGTTGTGTACATGTCCTTGTCTTTAAGATATCGTAGAGAAAAGGTGAGTAACATACCGTCAACGTCGCTGTGTGCCCATTATGTATAACCCAACGTATATACGTACATAAACATGTTACTTGGAATCATCTGCATACGCGTGTATCTTGATATCATAATTTAGAAGGTATTAATATCGGGTAATGGGTAGGAACACATCCGCCATCGTCCTTTCCTTTGGAGAGATCCTCTTCACTTCACACTAGACGTTGACATGAATTCCTTCATGAGGATCGAGTATTAGTATACTTTTATTTTTCTCTCCATCTATTGTAAGGTAAACGAGGTTGCGTGTTCACTGCTCGATTGTGATCAAACGGCTTTGCTGCTATAACAGAGTTTGTTGTAAAACAGCGGACGATCTGTGCCCTATCTGATGGTGACTAGCTTGTTGGCATGCGCTATATAAGAAAAAAAGGGTGCATGTATGCTAGGTTGTACGTCTCCAAATTCGTATATCGGATCCTAAATTAATTTTATACCAATCAGAATTCATTCAGAATTATTGAGTTAAATTATAAAAAAATCATATTGTATAAACCATCATTAACCCTAACATTCTCCATTATGACAAGTTGATTATCATAATTAAGGAGTTTAGTGACAATTAAAGTTGTAAAGCATAATTAGGAGATACGATTGCGATTAGTATAGATTAATCATAATTGAGAAATTAATCATGATTAATCAACTTTAATTATCATTAACAATAAGATGGACATGGGATATATAAGACAAATTGTGGATACTAGATGTACATGGAATGGATCAAAAAATAACAGACATTAAAAAGTAGTTTTTTATTCACTAAAAATACTTCCAAATTTTCACTATGTGTATTTGATCTCTTTTAACTTTTTCTCAACAGGAAACATGTAGATCTTCTCGAGATCTACAACTTTCATGTTTTAACTTTTGCTAATTATGCTTTCTTGTATTTATTTTGGATTTTTCCATTCTTTTTCCTTTTATGAATAATCTAATTGGGCCACATGGAGCCCTATGGGCTGCCCACATGGAGTTGTGCGCCACCCGGACTTTCCCTATCTGTTCATCTCACTACACACCCTCCATTTACGTCATTCATTCCCAACCATCCATTCACCCTTGGGTCTGTCTTCCTGATGTAATCTGGACCACCTCCTTTCACATGAACCTCGGTTGCTTGATCACACTTCATTTAGTGGTCCTTCTTCCTCCACGCACATAATACTCTCCCACCATAGGATGAATCCTCCGCCTTGATCTCTACTAGACATTCGCGCCTCGTTACCCATTGTGACATCAGATTATCAGATCTGATCATGACCTTCACCGCACACCCACTTCTTAACTGTTGGATCACAAGATCCAATGGCTAGGTCCGCGTCTTCCTCCTCCAAACACCCCTCTCTCAGGTGTTACACCACAACGAACCCCTCGCCCCCTTCCATTTTTGGCCGCAACACCTCACAAACCCTTCACGATCCAACAACTCCATTACACAACCGTTATTCCCATCTTCCTCGTATACCCTTCATTACTCCATCTCCTACTTTATAACGCTTCATGATGGTCATTGCAAATGCCTCCTCTACCACCTGAAAATGTCGCTCTGCCACCTTCAAATACCCTTGCTCGACTCGTCCACCATTACACAAAGGCTCCACCTAGTCCTATTCCCTTCCCCGCGATAGGGGAGGTTGAATTGAGGTCGATCTTGGAGATGATCTCGAGGTGTTGACCCTCAGTGTTGACCATCGTCTTATGGTCACCTAGCAACTGATTGAGTTCCCTAGTGTATCTGCCCAGGTATGAACGACAACCGAAGCTTCAACAGAAGCTCAGCATAAGCACCCCGCTCCACATTCTTCCTTTTCAAATCATCAGAGCTCCAAAGGTCTCTCCAAGCAATTGTCACTCAACTGGAGGTAACTAGGGTGGAGAGGAATGAGCTCATGATCTCGGGAGGAGGAAGGGAGTATTTATAGGAAAACCTTAGAGTCTAGAAAGGTTAAATGATTCCGCAAAACCCTAGGATGAAATGGATGTGCCTAGGGATCCACGAGAATCATGGATCTTAGGAGCATAACCAGGCACAGGATTCAAGATGAATGGAGGTCTGACCTGATCGGGAAAAAGGGGAGAAGAAGCTCCAGTGAAGCAGAAATCGGGTCAGGTCAGCTGGGAGGTTGGGTTGATCGGAGTCAAAATTCTGACGTGGATGAATCAGAATTCAAGATTTACAAAATAAAATACTATTAAATATAAAATAGTAAATGATTTTCAAATTAAAAGTGTATAAAATGTATTTTTTTGTAAACTATTTTTTGTGATTTTTAATTATTTTATAAATTAATTTATTACGGTATATACAATATGTAGTATTATGTACATGTATAATATTATATATATTTCTATTTTGTTATTTTTACAAAATATGTTTTATTTTATATTTTATTTATTTACAAAATAAACTGAGGATCATAAAATGATTTTTATTTAATTTTTATAAATTAAATAAAGGTGTTAAATAAATATCTATTGTCCACATTATACATACATGTGGCCTTTGTACAATGAGCTATGGATTTTATTTTTATTTTATTATTAGAACTATATACAAGTGTTCAAAATAGAATATGACGCTCAAAAAAATAAAAACAAATATTTATTTGTATAAGTACATGTGTTATGTGCAATAAACAGTATATCATATCTCTCTCTACTTATTTCCTATCGATCTGGACAAGTCTTGACATTCTCTCAGATTTTGATATCACTCTGTATTTATTCTAAATATATCCTTCTTTTTCTTTTCTCTTTATTCTTTTATTATTGAAAAATATGTGCTAATTATGGAATATTAACAAGGGCATGTACAATGCTAATTTATTGTATTTACATATATTTATAGATTTTTACGCTAAAAGATAAAGCTAAAATAAAAGAATAAAGAATGAGAATTGTAGATTCATCAGAGGGCTTATGCAAATTTACCTTAATATATCCGTTGCACACGCACATCGCACGCGGATGAGAAAAGCTATGTAGCGGTGGGTTTGATTTAGATCCGACATATGGCGAAGTTCCGTGTGTTGGATTCGAGGTTGATCCGATGGTTTGGCTCAAAACCCCTAAATCGAAAAGGAAGGGGTCAAGTTTTGAGTGCTTGGAGGTGATTTGAGTTCCCACTAGCATCAATGAACAACTTTAGGAGGCAATGGCTTGGGATTCTCAAAGTGATGCAGTGGTGCCCTTAGAGCTCTGATTGGAGGTGATCTCCAATCACCGCTGTGAGCGATGCGGTGGCTCATCCCAGAAGCTGCGGTTGCGACGAATGTCTCTGATGGAGATGACCTTGATGGTGACATGGTTTGCTGATCGAAGTGGTAGATGTGTAACGAGTCGCTGAATACGTGTTTTATTTTTGGTACGTTGTAGTACGTGTACTTAGCGATTCAATCAGAACCGAGAGAAGATCTCCGTGAAGAGTGACTCGACTTTAATTTATATCCCGGGCAAGTCTGGGGTCGAACACAGGGAGGCAAAGGAACAACTTTGGGGTTAATTCTAAAACAGAGATCTAGATTTCCAATGCGGATTTTTTTATTTTTTATGCAAATAAATGCCAAATACAATATGCAGCTGAACTAAGACACTAAGAAAACACGCAATTAGGCTGAATTATTTTAATAGAAAATAAGTCCAATCTAGCCAAATCGTATTTTTCTAGAATCCTAATCCAGTGAGGAACTCAAAACACATTTTTATATTATTAAGAATTAAAATCCAATAATTAAAAATGCATACTTTTTATGTGTTTTTTTCGCAATTTTTCACACAAACATTAAGCAAAAATCATGAAAAGTTTACTGTAATGAAAACATGATGCAAGGATCCTACAGTAATATTTTTGGATTTTTTTGACAAAATATGAATTTTTTACAAATTATTTAGTGAAAAAAGAGTGATAGTGAATAATTAATTCCTAATAAATCCATGTTATCAAATTAATCAGAATGCAAATTATTGCAAAATGGTATTTTTCATATGCAATCTAGGAGAATTGAAATTTTGCAAAAATGATGTACATGGATTTAATTAATAATAAAACACCAAAATCACTCTATAATTTATTTCATGCACAGGATAACTCTATTTTAGATAAAATTTGGATAGTAATTCAATCACATATAAAAGCGTCATGTCTAATTTTTATGGAATATTTAGAGAAACTATGTGTCAGATATGTATTTAAGAGCACATAATGAGTAAAATATGCAAAAGTTCAGTTAGACAATTTTAATTAATTACCCAAAGACCATAAATAAATAAATATCCACGTGGTAGAGAACTAGTTGCTCAACATCAAGACATTTCTCATTGAATAAAATGACCCTATACAGATGTCCAAATTAAGAGGCAAATATTGGGTTATATGCAAATATAGAAACAACCAAAGCATATAAACAAATATATATATATGGACTGACTTGTAATTACATAAACCTAATGGGAAATATTGCATTTTTTATAAAAAAAATCCAACCTTCTTCCTCACAGATGCTAGGGCACGATGGGCAGGGGACTTGGCGTAGCAACGGCGCAGCCGTACATGGCTGCGGAGGGGGGAGGGAATGGCTGATGCGGCCCCGTAGTCGCGCGGATGGGCGGAGGAAGGCTGAGGCGATGATGCGGTGAGCTGCGGTCGACGAGCTGGTGGCGAGGAGGCGTCGGTGGCACGGGTACAGCGCACGCAAGGAGGAGGCGGCGCGGTCCACGGCAGAGGTGGCGCCGCGCGGTTGCGGCGGGGGAACGGCAGAGCGCCGCTGGAGGCAGCGGCTGAGGCCGGCAGTGGGACGGCGGGCGGTGCCGTAAGGAAGAAGGAGGAGGGGGCGGCGGCATTGCCGCTGCTGCTTCCTCTGTGTTCTTTTTTTTATTTTTTGAATGATTTTTACTGATTTGATGTAAATAATTTTTTTGATTTTTTTAACCAGATAATGCAAATAAAAATGAGGATGAAGGGGACATTATGGTGATGGAATGATGAAGATGGTGATGAAATATTATGTGATAAAAAATGCACAAATAATAAGATGATAAAATGAGAAGAAAAAATACCTACGATGGAGACGGTCGCCTATGATGTGCTCACGAGAGCACGATATTCGCTCGAATCGCCGACAAGCGATGAGCTCAAGCAGCGCGCGGGTGCGGCTGCGATGTTGGCCTAAAATCTAATGGATCTCACCAGAGAGAGGGTTGTCATCGCTTGACCGCGATTGCGTTGTTGTCACCATTCAACTATGGGAACTAGGCTCTCCTCACATAAAGATGGATCAAGTGTAAAATAAGAAGGATGAGATGTATATAAAGAGAAGATATGAGAAGTTATTAAAGTGGTGGAGTTGAATGGGAGGTTTTAATATTAATGGAGTTGAATGAGAGGTTATTAAAAATGGTGGAGTTGAATGGAGGTTGGTGGTAGAAGAGAAGTTATTGTAGAGAATAAGAAATAAATAATAAATAAAGTAGGCTATTAAAATATAATAAAAGTAAAGAGAAGAAAAAGAGGGGAGAACTTACAAAAGAGGACAAACAACATGTACACATTTTTTATTTGCTTTTCTAATTTATATTTTTTATCTTTTTAATAAGAAATATTAACAACAAATAAATACAATAAAATATTAGAATAAAAATACAACACAATAATGATTTTTTTGGATTTTTAGTAATTAAGAAATATAAAATAAAAAATGAAGAAAGAATATATACATAATATACAATGTACATCTAGGTCCCAAAACCCAACTTTTGCAAATGAGCTCTGCATTTAATGAAACCATTCCATTGGATAGATAATTTTCTAACTTGAAATTTAAAAGTGAGTTTGGTGAATTTGGAGTTTATACAGAGTGGGAATTTGGCGTGGTAGTTGGAATTTACGGCTTTTTCTCTTTAGGATCTAAGGGCATTTATTTGAGGTGAAATTTATTTTGTATTTTTGAATTTTTATATACATTTCTATGAACAAGTTAAAGAAAGAATTAGCCAAAAAGGAGTTGAAATGAAATTATTAAAAATACATGAAATTTGGGCTATTTACATGTGAAAAAACTCCTTTAATTTTGCGGCTTTTTATTGTTAATTTATTTTGTACAATCTAATATACAATAATTGGTGTGTTTTATTTACAAGAGTCATTCTGTTAATTTATTAATTTTATGGATATTTATTTGGGATTTTATTCAGGGATTTTGCTAAGATTAAGATATTGAGATGATGAATCGTGGATTCATCAATGTAATTTGTTTTGTTCGCTCCTGCTTGATGCAATCAGATTCACTTTACCTCCAGGTGAGGCTCGACGATTTGGACTGTAGATATACCTCTGTGATAGAATGGCAATGCAAGTTTTGTTGTTGACTGTTTTAAATCCCCTTTTTTTTAATCCAATCAAGTGCCTACAATGATCAACCTTAGGATCGGGGATTTTTTTTCCTCGATCGAGAGTGTGAGAAAAGGATCAAGTGGGATGGAAGCAGTTCGCGAATCGATTTTAAATGGAATTGAAATGAATGAACGTGAAGGATGCAGAATGGGTCGAATGATATGGAGAATAAATGTAGATTTGGATCAAACAGAGAGAACAGATGGGTTGAGAAGAGAAGGAAAATTGAAAGGGGAATCTTGAAGAAGAAAATGGAGAGAAGAGAAAGATGTCTGACCTCGAGAAACATATGAAGGAGTGCCTGTGGAGAGGAGCTTGTAGAACTCCTCGATGATGGCCTCAATCGGTGGTGGATCTAGGAGGCTATATGCGGTGATGAGCAGGGCTTCGCTACGGCGGCGATCTTGTCGGATCCTTCTCACTCTCGCTCGATGGGAATTGAGGGTGGCTGTCACCCACTGTCGTGCTCACTGTGGAGTTTGGTGGAGGAAGGTAAATCAAATGGCATATACACGGAGATGGAGGGGAGTCGGGGGGATAAATAGGGAGGTATCTTGGAGGCCACATCAATGGATGGCATCACCGGAGAGGGAGATGGCGTCACAAGAGGTCAGTTAGCGCACCGGCCTAACGACCGAGCTGTTGGGCGGAGAAAGAAGGAGGGAAGAGGGCGACGACGTCGGGTCTAGAGGAAGAAGAGAACGAGGAAGAAGGGAAAGTAGGAGAGAGAAAAGAAAGGAATAAAAAATAAATAAAATAATTATTAAATATTTATTTAATTAGAGTAAATAATTAATTAATAATAAAATTATAATTAAATTAAATACATTAATTTAACATAAGAAATAAATAAATAACTAACTAAATTATTAAATAAATTATTATATTAAAAATAATAAATAAATAACTAGTTAAATAAATAATTAATTAAATGAATAACTAAATTTTAAATAGTATATAAATATTAGAAATGACATAGATTAAATAAAATAACATTAAGATACATTGTATATACACTAATATAGTCCCAAAATTCACTTTTCACATATTAACTCCAATTTTAGCGTAATCAGTGTCGTTTGGTAAATAACTTAATAAAATAAAATTTAAAAGTGTCTACACTTAATTTAGAATCCATATGTTCAAGTTATGAGGTTCGGGAAATTAGGTCACGGCTTAATGGTATTAAAAATTTCACTTAAGTTATTTTTTATATTTTTCTATTGATTTTTAGAAATTTATTATAAAAAATTAATTTAAATAAAGTTAATAATAATTAATTAGAAAATTGAGAAGTTTCTACATATAGTACATATAAACAACGGGGTCCAAATGCCCAAACTCACCTATTTTATTCTAATATCTTTTTGATATTTTTAGTAAATAGTATTATTTATAAAAATAAATTTTAAAAGTGAGTTTGGTTGATTGGAGTTTTCTATAAATAGTTATGAACCTTGGAAGTTGACTTTTATGGCTTTTTCGATCCATTATAAGTAATTATTTTTATATTGAATAATTTTTCTGATATTTTTATAAAATAATTTTTATTTTTATGAATGACTTTTGTGAATAAAGTATTTTGATTTAAAATAATCTAATCATACATAAAATAGGTGAAATATTTACAATATTGAAAATGAATAAAGGCATTTTTGTGATCTAAGTTTTTTAATATTTTTATTCATTAAGACCCTTATCTCCCTCATAATTTTTGCCTACCAAGTCAATACTGACCTAGTCTCGGGGTTAGAACCAGTCCATACATATTTTATATACATTCTTCTTTTCTTTTATTTTTCATTTTTCTCTTTATTATTTTATTTTGAATAAAATAAATTGTAAATATATAATATTAATAAAATAGTTAGAATGTTAATTAGTGGAAACTAGTGAATTTACATGTATTTTATCAAGGACTTTTGTCAAAATGAAAGAGTAAAGGCGATGAATCATGGATTCATCATCGACCTAAATTTTGACACAACCAAGTTTATGAGAAGCCAATCTACTGTTAATAAAAAATGAGTGCGTAAGGTTGAATATCTAGCTCTAGAGCAATGCATCTACCTTTAAAATATTATATTCAATTTTAATCCAACTCAAAATCATTGAAGATGGGAGGACTATAATAGAAACATTAAAGTAACATGGCGATTTGATGCAAGAGAGCTTGTGGAAATGAAGATCAGTCCTACTTAGTGGAGTAACCAAATTAAGAGCCTGGTAATCTAAGTAATAATGCTTGTAGAAGCAAGGATGGTCATCCTCAGATGTTCCAATCTCCCATCTAGTTATATCCATTTAAGATGCCCTAAGCAAGACCTTTATGTTAAAGAAGAAAACCATATTTACAGCCAGTTGCCCACTTAAGCAATCATGTAGGTATAACTAAGAATATATTATAGAAAATACACAAACATATAGCAATAATGCAATAACTAACTAGAATAGTAAATGCTAATGTTGAAAGAAATAATATAATAGAGATATGGAAAACGATTATGCCACTTCACATGATCAAGCTGACTAGAATTCGGATACATATATGGAAATTTTAGATCCGACATTTACAATTTCAACAATCAAATAGTTTGGTAAAGTTACAATGAGTTCAAATGATCAGAATTTAGGAAGACAAATAAAATCATTCAATTGTAAATGTATAACACACAATATATCCCACCTTATAATTTGGACAAGCATGATATTTAAACCAAGTTATGCAGAGCTTTTCCTTTATTTTAATTTTTGATTGAACTAGTAAGATACTTGAATAAACATCTAAATCATCTATGAGACATATTGCATCAAATCCCATGTCTAATGTTTTAAATTTAATACAGATTTCCTACTTCTTTTAAGAAACAACATGAAATATGAAGAACATTGGGACCCCTACCCTCGTCGAAAACATCAAGAAACATAACTCTTTTAATTTAATTAGCAAATATCTATTAAAACAATTTCATTAGTGCATTTAATAGCATCACTTTTACATGTATCTTTTATAATAAGATGCAAACCATAAGCATAACTATACGTTTAACATATAAAGTTATAAACTCTTCCAAAAGTATACATTCTTAAGAAAATGAGCATTTTCCTACGTACAAGAAGTTGCAAAACAAGTTGTTGATAGAGACACCGTTTACTTAAAAACATGTCCTAGTTTTTAACAACTATATATGCGTTATCAACTAGCTGCTTAGACTAAGGATCTATATATGAGCACGTTTCAACGTTAAGGATGCCCTTGTCCTAGAAGAATAGCATCAAGATATCAAGAAAAAATAACCACGAAAAGAACCCGTCAAAATCATCTCGAAGAAGTTGGATTTATATCAGACATATTTTAGGAAGAACATTTTCCAATCTTCAATAGCAAAAAAAAGTGAATATTGAAATGCATACAATTTCTAACATGCATTCACACAAGAATATATAAAAATCTCATGCTTAGTAAGTAACAAACACCGAAAATTTGACGGTAACAAGAATGTGAAGAAATATGTTTCAAAAAATCTAGAAAATTTAACAAAGATTTCTCGAAAACCCCAAAAAAAAACTCCAGGTTAACCTACATTTCCGGAAAACCATACACCACAATCATAGAAAATATCGATAATAACATAGAGATTAAAAAATTGTGCTACATTTCCATCTATTACGCAGCTTAAAAAGGAGTAAAACATTGATACCATTACCTTTTAGATTGACATGTTTGCTAAGAAAAACTCCATGAAAAATGATGAGAAGATGGTTATGGTAGAGATTGAGGGAGAAGACGAGAACTACAACTGATGTGTTTGAAAAAAGTTGACGTGGATAATTCTGAGTTGTCATTTTTATTATTTGTTAAATGTTTGTTTAACTAATAATTTAAATCATTTTTGAGTAGTGCTAACTTTTAAGGTGTGTTTGGTACATGGGTTAGGATGAGTTAAACTGGTAGAGGGTAACCTATTTTTGTATTTTGATGTTTGGATAGAGGGTTGAATTGGGGGTGAATTTGTTGTGGGTTTGTAGTTTAGAAAAGTGAGAAGAAGTTCTATACTTTATCATTTTTATATGATATGATGGTATAATATATTATTTTTTGATAGAATTGATGAAAGCGAATTGATTTATTTAATGTATTAAAAAAGAGAAAATGAGGTCCACATGGGTGAGAAAGAATGAGTTAAGGGAGGTAAACCTCCAAAGGGAGTTTTAACCACCTACTCGAACGAGGCCTTAGAAAGATGGAGCCAAGGTAAAATTAACATTTAATATTGGACAATACTGATGGAAATGATAAGTGCCGACGAGAATTACATCAATGACTGATGATGGAGGATATCCGTCAAGCCGTCATCTAAATAATATTTTCTCGTAGGTTTGGCATAGTGTTCTCAGTAGGCTTGGCATTAGTCGGCTCATGCATCGGATCATCTAAACAGTCAAGGAAATTAGAAATGATTGTGTCTGACTCAGGGGCAACTTCTGATTGTGAGTCCTCCCTAGAAGTTGTCACGGTGGTGGTGATGCAAACGGTGGGTGATATGGAGGTGTAGGGAGTCTCTGAACCAATAGTCATGTGGACAGTCAGTATCTCAAGGGTAGTAGAGAGACATGATAAATTGTCTCTCGAAGGTCACGGTTGTCTGCAACTTTACAGGTTACCTTAGAATATTGTGTTTCCTCAAAGATTGGGTGAGGTCGGAGTGCTCCCAATGCAGTGAAATCGATCTCGCAATCTATAGTTGCCTTAGTCAAGGCTAAGAATGGCTTCTCGAGAATGATCGGAAACTGAGTGGAGTCTCCTTGGTGCTCAATATATATGATTGTGAAGTCTACCTGGAGTATAGCACCTTGGAAAGTAATGATGACTGAAATGGTTCCTCTCGATCATTTTATATAGCCAGCTGAACGATCTCTCTTATCTTCCTGCTTGATCCGAGTTTAAGCTTGGCAAATACAGAGGTTGGGAGGATATTTATTGGCGAGCCACATTGATTCTTGCATGGGTGAAGGTAGTGTCTTTGATTTCGCAGTCAAACCTAGGCAACCGCTTCACTTTACGGCTCTTGATTTTTCTCCCTTTCACTAAAGAGGTGACGTTAGACACTATGTGTTTCTCAGTCCTTATCCTCTCATTGCACGATCTTTTAGGCATCAATTTACTTATCATAAATCTTTTGAGATTAGGAAAGTGTTCAATGGTCATTATTAAAGGAATCTCAAAAATCAACTCTCCATCAATCGCTTCCTTAACTGCAGGGTCCGATTTTTTTGGTCTTTTCCATTTTCAATTTTTATAGTAGTTTTGAGTTTTTCAATTTTTTTGATCTTTTTGATAGTGAAGGAGGAATAGGAGAATGACTCTAGTTTGGAGGAAAATTGGTTAGTAGAAAAGGGAGGTAGAAGGGACTCCAGTGGTGAATCTGGGGTCTTCAAGATTTTTAAAATTTAATACGTGAAATCCATGATCCACTTCCATTCTTGGACTCTTGATAAGTCTAGAAATGTCACGCTCTAATAAGTTCTCATGACACATCATGAGAGAAGTCTGCTCAGTTGGAGGATACTGCTGAGAACTCGGGATCTTATACTCAACACACCTTGACTCAAGCGTGTATGATGGGTTTAGTATAGCTCATATGTATGGAAGATGTTGGTCGGATCCTCATAAGGTGGAGTCCGTAGACCGGGTGTTTGTAAATTGATCTCTGAATACAATCCCATGTATATGTCGGCACTCCGAATGGGTGGAATGAAGGCTGGTTAATGTGATCTTGATCACTAAGGTCGATCAAGTCAGGAAGATCATGTAGTGCATGTCTCTCCATTCGATATGTTTGGTCGACCATGTTGTACCCTAATGTCAAATCAGGATGAATATAGGTCAATTGTTGTCCGATCCCAACTTGAGGTGAGAACAAGGATTGTGGGGGCAACTGATTTTGCCAATCATTCATCTCAACAGAGGCTTCCTCTTCGATTTGTTCCTTGATTCCAGCAAGCGGACGAGAATATGGTGAGTCAATCCAGGATGGATGTGGGTTAGAGGTGTAAGAATGTAAGGAAGGTGAGAAATACTAAGAAGTGTAGAATTTAATCCGAGTTTTGACTTCGCAGTCGGATGTAGGTATGAGGAAGAATAAGAGGTTGGAGATGATCGAAATATGTTCAAAGAAGAGTGACCTAGATATGATGATCAATATTCTGACATCTTCGAAGAAAGATGGGAGAATGAAGTGGATCGAGGAAGAAAGCGTGCAAGTGCACCGAAAAAAAGACAAACACAAGAAAAAAACCCTTGGTTCTCCTACTCAACATTGTGATGGTCGCAAGAGTCCGACCATTTATCTTTTTTATTTTAAATAGGTGATAAATCAGGATTTACGTCCAATTAGACAAGGCGTAAAAGTAGGTTTTAGACACTATCTTAGGGATGCATCCTCACCTCTCAACAATCACAATAGTACAAGCATATAATGAGGGTTTTGCTATCGCAAAAATAAGTATTACTTTTAGTCAATTTTTGGTCAACTCTGATTAGCAAGTCCATATTTTAAGTTCGGTTGTCACTTGATTAATCCACCAAACCCGACACACCTAATAATCAGTCCCGATTTCCTTTTAACCTAAGTTTCAAAACCAAGGGGAAGGGAGTCGAGAAAAACCGATGCAAATTGTGAAATCAATAATGCATGCCCAGTTCAGAAGACTTATAGTAATACTAGTGCTCTACATGCGGGATGCAATACAAAATTGAAATTTTATACCATATGAGAAGCAAACCAGAAAACCATTCCTAACCAAGTAGTTATATTAGCTAGTGATGAATAATTTAATTTGGACTAATAGATCTACGATCTAAGTGCATCTCGTTAAATGTGATGTATGGTCCTAAATATTACGAGCACAATCAATAAAAATATTCTAGTAAAAATACTCTAAGAGTCGCGAGTGCAAGTCTAATTCTACGCCATTAAACCACACGACTATGAAGGGGAAAATTGTCCAATTCTGATACAAGCGTGAGCTCTCAAACAAGAGCCGATGTAAAGAGTGAATTATCTAAATTATTAGAACATAATAATTACAAAAATTTACAAAAATAATCTCTCAAAAAAATTAAATTTCCTTGATCTTCAACAGTCCGCACATCACGTCCGTCGACCTTCGATGTAGTCCAAGTTCACCAGGACCTCGTAAGGAAAAATAAATTTATATTAGAGAGATAAATAGCTTATATATATAAAAAAATGAGTAAAAAATAATTGAGAGGAAGAAGAAAAAATGATTTAATTACAATGTGGGTCGGGGGTCAGACTATCTGATGAGAGAAAACCTAAATTTATTTTTTTTAAATTAAACCCTAAGTCGTTTGCTTCCCCGACAGCTATGCCATCATAAAAAGTGCTTGAGTGCGTATAACAATTGCTACTCATCATAGCATGATACTTAATCAATTAATTAAAATTGAGAAAAGATCTCCGCGAAAAGTGTCTCGACTTAAATTTATATCTCGAGCAACTCCAGGGTCAAGCACATGAAGGCAAAGAAACAACTTTAGATTAATTGAGAACACTTAGGTCTAGGTTTACAATGAAGATTTTTTGTATCTTTTTATGCAAAATTAACGTGAATGCAAAATGTGGGTGAATTAAGTTAATAAGAAAACATACAACTTAACCACTTAATTTTAATGTAAAATTAATCCAATGTAGCCTATTTATATTTTTCCTAGAGATCTAATAAATGATGAATGTAAAATACATTTTTTAAATTTTAAGGGTTAAAAGGCAATAATGAAAAATGCATACTTTTATATGTTTTCACACAATTTTTCACACAAATAGAATACAAATAATATGAAAATTTTATTGAAACTTATACATGATGAAATAAGGCTCCATTAATTTTTTGAACTTTTTTGACAATATATCAAATTTTATGAAATAAAAAAATAGAGTGAATGTAAGTATTTAAGTCTTAATAAATCAACATTATCAATTTAGCTAGAAAGTGAATTATCTCAGTAAGATATTTTAATATGAAATCCAAGAGAGTTGGAATTTCGCAAAAAAATGTGTGGATTTAATTAAAAATTGTTACTAAAATCACTCTATATTTTATTTAAGTAACATGACAACTCCAATTTAGATGAAATTTGGACAATAATTAAAGCACATTTCAAGGCACCATTTATGAGTTTTGAGGAAATTTTGGAACAATCTTGAATTAAATACAAATTTAAGATAATTAATTAGGTAAAATAATGAATTTTTTGCTAATACAATGTTAATTAATTATCCAAATCTCACAAAAATGTAAGTAAATAGCCAAATGATAAAGAATTAGTTGCTCAACAATATGACATTTTTCATTAAATAAATGATATGAAATTGGTGTCCAAATTAACGCATGAACATAGGAGTATCTGTGCAAATTCAAAAATTAACTTTGAATATAGAATATTCATAGTGAATTATTTAATTAAAGAAACTTAAGGAGGAAAACATGTAATTTATTCAATAAAACAAGAAGAAAGGACCTTCTTCCTCCTTCGTTGCAGTTAAGGTGTTGATTGCGGAGGAAATTTTCAAGGAGGGCGGTGGTGGCTACCGTGCTGTAGGCGGTGGCGTTGGAGGCTTGCATGGCTGGCGACGAGAAGGTATGCGATGGACCAGAGGGCCACGGGAGGAGGGGCTGGGTGATGGTTCCCCTAAAGGTGTGGAGGTCGTAGGTTGGAAGGGAGGCCTTGGTCGCAGGTGGCTTACGCGGTTGCGAGGTGGAGGAGGACCGTGGGAGGGAGGACCACGAGCAGCAGTGGTCGATGGTGGGGATCAAGGAGCGAAACACAGAGGAGGAGCAGGTGGGCTGCGGGCGGCAGCGATGTGGTAGCGCGATGGTGGGGGAGCAACGGGGAATGTCGCATGCTCGTTTCTCCTATTTGTTTTTTTATTTTTTTTTATTTTTTTGTTGTTGTTATTTTTAATTATTTTATTTTTTTCAAATAGGAAATGAAACAACCACATGAAAATGAAAGTGGACAATGGGTGAAGTTGGATTTAGGGAATACACATGATGGTGGTGGTGGTGATGATGTGGATTAAGAGAATGATTATGGAGGTAAAAATGACATGAAGATGATGGTGTTACGATGATAGAGGTGATTATAAAAATGATGCGGTGATGAAACAATAAGGAAGAAAAAAATGTTAGATAAAATAAAATGAGAAGATGAGGATAGAAGATATACTGTGAAGATCGCCGTATTTGCGGAGCAGCTACGTTGGACTCCCGTCGTGGCCTCAATCCGAATTGACGAAAAAAATGTGTGAGTTTGATGGGAAATTCACGATGAGAGGACGGTGGTTGCCGTGGATCTCGCCTAAAAGGATGCCATCGCTTCGTATTGTGGTAGAACATTGTCACCGATCGACCTCGATGAGTTCTCTCCCTTTTTATCTAAGAATGACATATCAAAGGCAAAAACAAGGAGAATGTTATGAATAAAAAGAGAAGAAGAATGGAGGTTAGAAAAGATGGAGGAATGGTAGAGTTGAATGGGAGGTTGGATGAAGTAGTGGAATTGAATGGGAGGTTAGATGAAGACTTGGTGGTTAATGGGAGAAAAATGGAGTTAGTGTAGAGATGAAAAATAAATAAAAGAAAAGAAAATAGCAAGGTTGCAGAAAGCGGTAGTCGATATTCGGTCAGCGGCGTTACTGACTAAGGATTAATCAGCAGTCGGGCGACTAATAGAATTTAGTCGGTCATTAGTCAGTTTTGAATTTTTTTTAATTATTTTAAATATATAAATCATGTTTATACATAGTTTAATACATTTTCTATACTTTCATAATGAAATAAAAGAAGTAATTGACTTTAAATGTAACATTATTGCATATTAGAATAAGTTTTCTTATGCATTAATATAGATTTGTATATTTTCTATACTTACATAATGAAATAAAATAAGTAAATGACTTTAAATATAACATTAAGCATATTTAGAATAAGTTCGCTTAAAATCGGCCAAGTAGTCGGCCGAATAGGCCGATTAGTCGGGCTCACCGACTAATGGCCGACTAGGCCGATTAGTCAGGCTCACCGACTAATGGCCGACTAGGCCTAGTCGAGTTAATAACAAGGAATAAAATAGACCATATGTACACTATTTTCTACTTTTTTAATTTTATTTTTTTAATATATAAAATACTAGAAATAAAATAAAACACAAAAATTATTTTTTTGATTTTATAGTAATTAAGGAAAGTAAATAAATAATGAGAAAAGAAACATATGTACATTATATGCAAAGTCACTTTCCTTATTTTCAATTATATTTTTTTTGAGATTTTTTTAATTATGATTTTATTAAAATATATAATAAATAAATTAATAGAAAAATAAATAAAACAAAATGGATTAGATTTGTACCATAAAAAATCAAAGTCACATTTATTGCATCGTATACAATATATAACGAGGTTCTAAAACTCAAATTTTGCAAACGAACTCCGATTTTAATGAACCTACGTTCAATAGATAGATAATTTTCTAACTTAAACTTTAAAAGTGAGTTTGGTAAATTTAAAATTTACACGGAGCAGGAACTTGGTCAGGAAGTTGGACTTTACGACCTTTTCTCTTTGGGATCTAGGAGTATTTATTTGCGGTAAAATTTATTTTATATTTTTTTTATTTCTATATATTTTTATAAACAAGTCGGAGAAAGAACTAGCTGATAAGGAGTTGAAATGAAATTATTAAAAATACATGAAAGTTTGAGCTATTTACAGGTGAAAAATTTGTTTATTTTACTGCTTTTTATTATTAATTTATTTTGTATAATATAATATATAATAATTAGTGTATTTTATTTACAAGTGTTATTTCATTAATTTATTGATTTTATAGACATTCATTAGAGATTTAACTCAGGGATTTGCTAAGATCAATATATTGAGATGATGAAGTTAGATTTATATCTTGATTTATATTAGACATATTTTAGTAAGAACATTTTCCAATCTTCAATAACAAAAAAAAGTGAATATTGAAATGCATACAATTTCTAACAAGCATTCACACAAGATTATATAAAAATCTCATGCTTAGTCGACAACAAACTCCGAAAATTTGATAGTAACAAGAATGTAAAGAAATATGTTTCAAAAAAATTTCCAAAATTTTAACCAAGATTTCTCGAAAATCAAAAAAATCTCCACGTTAACCTAGATTTCCGGAAAATCATACACCAAAATCATAGAAAATATCGAGAATAACTTAGGTTGAAAAATCGTATCTACCACCATTTCCATCTATTGCACAGCTTAAAAAGGGGTAAAATGTTGATGCCGTTTTCTTTTAGATTGGCATGCTTGCTAAGGAAAACTCCATGAGAAATGATGAGAAGATGATCATGGTAGAGATTGGGGAGAAGATGAGAACTACAGCTGATGTGTTTGGAAAAAGTTGAGTGGATAATTATGAGTTATCATTTTTATTATTTGTTAAATATTTGTTGACTAATAATTTCCTAATGTGATTTATATCAACGGATTTAAATAAGCTGACGTGAATTTTCGGAATCTTTTTTTAGTGGTGTTAACTCCTAGTAGGGGTGTTCAAATAGTAGGGTCACATGGGTACTCGACCTGACCCAATCGTACTGACCCGGATTTTACGGGTACCCGTGAGAAAAATATCCGGGTCGGGTACCCGTAAGTTATTAGTCCGTTAAATTGGGTGACCCGGTGGAAGACCCGTGGGTATAATAGGGTACCCGGTTGGTAGTGGGGAGTTGAGTTGTAGTCTTATGGGTCTTGCAATTGAAATTGCATGGAAAAATTGCAATCTGGCTGGAAGTCACGAATCCATCCAATACGTGCTGCAAAAAATAGCAAATTTGACCCGTAAGTTTGCAGGTGAATCGTAATTCCATCAAGTATGTGTCTTCGGTATTTTCAAGTACGTTCGTTAGGTATTTTCCTTTGTTGTTTTATTTATGTTTATATTTTACTTAGATATTTGATTATGTCTATTTTCTTCATTTTTTCCCCATAAACTTGATTATGATTTTAAAGGGAAAATGCCAGTTCTGTCCCGGTCTCGCGCCCAATACCAAGTGATGACCGTCTCCTTCGAGTAATGCACAACCTTCTCGGACCTTTGTCTCAGTCTCACACCCCGCACCGCTTCCGCGTCCAGGACCTCATTGCCACCCCCATCATGGCTCCACTATCAGCTCCATCCATACACGGCCTGCTGCCAGCGATCTCGACTCCGCCAGCAGTGCCACCTCCGCACATGTGTCACCCCATCGTCAACTCACCTTCGCACAAACCAGGGCAAAAACATCGCCGGTTGTGCTTCCCTCCAAGCTTCGTACATCGGCAACATTTCCTTCCTGGTAGAGGACTACCTCGATCACGAGTTATCTTTCGGCTCCATTCACGATACGGCTATCTACTATATTTCTACTCCACGTATAATTTCATCAATGTAATCCGATTTGTGTATCTCTTTCTCGCCACCTTTCAACCTCAACAAATTCTTACACCAAGCAGAAAAGAACATCTCCCGTCGCATCTCTTTTGATTTCATAATTAATATTTTCTAATTTGAAACAAGTTTGGATATTATTATAACTTTTGTAAGTGTGTACTAAAATCTAAAGCATATGATTAGAAACTAGAGCATTTGCTATAGCTTGCTTCTCATGAGTATTTGTTGAATCATTTTACGGGTACCTACGGGTACCCGTTACTCATTCAAATAGTTCGGGTACCCATCAAAATCGGGTACCCGTTGAACGGATCGGGTTGACCCGTTGACCCGAAAATGATGGGTCGGATCGAGTCATGATTGAACGGGTCGGGTACCCGCCCCATGAACACCCCTAACTCCTAGGGCTTGTTCGGTTGGAGAATAGGCCCTGCAATAAGAGGCCTATTCTCCTCCCGATATGGTTTCCAATAGTACGACTAGTCCTTATTATTCCATCTTATTTCACTCTTATTTCTATTTTTATCCTACCTTACCTACCTTTATTTCATCTTATTCTCTTTAGGATAGCCGAGCAAAGAATAGGCCCTTATTCTCCTTATTCCCCATCTTTATTCTTGCTTATTCCCGAACCGAACACACCCTTAGAAAGATGGAGCTAAGGTAAAATTAACATATAACCTTGGACGATATCGATGGAAATGATAAGTACCGACGACAATTACATCAATGATTGATGATGGAGGATTTTCGTCATCCAAATAATATTTTCTTGTAGGATATGAAAGTAAACATCTTTATTATTGATATACTAGATGCATACCTGCGCTTCGCTGCAGGCATACTATTTATTTTGTAAATAAAAAAAATTACAATATAGCATAACACGGTAAGATAGAAGCAATCGCAGGAAAACAGTACATAAGTGTATGTATAAGTATTATATGTTAGCTCCATAATTAGGCACATCGAAATATACAAAGTTCATTAAATATAATGTAAAGTAAGAACAAATATGTACAAATTACATGGTGATGCTAAAAGCTAAGTTAGTATTAAATAATAGTTTAGTAATATCATGTGTGGCTGCAAAATAGTCTTCATTTGAAAAATAGATTACCTCGTCATCTGATGAGGGGCAACAAATGCATACGTATAATGTCATAGATGCTCAGATTCAGTAAGGCAATAGTGTTTAACCATAAACAATAATTGCTTGCAATACAATATTGAAAGTGAATCCAAATTAACTCATAATTTTCATAATCTTAAAAAATTAGCAACATACGAGTTATCCAACTTAAAAAAAGCGTACCAACAACAACCAATAATTGCCTCTATTGATATAATCGTATCTACTTAGACATCAAATGGTTGCAAAGTATTTTTCATTGCAAAAATAGATTACTTCGTCATCCAATGAGGGGAACACAGATATACGTGTAATATCATAGAGACTCTGATTCATTAAGAAAATAGTATTAAATCCTAAACATAAATTGCCGACAATGTAATATTGAAAGGAAATCCAAATTAACTTGTAATTTCCATAATCTAAAAAACAACATATGAAGAATCCAACTTCAAAAAAAGGCTCCATAATCTAAAAAATAACACATGAAGAATCCAACTTCAAAAAAAGGACACCACCAACAATTCGTAATTGCTTCTATCGATATATTTATTTCTCATTAAACACTTGATGGTTGCATTATGAGAAACAAATTACCTCGAAAAAATTTATGATTTTTTCCAGGACTTGGTTTCTTCAAGAAAACGTTGTTTTAACCATAAGTTCGTTGCAATCCACAAATAATCTTTACGGATTTATATTATTATAACAACATATTAGATACGACTCATCATTGCCATTATTAATACAGGTATTTCTCCTCAAAAACATAATGGTTGCACAAAGTTTTCCTTGGAAATACCAAACTGCCTCATCAAAGAAAATATGGAAAAATATCTTAAAGGCTCAAATTCAAAAAGGGAACAGTGTTTAAACCATAAGCACAAACTGATTGTTACATGATTTCAATATATATATGCTAAATAAAATAATCAGGATAAATATAAAATCTAGAATTCGTCGAACATTCATTCCAATATAGAAAAAAGATTTATTCGATAAAAAAAATCTTTATCATTACTTTGAGTTTTTAATAGATACAAAAATCAAATAAATAAAAAAAATCTACGTTCAACCAAAGGAAACAATACATACAAAATAAAATAATAAAATAAAATAATACCTATATAGTTAGGAAAGAGAATTCATAATTTTTTAAAAAGGAACAAAAACACAATATATCATATGCACATTCGACCACATTCTTACGGATACTATATCCAAAATATATTCTCATTGTTTCTATTCTGCAAGGAATCTACAGATTAATCAAAGGAACGTATATTCAAGCACAAGAAAGAGCACACATAATCCACATTAACAACCGACAATCGTACATATAATAAACACAGTAAAAAAGGAAACACAACATTGTTGATAACAAATCAATGGCCAAAAAAGATATCAAAAGGTGCCTTCGCCAGCTGTAAGACAGCCTCGATAAGAAAACCCTGCTTTCGCCAGCTGGCAGGAGAAACAAAGGAAAACAAACAGGTGACGTTATGGAGTAATGGGCTTTGCATGAAAATATCGATAGAAAGAGGCGTAAGGAGGTATGAATATATAAAAGGAAATACAGGTAGACACGTGGCAACAGGTTTGGCAGAAACTCAGTAATAGTAAGAGTAATAGATGTGTATGAAAGAGGGGTAAATGGGTGCAGGTAAGTGGGAGAAGAAAGAACGGTAGATGCACCTTATAGAGGAGATGCTATTCCATGATAGGTCCAGCGAATGGTCAAGTGGAGTGGAGTTGCACCTCAAATTTATTTATTATTATAATCTTGACAAGACACTACACTTCCTTACAATATTATTTTCTTATCAATGTTGTTGGTATATTGTTATCTTAAAAAGATGGCTGACAGTTTGGTACCAAACGATGTGCATAATTAATTCAAAAGGAGGAGATTTACGGAGAAGTCCTGCGCTATTTACCAGTGAGTGGTATTATTGGACTGATCTTTTGGTGGGAATGATGTATACGGTAATTAACAAGTCAATTAAGGATTATAAAATATATTACTTTCACATGTACCATAGTAATGATGGACGTTGTAATATCCATATGCTCATATTAAGCATTGCAGTAACGTGTCAATATTTACCTTTCTATTTTACATTCAATGAACTATTAAGGATTAAAATAAAAGGTGCGAAGAGCACAAAAAAGAATAGAGAATCTATAACTCGAGCCTTGTTTCTTTTTTCCTTGTATAGTTACTGATAATCTACTTGCACATGGACAATGGATAAGGCACATCACATGAAGAAAATTAAGTTCCAATGACAACACTTAACATCATATACTCCAAGAATAAGGAAAAATGACAAAACCATGTCTAAAGTTTGATTTTGGAGGTCTTACCCAATAAAAAAAGCAAGATACACCACTGCATAATTGGAATATTACAATGAATAACTTGCGAATTGTCAATATATCTTTTGATGTTGAATACATAGCGATGGATTTTTTATTCAATGCAAAAGTAAATAATAAAACCAAATATTCTGAATAAGTAAATCATTATCAATGACATATAGTCATGATTTTTTCGTTGTTTTTCTCATATTTTTAATTATTAAAATGATGAGTTATATGAACAACTGTTAAATAAGTATAACAATAAATAAGACTTTACTTTGAAATTCTTGTGTTAAGATAAATATTCAGCGTTGAACACTTAGAATTGGATGGTTTAAGAACAACTTTATAAAATCATTGCTATATAATATTTGGTGGGTAAATTACGAAAAAGAGATCTAACCATACGTTCATATTCCCAATTAAAGGCCTCATTTTTCAGATCTAACAAAGAATGGCTTTAATCTTTTTTTTACGTCTCAAATACATGCCTCCTTAAACTTCCATGGTCCTTTTATGTTTATTTTAAGCAATAAAGTTGAAAATTCAGAACACTCATTGTTAAATGTTAAAAACAAAATCCTTATTGGGGATCTATGTATAGTTGAGGGGTTTTTTTGCAATTTACCCAAATTTTTTGATAGTGAAAAATTGTTGCACAATTCCGAAAAATGACAAGCCAACTTACATACCATAAAAGGTCTTGTTTGCATACTTATCAAGTCAATCATCTTTATCCTACAAGATAAAGAAAGGCTTTGCATACTCCAAAAGGAGACGAGAAAGATTAAATGCCCATGCCCTATATGCATCACATGATGCCTAGACGGCTTGTCCTCTTGCATTGAAGAGCCGTCCAAACCATCTCCATCCAAGCCCGTAATAAATTAAGATTTAGCATTTAGCAAGCCATGTGAGGCATAGGCCCCATATCATCCCATCCCCACATCTATGTGATTGATTGGCCACCTCTAACCAAAGTTCCTCATATCCAAACCTCACCCCAACCAACACTTGTATTATTTCCATGCGAGGACGTGTCTTCAATCAAGAAATCTATGGTTTCCATGATGAATGATTTGTCGTCACTACCTATCAAGCATTGTCTCTCACCTAATTTGTTGCTTAGCTTACAATTGTTTCGTTTTGTGGCCTTTAATTTCGACCCTTCCTCTAATTAGTACATTGTCATTATGTAGGAAAGATCGCAAACACCAACAACCCTAAGTATTCATATAATATTGAGTGTTGGAGTAGGGTGAGTATTGGGCTCAACCCGACCCAACCAGGGAAAGCTCGATCCAAGCTTGTCAATTTTCTGTGAGCCTTGGGTCGGGTCGAGGTCCGCTTTTTTAGCAACCGAGGATCCAGGCCCGACCCAAGGCCTATATGATCGGGCTCGGGTTCGGACCGGGCTCAGTCCGCACACATTTTGATTCCATGAAGTTGCACTTTAATTCCAATTTATTGTTGTTGATATAATTCATCCGTAACGCATGAATATTGGATGTATTGTTATGATATAATATTATTATTGATGGATGAAGGAAATATTGGATGTATTGGGACTATAAATCCATGTTACTTAATTTAGTTCTAACATGATATTTTGAAATATGAGGCCCTGGGTCCTGCCCATTTGTATTTCGAGTACGGACCCGGCCTGAGCATAATATTTTTGAAATATGAGGGCTGAAATCCGACCCATTTATACATCAAGGTCGGACCGAGTCCGAAATTTTGCGGGTCGGTTCAGTACCGACCTGATCCAATGCTCCACCCTATATATGTTGGAAACATACTCAATCTCCAGTAATTTTCATCAAACTTAGTATTAAGGATGCACATGATTGGGATATTTTTTAATATATGTAAATATCAATAACGTAATCTGCCAATGTATTTTAGAAAATTAGTATGGTTGTTTGTACATTTATAAGGACTATTTTTGCACTATTTCTTTTTTATGCCTGGTTATATTCTATTAGTAAAATAAATTTTGCATCTTTATATCTTTTAGTAATAATTAGTCGCCGTTGTTAAATATAGGGTACCACACTTAGTTTCCATGTATGTCCGTGTGTGTAGATTTACACGTAGAACAAAGAAAATATATACTGCAACATAATGTGTTAATGGGGATCGATGTATATTTTGGCAAAAATATACATATATTTGTCGTGATTTCATGATGTAAACATTTCTTTTTTATTATATACTTATCAAGTCACTGTGAAAGATTAAAAATATGCATTATTATATACGCATATTAGTTATTGTATGGTAATATATACGATATCTCAAATCTTGAAGCCAAGAATTGTTGTATGAATTGAAGCTGATTTGTATGATATCAGAATAATTTTTGGTTATTGCATATGCAGAATTATGTATATAGAGAATCAGTTGTCGACTTCAGTTCAACTGTATTAAAGAAGCTTTTTCGCAGTAAAACAAATGTGGATTGATGATCGATAACGTAGCCTCACATAAGCACTCTACGTGCGAGTATTAAGAGACATCTATTGACTCCTGAAAATGGATACAAATCCGAAATAACTCATAAGAATTCAAATAGTTTGATTATTAAATTAACATTATATATTAATTTATGTAAAAACTCATAGAACAAAGTGTAGTATAAGTATGTTCGAGATCTGAATTGACTTTCTTGAGCTTGAGTACACACAAAAACAAAAATGCACATCGACAACTCATACGCAAGCTCACGAAGACTTTTTGCGCCAAGTAATATGACTCTAAAATTTATTCGGAGGATGAAGCCAAAGATATCTACTAGGAGAGGTTGAGACATCATTTGTTTAGTTTGATTTTTTATCATCAATTATTTTAGTTGTCGTTGTTTGTTCGCTTTTAGCTGATTGCATAATTTAGAGGAAAGGATTGCCAAGAATTTGACATTGATTTCTATAAAGAGTTTTCAGATAAATATCCTTATAAACTTGTGATTCTACACAGATATTTTTGTAAACATCATATTAACAATAAGATCCCTACAAAATTCTTCATTTATAGAAATATCATTTGGGCAGTACATTGTTAATTAACACCACAAAATCTAATTTTTCTAAATATGAGATTGATTTTTCTATAGTCCTACTTTTTAAAATAATCTATTCTTTTAAAATCCCCATTCTCAACACATGTTTCAAAACCATTTTTCTCAATATCCATAATACTATTAGCTTGATGCTAGAGCTTTCCGCAACCATCGCAATCATCAACAGAGATCTTTGTAAACTCCTCTTAATTCTCATCCAATCATCTAGGCATCATGACCTCATCACTCAAACTCTCCTTTTATCGCGAACACCTTATCGTCCTGCCGCAAAATAATGACATTGAAATCAATTTCACAACCTGTAAGTTATAACCTTTACTTTTGGTTGGTTCGTTAGTTGATGAAAATCTTACCTTTATATACATCAAAGTTAAATTGAAAACATTTATGTAAGTAAATTTTCGATCTACATATGGATATTTAAGGTGAAAAGTCCAAATATGTGCTCTCATTTATTTTTATTAATATTAGCTGGATTAAAATCTTACAAGTTTTATGTTTAATTTGTTACTTGATGGATAACCATTCGTTTACATTCATTCTTCCATTCTGTATATAAATCTCTAGCAAAACACATGTAAAATAAATAGTTTATACAAATTAATATTCACAGATTCGTATGTAATTAATACATTAATACGTGTACTTAAATTCAAAATTATAGAATAAAGAAAAGAAAAATAGTTGAAGTATCAACAACAATGAATGATCCTAAACCCCAAGGTCAACACAACACTGACTAGGTCGTCAAGCAATAAAGTAGGGAAAGATAAGGGACAACATATTGTACAAAGCCCTAATTCTTTATACTATATAAAGACATTTTATATTATTCAATTTACACTTATACACTCTTCAAACAACAATATTTTCAACATGAAACTTATAAATAATAATATATAAAAAACTATAAAAATAATTATCAATAAAAATCATGCATATTGAACTTGTACACAAAGATGAAAAAGTGGCAAACAAAACGTCACAAACAAATATCTCCTCCATACAGAATTGAATCAAACTCACTTTCATTGTATTTAAAATAAAATTATATTTTTAATGAAGGTAGTTTCATTAAAAATAAAGTTATGATTCAAAAGCCATGTTTCTGGAGTACTATTGAACTAGGAATTTGTCTATATTATTATTATGTTTTACATTTTTAATCCTATTATATTTTAAAATGATTGTATATATTATATAAAACATATTATAAACCTAAATTATATTTTAATAAAACATATTAAAATACACTTAAAATAAATAAATGAATTATAATATATATGTATATTATATCGATAAAGTATATGCATGTATTTTTTTATTCATATAAATAAATCATAAAATAAAACAAAAATATGTAAATATATATGTTATATATATTTAAATATAATAATATGTATTTTAAATATAGAATAAAAATATATATAAAATACATGTCTATATACATATATATACACATGTAAATATTAACATCTCACAAATGATGTTGTAAAAAAAATAAAATAGCAAAAATAGTCATAAAATTGTAAACATTTTTTACGTTTTAAGTTTTAATTAATACAATCATTCACTATTTATTTTTGAATTAATAATTATTTTTATTTCTATTTTATCCTTATTGGTTCGACGTAAACCAATGGGGATGTTTCTTTGTTAACCGCCCGATCAACTGTGCCAACCTATGTCCTGACCATATCAAAACAATGTGGCCACTTCCTTCTCCCATTTTTACTCCATCTCCCTCAACTACATCTTCCTCGAGCTCACCACCCTTCTGATTACCCACACCCTCTTCCATGCCATGACAATAGACCTCACAGACTTCCAACTGATCACACACAATCTACGTCACATGATCAACCTTCACCCTATGTATAAATAATACCTTGCACCTTGTTTTCGCCTTTTGATCTGTTTCAAACCCCTGTAACCCTAATCCCTCGAGCGTTGAGTTTCCTAGTTATAGCAGCGAGCACACATGGGTGTCAGCATGGACAAAGGTGGCCGGAGTGACGTGATCCACCTCACTGAGCATCATCTCAGGTGGGATGGTCCCCTGCTCCTCAGTCCAGGTTGAGTCGAGCTGTTAGGTTAGTTGTTTTATATTACATTTTTATTCCCTAGTTTAATCATGCACTTCACTTCATGCTATTTAGCTTAGATTTAGATTAAATCTTCAATTCATAGTTCAGTGCAGCACTAGGCTCCGACCATTGTTTCATCGTGCTCAACCTCATGTTTCGACCGCCAATTACCTCCATTCTCTTCCCCAATGCCTGCTTCGTTTAATCCATCATCAAGCCAACCATGATCTTGCACAGATCAAGCGAACCAATCTCCATCCTTCGTCTTCACCGGAGATCATAGCCGATCATAATCCTCATATGTTGTAAGCTTCAAAATCGGTGGAGGAGATTAGCCATTAAGCCCTTGAGTCTTTTTGTACAAGAAGGGAGACTAGATACACCATCTGAGACTCGAATTGAACGAAGAATAAGGTTCCCAAGTCCTGAGATGAAGAAGCATTTCCAAGACTCCTCCAACGATGCTTGGGTCTTATTGCTCCCTCTTGCAATTGTGGTGTGCCCCGAGAATAAGAGCACCACAAGGGTGATGGAGATGGGTGGAGGCAAGGGGAATCAACGGTAAAAGGAGGATAGGGAAGTTGTTCTTCCTCCGACCTTCAACACCGTCAGATCATCCTCAAGGCCCAGATCAAATATGGACTTAGGAAGTGCAATTACTTTGCACAATTACATTATAAAGTGAAATAATTACTAATTAGGATACAATCCATGTGAGAAGTGTGCATTACAAGGAAAACAAGATATGGCTACAGAACTGTGACCACGGAAGTGGGGCTTGTGGCCACAAAATTGGTCTTTGACCACAATACTTTGTGGCATGTAGTTATAGCTAAAAGTCTTGTTGCGAGAATTCTCTGACAACGAATATGTTGTGGCCACTACAAGTAACCCACGGATGTTTCCATGACCATAGTTCTGTATGAAGACTTTGGCCACAGAATTATAGCTACGAGTAACTAATGACCACATAATTATCGTGACCACAACTTTCCGTAGCCACATTCTGTAGCAACAACTTGTTTTTCTTGTAGTGGCACTTTGTGAGGGTCCAACATCATTTTGATTGAAGAACAATAAGAAATATTATTTGATAGATAGCTTTTGTATTCAATGATTTTGTTATAAAGAAATATGTCATATATTTGTGGAGTGTTAAATGATCATCTACCAATAATATTTTTTGCAATGAATTGTACTTCCGTAATACTTAACTAAATCTTTATCAATTGTGTTGACTCAGTAGGAATTTTCTTCAAGATGAAGTTAATGAACTCTGATCATGCAACAATTAGCTTGCATAACTCTCTCTACTAGACTAATGATGGTTGTTCGATTACCAACTGTGGCGAGATTGTTGGTTTTTAATTTTGTTTTTTGTGCATCCTGTTTTATAGGGTTGCTTTTGATTGATTAGATCTTATGTTTTGTTTATTCATGTTGAACTCCTCCCTTCAATGTTGTTTATCAATTATCCTTTTTGCTTGCTTGAAAAATCTTGCTCTCAAACTCATTTATTTCTTTCACATTTCTGTATTGAGATCTTATCACAATTTATTATATCACCATTAACTATATAGTTCTATCCTAAAATATACTTCAAAATATCCCTTTATTGATAAATGTCACTATAAAGTATAATTAACAAATAAAATGCATGTGATTTGTTGTATATCTAATATTTCAAAGAAAATCATAATATTCACTTATTTGTAAAATAAAAATAAAAGTGCAATATATATTCCATTAATATTGTCCTATTAATAATCTATCAAGATAATATAATTCAATCCATATAAAGCCGCTAGAGTAGTTATTATAGGTAGTGATAAGGCATACTATAGTTTTTTTACTAGAAAAAGTAAATTATTATTTACAGGAACATTTATTTCTCTTTTTAAAATCTTTTATAATTCGAGACCAATGTGGGCCCTCCTTGATTACATGTATTATTCATAACGCAATCCATATTTAGATTCGAGCTACATGATTTCTACACTTCAATTCTTGGATTCAGATTAATAGGGATCCAATCTCACATTCTTTTGCTATAATATTTCTTACCGATGACAGAATTGGAATTTTATAATAGAGGGCCCTTGGCCCTTTAGTTTCCAGGTTTTTCTTCATATAAAAATGTCACATCAAAATTATTTTTGTAATCCTTCTATTTTTAACAATTATAATTCGTGATTTTTAATCCAAGCTTTTAAATTAAATAATTATAATGCTAAAATTGATTGTTACAACATTGATGCAAAATGAATATATGACCTCTACACTATTAG
Source organism: Ottelia alismoides (assembly GCA_037367405.1). Lineage (NCBI taxonomy): Eukaryota > Viridiplantae > Streptophyta > Magnoliopsida > Alismatales > Hydrocharitaceae > Ottelia > Ottelia alismoides. The sequence goes on along the minus strand of JAZKJV010003342.1, from coordinate 390,510 downwards.
CTAGTCCTTTTATATAGTGCAATACATATTTGATGAAAATGATGATAATGCTATGATCTATCCTCACCTAATATTTTGGACAAGGACATGAGGGTGAGTATTTTGGTTGTACATGATGTTACACATGACAGGTGCGGAGAATAGTCGGAGACCTCATAACATCTTTTCTTCGCATCGCTAAAGGTTTTGAGAAGAGAGAACTGTTGATCCCTTGGGTGGATGCGAGTGATCTATTGAACTTTTGGGAGGAGATAAGGAAGGTAGGAGGCAGCTCAACTGATAATGTTGTAAGACCTTTTGAAGCATTGTGGGCAATCTTGCTGGCGAGATATGAGCTCCTTTTTAATAATAAGAGATTTTATCTAGAAATGTCATGTCTCATTGCAAGGCTCTCTTAAATTTTTGAGAGTCAAGGTAACGTACCATGTATCCCTTCCTTTCTTTTTTTTAATATAATTATGCAAGCAACTCACATAAAAAATGAATTCAAAATATCATATTCATACATTTCTTTATGAATATATTGTTTTAGATTGAATTTTGATTAGGAAAAATTATCTTATAAGGAAAGTTCAACATAGTAACTTAATTTCAACATCTTATTTTTATTTGAGTTAAATGAAAGATAATGTAGATCATAATAACTTTACTATTTTATATTTTAAAAAATGCGTAGAAATATTGCAAATAAGTTAAAGAAAATATTATTTTCATTATTATTATATATTGTAATACATATCAAGATAATAAAATTCTATCCATATAAAGTACTCTAAAGGTTAGTAGGTTAGTAGAATAGTTCTCCTTGACGCACTTTCCATATCCTGCAAAGTCAACCTTTGCAGTTCAGATTGATTATTGCATGTAGTAACAAGGCATACGAAAGCTTTGATAAAAAAGAAAAAATTTCTTTACAAGAACATGGATTTCTTTTATTTATCTATAGTCCTTTGTTATATGTTTTATTCGTAATGCAATCCATGCCTAGATTCGAGCTACATGATTTCTACACTTAGATCTTATGGTTTGAATAATGGGATCATTCGACACTTTTTACTAAAATATCTCTTACCAATAATGGAATTATCTTTGTGATGGAGGAGCATTGGCCCCCCTTAGTTTTCACATCCTTTTTCATTTAAAATAGATACGAAAAATGTATTTTTAGATTCATTCAATCATAATTTCATGATTTTTCAATCCAAACTTCTAAATTAAACCATTACAATGAAAATATTGATTGTTATGACATTTACGCTGAATGAATATATGACCCATATACTATTATTTAGATATTTTCATACAGTAAAATATATATTTTTATCAAAATGATCACCTTGGTATCAATCAATCGTCACTTGAGAATTAAAATATGGGAATTTTTTTTCAAAATTATGCAAGCAATAATTGAATTACAATTCACATCAAATAAATGAAGTCGATGTATCATATCTAAGAATTGATATATGCAAATAATTGTTTTAGATTGAAAGTTTAATTAAGTACACTTATTTAGATTGAAAATTTAATTAGGTATAATTTTTGGATTGAATGTGTAATATGGTAACTCAAATTTGATTTTTCATTTTAATATAATCAAATGAAAAGAAAACATAGATTATACGAATTGTATATTCCATATTTGCTAAATATGTAGAAATATTGTAAAATAAATAGGAAAATTTATTTTCTTTGTTATTGTCTATTATATTGGAAATAATTCGATAGTTGCTCATCTCATAAATAACAAAATAGTTATTAAAGAAAATATATATTTTAGTTATGATGAAAAATATAAGGTTAAAGAAGTAACATGTTCTATAGATGTTTTTTTAACGTTTTCACCTTAAATAGTTGATAATGCATATCTCATACACGAGATTAGATTGACTTTCGACATTTTTGGAAAAATATATAATGGAGGGATCACACATAAGTTAGTAACCCTATAAAATCTTTTATTTATCCCATGAATTATTTTGATAAAAATTGAAAGGGATTTTATCACTTGTGCCCCTCCGAGATATCGCAATATCAGTTATGCCCCTATCTTTTTGGTAATATCAGTTGTGCCCCTCACTTCTTGCTCCGTCATCAGTTGTGCCCTTCCGTCAGATTGACCGTCAAAAAAATAAATTAACCATAATTTATACAAACCATAGTAAGATTAAGAGGACATATGCGTCCAAACGCCCCAAACACCCTCCCCTCCCCTTACTCAAATTCCCCCGCCTCTGGAACCACCTTCCTCCTCCAAAAATGTCCTCTCCTCGACGACTCCTCCACCCCTTCGAAGAGCACCTTCTGGCCCGCTGCGTTGATGCTAACCACCACCATGTTTTCACAGATTCCCCATGGCCTTCTTCTTGATATCCCCTACTCTCTCCCACAAAACAGTGGCCTGAGCGCACATCTCCTCCCGGAAGAGCTCGTTAAGCTTCTTGAAGATACCATACTCGTCGTCTTGACAACCCTAGTGGGCAGAGGGGGCAGGGGGCGGAGGCAAGAGCTGTGGGAGGGGCTGTGGGGGAGTGGAGGCAGGAGCTGCGAGGGGCAAGGGGGCCGGCGGGGGCAGGGGCTGTCGGGGGCGGAGGGGGCAGGGGCTGTGGGGGGCGGGGGCAGGAGCTGTGGGAGGGGCAAGGGGGCAACTGGGGAGGGGGTGCGGGGGCAGAGGGGGCAGGGGTTGCGGGGGTAGGGGCTGCAGGGGGCGCGGGGGCCGGCGGGGGCAGGGGGCGGAGGGGGCAGGGGGCGGGGGTGAGGGTAGGAGCTGTGGGAGGGGCAAGGGAGCAACCGGGGAGGGGGTGCGGGGGCAGAGGGGGCAGGGGGTGCGGGGGTAGGGGCTGCGAGGGGCGCGGGGGCCGGCGGGGACTGGGGGGCGGGGGTGGCAGGGGCGGGGCGGGGGCAGGAGCTGTGGGAGGGGCAAGGGGGCAACCGGGGAGGGGGTGCGGGGGGCGGAGGGGAGATCTGGGGTGGGGGCGCCGGGGCGGGTCGACGGGGCAAGGGGGAGGTGCAGGGAGGAGGTGCAGGGGGCAGTGCGGGTTGGGGCTGGGCGCGGAGGAGAGGTGCAGGGGCAGTGCGGCGATGGAGGGGAGGTGCAGGGGGCAGTGCTGGGGGCCGGGAGGGGGAGGTGCGGGGCGGAGGAAGAGGACGGAGACGGAGGCGAGACACGTGAGCCAGAGGCTCGGGGGAGGCTGGACGAGAGCTCGAGGAGGAGGAGGGAGGAGCCGTGGAGGAGGAAGAGAAGGGAGGAAGAAGAAGAAGAGGATGAGAGGGTATAAAATGACCATATAATCATTTTTTTAATTAATACCGCTTATATCCTCATAGTTAACGTTCGTTTGCACTGTGGATGGACGGTCACTAACCCGAGGGGCACAAGTGATAAAATAGCAAGAAGTGAGGGGCACAACTGATATTACCAAAAAGATAAGGGTATAACGGAAATTGCGAGATCTCGAAGGGGCACAAGTGATAAAATCCCAAATTGAAACACCATTAATTATTAGATTATCTTTAAGATAATGGGTCACTTCTCATGAAATTCGGGGTTCTGTCTCCTATAACTAACCACCTTCGAACAAAAAAAAGTTAAAATTAAAAACATATTCGAATCATAAATAAAATGAAATATAATATATAAATTATATCCAATCACATCAAATTTATCATTCAAATCTCTTACCAATCTCAACGATTACTATTTACAAAACAAATCCCACATCTTCGGAAACTTACTTAAATCCAATTCAATCGCGTTTGCAAATAGACCCTAATGTTATTTTAATTAGTAGTATTAATTGTATTTTATTTAAATGTTGATTTGATAATATACTTTGTTCCCTTTATTTGCAATAACTTGGCAACGTACATCCTTGTTTGTAAAAAAAACCTTTAAGTGAATATGAATATATTTATATACCATCCGCTATTGTATTAATTTTACACATACTTTGAAATTCATATTTGTGTACATTTTAAAGTGGATGTGAATATCGATATCACTTTAACATTCGATAATATTCGCATTTCGTATTTGTGTATCCATTTTGCAGTCATAGATTTAATAATATTTGTGTACAACATTTTATGATTGCATTCACCATTGTTGATATAATTATTATGAAATGAATATACATATTGATACAACTATTTTATGTGTAAACCTTCACACACATATATATTTTAGTTAATCTATTAAATAGTTATGTCATTATTCATATCTGATTCGTATTCATTTTATATTTGTATTTATTTTTAAGGATATGGTAACACATTTTTTCAATATCCGTTAATATATGTAACTGCATTTATATTTGTATTTCAAAACGGATTACGATATGATTATATCTATATCTGTATTTGAATCCGACCATTTTTATTCCTGAGATACAAGTGTAACCGGAAAGAAAAAAAAGGTACAAGTGTAATTCGTTGAAACTTATAATGGCAAGATTGCTAGAAAATTTCATTAAATCTGACTTTGATTTGTAAAAATCCATAGACATGCATAAGGGATATCCAATGTTTTGAAAACCGAATTGGCCGGTGAACCAAGCCCCGGTCCAGTTAATCGGTTCTTGCCTGTTCGGTTCGAATGTTTAAATTTTAATCAACTTGTGGTTCAACCGAATATTTTTAACATGATTTAATTGGTTTCGACCGAAGTTGGATCGCATTTAATTTTTTATTTATTTAAAAATAATTATTGTACTGGGTGTTGTATCCACGACCTCTAGTTATTTATTTCAAACTTCTAAACAATTGCTATAACACACCTTTTTGTATGTAATGCCTTTTAAATAGAATTAAACTTCTATTACATTATAGAGCATCCGTCCAAAATAATATATATATATATATATATATATGATATGTATGATATGTATGACATTTGATGGTGCATATGAAAAAATATTATATATATATAATGTGAAATATATATATATGTTGTCTATGTATTATATTTCTATTTAAGTATATTTAAGTGTATATTTTATAAACATTTCTTTCATTTTAATTTGATTAATTGATTTCATCACTTTTTCTTACCGATTTGATTTAATCCAAATTTAAATAATGATAGCATCATTATCCGAATAAATTGATTTAATTACATGATTCAAACATGACCGGTCAATTCAATAAAGTTTCCGATTCGATTTCTGGATTAAAAATAACAGTGATAATGGTGAATACATGAAGAGTTCGTTTGGTTGTAGGGTTGAGTAGAATTGGGTTGGATTGAGGTACTCCTGTAAATAGTAAACTGTGAGAAGGATTGGGGGAGTTGGAAGGAAGAGTATCCCGGATTGGGCAAACCCAACCTTGCAACCAAACGATCCTTAAGAGCAGTACAAATATTAAAAAAATATAATTGATATTGCATAATTTCGCAGTAGTAAAAAAAATTAAGAAATTACTTTTTTTAAGAAAAAGACGAAAGTGGGCACTTATTCGTCATCCTCTCCCATCAATCAGGTAGTGAGGAACAGCTCGTGGCCCATCCCTCTTAACGTCATCCATTTAAAAAGCCACACGTGGGTGGGCCCTCTCCACCTCCGCATCATGAGCGGAAAGTGCCGCGTTTCCTGTTGTAGGCACGTGCCCTCCACGTGACCTCAATTACGCCGCTTTACCATCAGCCATCACTTGCGGGGCCTACGTTGCGATGGACCCACCGTATGATGGCTGTTCCATAAATTATTGGGAAGATGCCATGCACACCCTTTTAGATCCGTTTTGTTACCAACTAACTAAGTTTACTTCTGCATTGTTCAAAATTTCATCACAAATTAATGTGACATTACATCATATTCTTTATTCCAATCTTCTTATGTCATATAAACATTTAAACATCTACTATTATATGAGGTTGTCCTAACACATCCCATTCCAGTAACCAAACAAAACCTTAGGAGTCGTTTGGCTCCCATGGTAAACCCCTGGGCCCCACTTTTTATCTTTTTAAAAAAAATAAATAAATCAATTCTCCATCATCAATTCTATCAAAAAATAATATATTATACCATCATATTATATAAAAATTATAAACTACTCAACTTCTACTCACTTTTTCAAACTCCAATACAATCACATCACAATAACTACTCACTTTTCAAACTTCAATACAATCATATCACATTAAACACACTTCTAACTCACTCCCAGTTTAACTCTCTATCCAAACACCAAAACTCAAAAAACCTGCAACCAGTTTAACCCACCTAAACCCACATACCAAACACACCATTAGGGTTTGTTTGGTTGCTGGGTTGGGGTAACCTGATTGGAATAGTAGCTGTTTGAAATGGTTATGAGGGTTTGAGAGTGTTGAAATAAAGAATGTGATGTGATGTCTCTATGATTTATGATAGAACTTCATCCCATGAAAAGAGGGGGGTAAGCCGGGTTACCCTGGGTTAACCCGGTAACCCGGTTACCAAATGAGCCCTTAAGATCGATTGCCATGCTATAATCATATTTTTTATACAAAACTAAACCAACTCTAAGGGTTCGTTTGGTTGCAGGGTTGGGTTGAGTTGAGTTTGGCTAGGTGAATAGTAAACTGTGATGAGGGGTACCCTTGTCAACAGTACCCCAACCCACCCTAAGGAATCAACGTAAGTTTAGAATTTGTAAACACCAACTCCATTACCCAAATCATCTCTAAACTAATTTGTAAGCAATTGAAAATTTTCAAGAGAGTCATTTGGGAAATTTGGGTTTCCTTTAAGATGAATGTAAGTCCTTTCAGGGGTATAGAAACTGAAAGTTCATTAACAAACCTAAAGATAGAAGACATTGGGAATTATTGACGTTACAAATTTAAATATCAATGTCGTTGCATAAAAACTTCTGGAAATTGGCATGTCCTACTGAGGGATCATTTAGGGTTGACCTGGCAAAAGATTAAGGGTCAAGTGGAGTTTATGTAAAACAATAAAGTTTTGACTCGTAAATTCGATTGCATTTTTCACTTTGATCAAATCTAATCAATTTAAACTCAGTAGAAGCGTCTCGTCATTACCACTCCAAATGCAATGAAAAGTATTCAATTTCAACTTTGGACAAGAAAGATATGACTATTTTAGTGAACATGTATCCACTCCAAACTTTTGGGTAGAAATTTTGGCAAGTAGCAAAAATTGAACAACCCTAACCTTGTTAAGAGATCATTTGGATAGATATAGATGTCGTAACCCATCGATTCCTTCCTACCATCATCATACACCTTCATAGGCACCATCTTGACATTGGGGCTCATCAAAAACCACTTGAGAGAATGGTTGATGTCATCTTCACAAGGAGAGTGTGCGGTACAAGAAGATTCACTTGGTTTTGAGTTTGGAGGTAAGATTTTCTCTGAAGATCCACTTGGTTTTGACTTTGAAGGCAAGCTTTTCTCTTTACGTCATATTTTTAGAATGGATTCTTTATGGTTTTAGCATCCTCTCACCCAAAATCACGATCTATGTATTTTAAAGTCGATGCTCCTTCTCATATGACCACTGAGATGCCATGAGGAGAATTGACCTCGTGCATAGTGGAAAATATAGGGAAAATGGATTAAATTTGAGACAAAAATCTCATTGTATGGGCTCATATCAACAAAAGTCAAAGGGTAGAACCACACGGCGATGGAAATGCCACATGGTATTAACGATTATACCTTCTTGAATCATATATTCTCTAAAATAAGAGACTTCCTGGAGTAAGTATGATCAGATGGATGTTACACTCGTGGGTCCGGCCATGAGGCACGTATCTCATGCGACTAAGAGAATCTCCATCTTCTTTTCTACTCCTCGGATAGTCTAAGAGGATATCCTTATCCTCATCCATGTGGATGTCAACTCATTGGATATATGTATCTATCATGCACATTAGAAGTACACTAGAAGTATCCTCCTTCAAGGAATAGGAGAGCCACAAAGGAGAGGAAGAGAGAGAAAGGAGACAATCTTTGGTAGAAGGAGAGGAAGATGAGGAGAGAGGTAGAAGGGAAGCTGTTGAAGCGAGATTTCTACCAGGCTTGCGTTGCACATAAGGCGGGAACACAATCGTTGAGGCAACGAATAAGAACCTCTCTTTAGTCAATAATTAACCCACAATATATATCGAGCAATGAAGAAATAAAAGTTTGGAGTTAAAATTTATTTTAACTCCGCACAAATGTGTATAGGTGAAGTATATTGAGGTCGAGCACATGGAGCAAGGGGGATAGACTACAAGAATTGACTAAAAGACAATAAATGTTTTTGTGTTTTATAGGAATTTTTTATTTTTTGTGAATTTCTAATATTTAATATTTAATTTTAATTTATATTTTTTGTTTTAAATTTTATATTTTTTTATATTTTTCTAATTTTCTAATTTTATCTGTAATAAATATAGATAATGTATATATATAATAGAGATATAAATATTATAATTGATAAATATAATATAAATATAGAGAATATAGATAAAAAATCAGAAAATATCCTTAGTACAATCTTTTTTAATTTTTAAGGGTGTTAAAAATATTTTTGGTATTTTTAATAATTATAACAATATCAATCGTAATATAAGTAAATACATCTATATATACAATATAGGCTAGTATAATTAGATATAGCTATAAATAGATATCTGAATAATCCTGCAATCAATTAGATCACACAATGATTTTATTGAAGAATATTTGATCTAGAAATTCTCTTTGATTTAATCCTCAAGTAAATAGAGTTTAATAACATAAAATATTGAGATTTAAATTAAATCCTTCTTGATAACACCTCTGTAAAGATGAATTCCTTGATTAATAAGATCAGTTATCACAAGAGGATTAATCAAGTTAAAAATTCTCAATAAAATCCCTCCAAAATAAATCAATAATTTTCTCAATTTAAAAAAACACAAATATGTCAATAATCAACCTACATAGATCAAAGAACTCTTCAAATAATATCCGATACAAATCCAAGTCTCATATGTTCACAAGTTATGCAAAATGATAGAGCGCTGAATAAGCTTGAAATTGACAAATGGTATGCTAAAAACGGAGTTCATATGATAAAATTATGCTAACTTGAAATCTCATGGACTAAAATGCAATAAAAATAAATATTTTTCCTGGAGGACTTGTCTGAAATTTTATGAATAACGAGCCTTTGCGCAAATTGCCCTAAAGATCGGGCTCTGCACGTACGGGGCACGTGCTAGTCCCAAGAGGTGGTTTGGTGCCGTTGATCTAAAACCGATGCGTAGTGAAGCGGTGTCCGTACAATCTAGCCTTCGATCGTAGCGTTCTCATATAATCTGTACGACGGGGTGTTTTTCCCAAATTTCTACCGCAGGTGACGGCGTTGTTCTAATTTTCGAGCAGCGATCTTCATTTAGGATTAGGTGCTCGAATGGTAACTCGATGTTCTTGGTTCGTAGATGCCGATGAATGTGCTCAATCGACGGATGTAGCTGTTTGTTCTTCTAACGACCGACGGTTCTACTTTGTTCGATGATTGATCCTGCAGGTGTTTGATTCTCAAGTGCTTTGGATCAAATGTTGATAATGCTTTCGTTCTTATCTACGCATTGCGCCTGAAATTAGATCTCGATGGTGCCATGCTCGTGTTTTTCATATGTGATTTGTTTTGCAGGTGATTGGGTATTGCGCTCCGATGATGGATTCTGCAAGTGGAATGGATTGGCTCCGAGTGGAAGATCTTGTTTTGTTTCAAATATCGACACAGAACTGGAGTTCTTTGAAGCAATGCTCTGATGATGCAATCAGATTTGCAAGTGTTTCAGCCCTTTGACTTGCAGATAGTGTTGATGACCTGCAAACGATGATAGGCTTGAGGAATTGAGACCTCGGCCAGGCGTTAAGAGAAATAGGATGAATGGGTGGAGGAGCTATCAGATGGTGAATGAACAAGCTCCTAACTTTGGGCACCGTGCGTGGTTGAAGATGCTTAAAGATGACAAGAATAACAACAGGCGAAGGGATTCGAAGGGTGAGATTTGGGATGGTTTCAATATTGATTCGATGAGAAAACAAAAGTGATTAGAGGGATTGAGGATAGAAATCAGAGGGGATGAGATGAGAAAAGAAGAGGGAGCAGAAGGAAGAGATCGATGGAAAAATCTAACCTAGAACTACATAAAGGAAGTGGACGAATGATTGCGCCTACAATGGAGCTCAGAGGAGCTCCAGATGTTGACCTCGACAAGGCAGCATGTTCCTCGAAGATTGCTTGCAACTGCGACGTCTATCGCCGGCAATGATCTCACCCGACTCCTCTCGATCGCAGCTCGGCAAAGCTCCGCTATCACCGGCTCTCTCTCTCTCTCTCTCTCTCTCTCTCGACGACTGGGGGGAAGGAAGAATCAATAGTGAATGCTCTCGGCTGGCGGGTGAGGGTCCTATTTATAGGCTAAGAGGACTTATGGATCAAGCTAGCGGACGGGGTCACTGGAGCGTTTTGGTCACCGTGATCGGTTGGACGACCGACTTAACGGCCGGTGGTTGGAGACGTTGGGATGTCGAAGGAGAAGAGGAGGCGACGATCACATTGGGGAAGAAGAAGGCATGGACGCATGGAAAGAGGAAGAGAGAAAACGGGATAATAAATTATTAATTAATAATAATACTACATTAAGTAATTAATTTATATAGTAAATAATTAAATAAGATTAATAAATGGATTAATAATTAATAAATAATTAAATAAACTAATAAGTAATTAAATGAATTAATAATTAAATTAATTAATAATTTGTATTTATTTTAGTAATAAAACATTAATAAAATATGTAAATATAAGAAATGAAATATATTAAATAAGATAAAATTAAGGCACATTGTACAATTATACTAATGTGGTTCCAAAAATCACTTTTTGCATATTAACTCTGATTTTGTAATAAGTGTCATTTGGTAGATAATTCTATAAAATGAACTTTAAAAGTGACTATGCCTAATTCAGACTCCATATGATCGAGTTATGAGGTCCGGAAAATTTAAGTCATGGTTTCATGGCTTCGGGATTTATTGGCATTTTAATTTAAGTTATATTTTTATATTTTTTTATTAATTTTTAGAAACGCTCAAAGAAATTAAGTTAAACGGAGTTAAGGATAATTTAAAAAATATGGATTGTTATATACATATAGTACATATTGATAAAAGGTGTCCAAACGTCAAAACTCATCCGTTTTATTCTAATTTTCTTCTTGATAATTTTAATAAATAGTATTAGTTATAAAATAAAGTTTAAAAGTAAGTTGGTCTATTTAGAGCTTTCAATAAATAGTTATGAACCTTAGAAGTCGGGTTTTACGGCTTTTTCAGTTCATTGTAATATTTTATTAGTCTATTAAATAATTTTATGATATTTTTATAAATTAGTATATATTTTTATAAAATAATTTTCGTGAAGAAAATATTTTAATTTGAAGTGATCTATGGTAAATAAAATAGGTGAAATATTTATAATGTGAAAATGTATAAAGGTATATTTATGGTCTTGGTTTTCTGACCTTTAAATACATTATAATCCTTATCTCTCCATACTTATTTATTTTGTCGATCAAGTCAAGATTGATATGGTCTCGAGGTTAGGATCAGTACATATATATTACATATCTACATCCTTCATTTTCTTTTATTTTTCATTTTTATTCTTTATTATTTTAATTTGGATAAAATAAGTGTTAAGTATATAATATTAGTAAATATGGTAGAATGTTAATTAGTAGGAATTAATGAATATTTACATGTATTTTACTAAGAGTTTTAGACAAAATGAAAGAATAAAGGTGATGAATCATATATTCATCAAATCTATACCTTGATTTCATGATATTTTGAATTGCAGTCGCCATGTGATTAGAGTGTGCTATTATGTTTTTTACCCATCTATATTTATATGGGTTATATGGGGCTGCCCTCACCTCTATTTTGCAATATTTTTTGATTATTTTTTCAAAAATATCATCATGTATATTCATCTATATATCCCTCCTATATGTCATTCAAATTTCATCAGAAATAGAGACTACTACACCCTCCATCTAAAATAGGTACGATTACATCAATTCCAAGACCATTAAAATTACATGTTCTTAATGGAAGGCATATGAGTCTCTATTTCTGACGAAATTCGAATGACATATAGGAGGGATATATAGATGAATATACATGGTGATATTTTTAAATAAAAAAATTATGAAAAATGGGATGGGGGCAACCCTATTTTTTCCTATATATATTTATGAGAAAAGGGAGTCTACACTCAGGGATGTAGGCAACTACCTACACCCATCATTTTTTAAATATTTTTTGACTTTTTTGAACTGAAATTTTTTGAGAATTAGACCACCATATATCACAATGTTGTCATTCCAAATTCAACTTAATTTGGGACTTCTATTATCTCTATCAAGACTACCAATTTTAACGGTCTCATAATTATTGAAATTGATCCATTCTAGATGAATGTGTTACGAATGACTATTTTGCATGAAACTTGAGACTCATATTTCCCCTCAATATATTAAGCAAACCTCCCAAAGGTTTCCTAAAAAAACCCAAAAATAATGAAAAAGAAAGCCGAGTATAGACACCCCTAGGTGTAGGCTCCCAACTCCCTATATATATAATTTCCAACCATGAAAACGTACCATATATTTTTTGTTGTTATTGACCACAAGAACGATTTTAGAGAAAACATGAGATTCAAAATAGGTCAGCTAATACATTATGAAATGATATTCCAGATAGGTCAACTTATAGATACACAATCCTATGCTTCCAAAAACATGTATTTCGGTAGTAGTCTTTTTTGTTAAGATCACGGTGATTCCCTTGGTCTCATATCGACGCTCTTCTCCACCGATTCGATGTCGTCATCTCTTGTGACAAAGATGATTCTCCCCATGAGACCTCTCTCTCTCTCTCTCCTCGCAAAAGAAATGGGCGAGAACAAGTAACATGTGGATTTTAAGGCCTTATTATCTTTTAAATAGTTGACAATGAGACAAATTAATGGGCTAAAAAATCATTTAATTGGATAATCAATAATGCAATGATGATATTATGAAATACATGGAAATTTGGTTGGGGGAAAATTAAGGAATTTGATTTTTTTTTGAAAAGTCACGGTCGTTCTATGTCATGGTGTAACAATTAGTAAGTTTGCGATATTTAAGTGACAATAACAAAGAATACATAACCGTGAAGGTAAATTTTACGTAAGGTGTGAAAATCCTTCAAACATTAAAGTCGAAAGATATGATAACGAGTTTCTTTACAGAAGTTTCGTTGCATTGATCCGGTCTGAATCGTCATTATTGACGACTAATCAATTTTATAACCATCTTGTTATATCTCCCTCCTGATGAATGCTTCTAAGTTAAACCTTCCAAAACGTCGTTCAACAGCAAGCATGATGCATACGCTTCCTTAATTAATGTGGATTCTTGGTAGCGATTACGTATCATCTCTCAGGTCACAGAATATGGAAATGGTTGTCTCTTCTATCATTATCATCACATAAGGGAAGGGAAGAGATATTTTAAATCTCAGAAACTTAACAAACTATAAATATGGCAGATTACATTATCAGATGCAAAATAAGACAATCGATCTCGAGAAGTGGTCAACATCTTGAACGTCGCGAATGGGAAGGGTACGTTTGATACGCGGGTTAGAACGGGTTAAACTGGTAGAGGGTAATCCGTTTTTGTGTTTTTGTATTTGGATAGAGGGTTAAATAGTGGGTGGGTTAGAAGTGGATTTGTTGTGATATAATTGTATTGAAGTTTGAAAAAGTAAGTAGTTATTTTAACATGATTGTAGTTAAATTTGGAAAAGTGATTAGAAATGAAGTAGTTTATAATTTTTATATGATGTGCTGATATACAACAACAACAACAAAACCTTTCCCACAACAGCAACAATAAAGCCTTTTCCCATTATATGATATGCTGATATAATATATTATTTTTTTGACGATAAAGAATTGATTTATTTATTTTGTTTAAAAAGATAAAAAGATAGAGCCCATATAGAAAAGAGAGTCCGTGGGTTGAGGGGTAAACTAGTCAAACCATCCGCCCCGAAAGTTTCTGTTTGCACAAGTCGAATTAGTTACCAGGAAGCGGATCTCACACAGAAATACCCCGGATATCACGGGAAATTTACGCCGGCTACCCCCGGGATCTCCGGGAGCCTGCAAACCATGGTTGTCGTCAAGCACACGTATGATACACGTCTCCATACCGTACACTGTACACCTTCTTCTTCTAGGTTGATGCTCATGGGAATTCTATATTATCTGAACTCGATCGTATCATCTTATGGCGAATACTGTGTGTGATTGATTGTCCGGCGGAGGGTGGGTGGGTTCTATCACTGTTTGATGAGAAGAAGCTGGTGGGGCAAGTGGATGGGGGGTATCGATGGGATTGCGAATGCGATAACATGGACCGCGGGAGAGATTGGCTGGAGCCCTCCAATGATGATGTGGAGGGCAAGTGGAAATCTGAGACTTAATGACAATTTCAAATCTTAATTATTTTGTTTGTGCCGATGCAGAGATTACAACCTATATATGTTGCTTGTTAGGTCAGGTGGGGCTGTTCTCAAAGAAAACAGTTTAAAGTGACAAAATTAGAGGCTAATTATTTTTTAGCAAACTCAAACATTGAATTATGCGAGGATTCAGGTCTACAAATAGTAGATTGCAGAGATATGAAAGGGTTTAAAAAAACGAGAGCAGATCGGCCGATCGGATTAGTGGGACCGGAAGCCGACCTTGATCCGATCGATTTGGCCAGTTCCATGAATTTTTAGTACATGAAAAAGTAGAATCAGGTCCAACTGTCTATTTGGTTCAACTGGCACCGTTTGACCCGGATCGAACTGGATCAAACCGATCTTAAAGGTCATCATGCGAAAATTTTAATTTCATATTTCCAAAGACCTAACGTAGCTCTCGTCCCTCCTTCCCCCAACATCCTGCCTATTAACCCAAATCCTTCATGCATGCCAGCCGCCTGCCAGCCACTTCATCTTTGCGATTCTATCAGACCTCTAGTGATAATGAAATAACTTAGAGTTGTGATATGTCTTGGATTTGGGAGTATAATTGTATATTATGTACGACATTATCAGTAAAAGGAATACCATGTACACTGTTGAAAATATAATTTATAATTTGTCCAATAAATATTGTTATTGCAATGGACCCATATATAAATGGACCTACAATCCTCCAACCTATATGAAGACAAGCGGGCCTATATACTCCACCAACATATGGAGAAGTGTAATGAAGATATGCACTTGGAGAATAATTTAGAAAAGAGATGGGTGGAGAAAATATCTAGATATTTCTCCACCTCCCACCAAAATATCAAGATATTTCCACTTCAAGGATAAGTATGGAAGAAGAGTTTAGATCTCTCTTCCAAAATATCTCCACCCTCTTGGTTGGCTTATAAATATCACCCAAGATGTCCTCATTTCACACACAACAACAAGAAGAAGTCCTCTATAAATACGAGAGTCTTTCAAGTGTCATCCTCCTTTCAAGTGTTGTAAGTCCATCTTCTTTTATTGTAACCATTGTAAGTCCTCTTATTGTAAAGTTTAAGACTTGTATGCAAATTTAAGTTTTAATGAAAAGAAGGTCTTAAGTGTACATCTATCTTGAGCATTGATCTTTACTCTCTCTCTCTCTCTCCCTAATTTGTTTCTTATCCACCATCAATCTTCCGCTGCTACAAAAAGTTTGGTATCAGAGTCTGTTCATCCTTATATCATTGTTGAATCCTTTTCTTGTTTCTTCTCTCCATGACATCCACATCCATCCAACACATCTTTATTCAACTATACCCAAAGCTCCGTTCTACTTGATGGAGAAAGTTATTATTATTGAACTCTTCAAATGAAGACCCTTTTCATCTCACAAGATTTGTGGTAGCTAATTATAAAAGGTTATGAAGAGGTTAATGATGCAGATGCACTTGCTTCACCAAGTGAAGGAAACAAGAGAGAGTTGAAGGAGAACAAGAAGAAAGATACAAAGGCTCTTCTCTTCCTCCATCAAGGAGTGAGTAAATTTATCTTCATTAGCACTTTTGGATCAACTACTTGTAAAGAAGCATTGGAGATTTTAAAGAAAGAAATACAAGGATTCACCAAAGTAATTTCTATCAAGCTTCAATCTTTATGGAAGGATTTTGATAATCTCTTAATAAAAGATGGTGAAACTATCAAAGGAGTTTTTTTAAGAGTTTCTATTATTATAAATCAAATTCGAAGCTATGTAGATATTATTAAAGATAAAAAGATTATTGAAAAGATATTGAAAAGCTTGCCTGCTAAATTTGGTCATGTTATTGCTTCTATTAAAGAATATAAAGATTTATCTTATCTCTCTATATATGAATTAATGAGTTCATTTGAAGTACACGAGCAAAGAATTAGCATGTTTATCAATAAACCGTTGAAGCATGCATTTCAAACGAAAAATGAGTATTTATAAAGTTAAGAATGGAGATCATGACAAGCAAAGAATGGGACAATATGTAAGGAGACAAGAGAATAATGGAAGACACGAATCCTACAGAGGTCAAGATAATGGAAGATCTAAAGGAGGATATAATTAAAGATCTTCAAGTACAAGAAAATATTTTTCTCATTACATTATTTGCAAAAAAGATAATCATGAATCCAAGGAATGTAGATTCCGTTGCACGGGTTACAAAATTGCAAATCATTCCCAAAGAGATTGTTGGTTACAAAAGAATGAGTCTAATTACATTCCAAAGATGAGGATTCCATTCCATTACTGTATTCTTTTATGAATATTAAAGAAGTGTCTAAAGACATTTGGTATGTCAATAGTAGTTGCACTTGCAGTATCCATATGATAGGAAACAAAGATGCATTTGTGAGCCTTGAAAAAGAGAATAGTTCACAGGTTAAGCTTGGAGATGGAAAGGTACAAAATGTGGAAGGCAAAGGAGTTATTACCGTACAAACAAATAAAGGTACTTCTAAACTCATTCACGATGTTCTTTATATCCCAAGCTTAAGTGAGAATATTCTAAGTTTTGGACAACTTATGAATAATGGCCATTCTCTAAGATTTGATAATGGAGTATGCAAAATCTTTGATAAAAGAAAAAAACTACTAATCACAGACATTAAAATGGATCCAAATAAATTCTTTACATTATCAATGCCCTTAAAAGAAGGTTATTCTTTAAATGTTATAAATGAGGATGATTCCTTATTATGGCATTTACGATTTGAACATTTAAATTTTAGAATTCTCATGTGATTAAAGTAGAAGAACTTAGTTGTCGGGCTTCCATTTATCAAGAAAGATGAACACATATGTGAAGGATGTATATATGGCAAGATGCATATATTACCATTTACGAAGATATCATGGAGAGCAAAAGCTCTGCTTGAGTTGATACACTTAGACGCATGTGGACCAACTCAAATTTTGTCTATCAATGGAGTCGGGTACTTCTTATTATTTGTTGATGATTATAGCAGAATGATGTGGGTTTACTTTTTGAAAGAAAAGTCAGAAGTCTTTTCTACTTTTATCAAGTTTAAAGCTTTTGTTGAAAAACAAAGTGGAAGAAAAATAAAGTCTTCTGATCAGATCGTGGAGGAGAATTTACATCCAAAGAATTTCAAGACTTCTACATAACTCAAAGAATCAAGAAAGAGCTAACAACAAGATATACTCTTCAATAGAATGGAGTAGCTGAAAGAAGAAATCGAACAATTATTGAGATGACAAGAAGCATGTTAAAAGATAAGCGTCTTCCTAACAAACTTTGAGCCGAGACAGTAAATATTGCAATTTATATATTGAATAGAGATCTTACCAAAGCAGTGTTGGATAGGACACTTTATGAAGCTTGTTATGAAAGGAAAGCTAAGGTTATTCATTTCAAAATATTTGGCTCTATTGCATATGTTCATATTACATCTCAAGTTAGACAACAAAAGTTTAATTAAAAATTGAAAAGTATATTTTCATTGGATATTACGACGAATCCAAAGCATACAGATTATATGAGCTCAAAGAAGGAAAACTCATTATATCAAGAGATGTCATCTTTAATGAAACATCTTTATAGAAATGGGATGAATCTTTTGTACCACAAAAGCAAGCTACAGTTGAAGAAGACAAATCAAATTGTGACAATATTTTTCTTATAATTCAAAGACCACTCAGGACAAATATCTCTGACACAGAACATCCACAATAAAAGGTACGGTCTTTTCAAGAAATTTATACATCATCTTCTGCTATTAAATTATTTGCTTGTGAGCCATAGAAATTTGAAAAAGCAGTTAAAGAAGAAGCATGAACTTAAGCAATGAATGAAGACATTGCAATCATTAATAATAATCACACTTGAGAGCTCGTGGACCGACCTGAGGATAAAGATGTCATTGATCTTAAATGAATTTATAAAGTTAAATGTAATGAAGATGGCTCCATTCACAAGCATAAAGATCGATTGGTTGTTAAAAGATACTCGCTACAACCAGGTATTGATTATAATGAAATTTTTGCACATGTTGCTCGTATGGAGACAATTAAAACTTTGCTTGCACTTGGTACTCAAAAGAAGTTACCAATTAATAAATTACATGTTAAGTCTGATTTCTTAACGAATATCTTAAAGAAGAGTTTTATGTTGAAGAATCTCAAGGATAAATCTCTAGAGATAATGAAGAAAAGGTATATCGTCTCCGCAAAGCCTTGTATGGATTAAAGAAAGCATCAAGAGCTTGGAATAATAAAATTGATGGATATTTTGTGATGATGGATTTCTAAGAAGTTCTAATGAGCTATCTCTTTATATGAAGAAAGAAAGTACACATAATTTCCTTATTATATACCTTTATGTTGATGATCTTATATATACAAACAATTGCTTCAAGATGATTGAGGAATTCAAGAAAGCAACGATGAAAGAGTTTGAAATGAGAGATCTTGATCTTATGAGATTTTTTTGGTATTCAAGTTCAACAAAAAGAAGGTGAAATATTTATCTCCCAAGAAAAATATGTTCGCGATATTCTCAAGAAATTTCATATGTCGAATTGCAAGCCAGAAGCAACTCTCATGACTGGTAATACAAAAGCTTCTACAAATGATGGATTTCAAGAAGCCGATTTCTCTTTATCGGAGTCTTGTAGGCTCTTTGTTATATTTAACTAATACAAGACCAGATATAGTATATGCCTTTAGTGTTGTATCAAGATTCATGAGCAAGCCAAGCAAGCTTCATTATGCAACCGCAAAAAGGATTCTTTTCTATGTTCAAGGTATCGAGAATTTTGGAATTAAATATGCTTCAGAAGAAGATAATTCTCTCAAAGGTTATTCAGATAGTGATTGGGTCAGATCTATAGATGATAGAAAAAACACATCAGGTTATTTATTTTCATGGGATCTAAAGTCATATATTGGAGTTCTAAGAAGTAAAAGACCATAGCCCTTTCCTCTGGTGAATCTGAATATATTTCTGTTAGAAGTGTATCATGTAAAGTTGTATGGCTGAGGAAACTTCTTCATGACATTCAAGAAGAGAATGTTCTTCCAACAACTATATTATGTGACAATATGTCATCTATTGTTATGACAAAGAATCCAGTCTTTCTTAAAGAATAAAGTATATTGAATTTCGTCATCACTATGTATGAGAGTTAGTCGAGAATGGTGACGTCAAGCTGGAGTTCATCAGCATGGAGGATCAACTTGCAGATATTTTTACAAGGCACTTCCAACGGAAAAGTTCCAATACTTTAGTAGGATAATGGAAATTACAAATTAAGAGGGGATATTGAAAAATATAATTTATAATTTGCTCAAAAAGTATTGTTATTGTAATATTCCCATATATAGATGGACCTACAATCCTCCAACCCATATGAAGACAAGTGGGTCTATATACTCCATCAACATATGGAGAAGTCTAATAAAGATATGTACTTGAAGGATATTCTAGAAAAGAGAGGGGTGGAGAAAATATCTAGATATTTTTCCACCTCCCACCAAAATATTTAGATATTTCTATTTAAGGGATAAGCATGGAAGAGGAGTCTAGATCACTCTTCCAAAATATCTCCACCCTCTTGGTTGACCTATAAATACCAACCAAGATGTCCTCATTTCACAAACAATAACAAGAAGAAGTCCTCTACTAACACAAGAGTATCTCAAGTGTCCTCCTCCTTTCAAGTGTTGTAAATCTCTCTTCTTTTATTGTAAGCATTGTAAGTCATCTTCTTATAAAGTCCAAGACTTGTATGGAAGTTTAAGTTTTAGCGAAAAGAAGTTCTTAAGTTCACATCTACCTTGAGCATTCATCTTTATTCTCTATCTCTCCCTAATTTATTTCTTATCTACCTTCAATCTTCCGATGCTTGAACATACACTAATAAATAAAGTAGAATAACGATAATTGTAGCACAGATCTATATAAGAAAAAATTACCCTTTTATTAAAAATAATAATGGGAATGGAAGAAGGGGTAAAAAATCAAAGCAGAACATAGAAAGAAATGATTAGTTGGTCATTGTGATCCACTTTTGAAAATCATGAGCCAATGGCAAGACTTTTGTAATTTATTACGTATATCTGGTTTTCTCGATTAAAAAATCGACTAACTGGTCTGACTAGTGAATCAAGCCTAACCCAATATTTAAAGGTTGATAGAAATACTAATGTCATGCTGATATCATTGTCGTTTTGATCGATTTGAATCGATAGTCTGACTTGTTCAGACAAAATTAAAGACTGACTAATTCAATGTTCGATCTAATTTTTAAAATCTCATATGAAAGAGTCCTATTAATAGAAGATTACCAACTGTAGGTTGACCATCCAAAGGAAAAACTTATGGCATGGTAAATCTCCTATTACCTATACTTTAAAATGAATTTATGGCTACCGACCCTTTGTTACATGTTTTTCATAATTTGTTAATTTCATCAGAATCATAATAGTTATTCTTATATGTTTAACACAACTTTCATAGGTGATGCATAAAGCATTTGTTATATTTAAGGATATGAATGGTATTTCTATATAGCGATACAACATTAAATGTTCTTTGATGAACTTACTCAAGCTCCACAAAACATATTTTGCATTCATGAGTTCAACAGTTCTTCTTCCCTAACTCTCCACCACCACCTCTTCCTAATCATTCTAGGTACTACAGTGTCATTGTTCTCATAATGAGTTCTTCCTGAAGATGAACTAGCAGTGACGGGGTGAATAGTGCTAAAGCAAAACTATAATCAATTCTAAGAAGCAACCAATTCAAATAATCAAACACAAAATCAAAGAAACCAAACCACAGTGTCCAGATTTTTGAATAGGTGATGAACCGTCAATTAACTAAGCTACTATCGTATCATTGAAACATGAGACAGTGATAATATATCAGAATCACATTAATAATATCTCGGTGAAGAGAATGTATATTAATTTATTCTTGGATAAGTCCAGTATGGTTTAAATACCTAGATTAAGCTACTCAATAGAATCTAGGTCAATAATGCAAAAACAATATGCATGAATGCTTTTTTAAAAGTTTTAAAGCAAGTCAAAGCAATTACATAAATGGTATAAAATGTGACGCTAAACAAATATGGTAGAAAACCCACACAAATAAGCTCATGAATTAATTAGTAATGTAAAGAAGTAATGTATCTAAGTTCTTTAGTTGATTTCAAGGCCAATTAAAAAACAATGTGTACATTGAACCTACTAGAAGTAATGCTAAAAACTTTAATGCAGGTGCATAATTGCAACAAGATAAAAATAAAAAATAATAAAATCATCACAAAATGTCCAACATGGATTAAAATACAAATATGAAAACTCGCTAGGGCCTTGTCTGCAAAAGAACCATACACAAGGTCATATCTGTAATAAATGCGAACTGGTAGGTCTCATGTGCAAAATACCCAAGGCGGGCACATGGTCCACTCATAGGTATTAGGCCCAGGTCATGCCTGGAGGCTCGGGCCACGTAGGGCTCTCTTGTGCTTCGATTCCTTCGAGGCCGGAGGTGAGGAAGCGGTAACTTGGGCGTAATCTCTCCATCAGATCAGAAAGATCTGACGATTCTTCGATTGACTTCGACACTCCGCCTTGCACGACTGCTCGAAGGTGGGTCTCTAACGACCTAGTATCCCATCCTCTACAGTCTTTCTCCTCTACTGAAGGTCATAGAAGGATTCTGATGAACTAATGAAGATATATGGATACCCTGAAGGAGGTGAAGAAGGTCGGTTCTACTCAACGATGTGTGGTCATCGGAGAAGAATCTTGAGATCTGAGATGTGATCCATGCTTGGATAAATGAAGAGTCAAACCACCGGCCCAACCACCCATGCGTAGAGGAGCCTTCGCCTCCACCTCGCCCCACTACTCACTTCCAACAGCTAAACCAATTGCTTCCTTCCTCGATGTGCAGCACCTCTAGCTGCCTCACCCTTTGGGCGTGCATCGACTGAAGTCCCTCACGCGCTTCTCCCAACCACCATGCACTACCAGCCCAACCACTCGTGCATGGAGGATCCTCCACCTCCTCTGCTTGCCTCCCTCATCACACCGACCAGCAGCGCACGACCCCTAGAGTAGCTTCGTGCCTCCCGATAGACCACCAGCATGAGGACTTCCCCCTTATCCCTGACATGACCGTCCTCGCTAGCACACAACTTCCTGTCTCCATCGACTCTCCTTGTACCACCATAGGAAGCCAGGTGTGACTGTGTACCTCACCCTTCGACAATTGTGCAACCCATGGACGGATCTAGAGGGGGGCATGGAGGGGCACATGCCCCCCTAGATTTTAGGTAATCTTCCATGTATTATTTCTACATATGTAAATATATAGTGTTAATTTGATTTTTTTATACTAATCTAATTTAAAATTTTAAAAAGTTAAAAATGATAACACTATGACATATTTCTACAATTTTCTCAATCTTGCTCTTTCATCCAGGAAGATCTTTCCCCACATATTCTCTTAACTCATCTCTCTTTCTACCTTTCTCCTTCATCTATATCTTTCGATCTCTCGATCAAGAAAGGAGTGTATCTTACTTTATTTTGTGATTCTATTTCTTTAGAAGTTCTCTATTTTCAGTGACGTCATCTAAATACGTTTGAGTTTGTATCGATTGTGTACTACTATTCTGAGAACACATTTAATTTTTGAAGCTTTATTTATTTGAACAAGTTTTAAAATCTTTAGATATATATATATATCTAAAATTGCATCACTACAACAAATTACACTTGAAGTAATAAATAATGGGACCGAAAACAATTAGCTATCGATTATTTCTATTGTCACAAACTTTTTGTTGTCACAAAGTATGGATATTTTATCTATAAATTTGTCTGACATTATGTACAATATATTATCTATAATTAGAGTAGCAGTAACAAACATATCATTGCCACAAATATTTATTTAGCTTACATTTAGCAATGAATGTTATATGACGATAGTCTATAGTCAAAACAAATTGTTGATATAGTTATAAATCTGGTGTCCTAGATCATTGCTGCAGCATCCTTTTATAATGTTATATTAATAGAAAGTACTTCTACACTATATTTTAAGCTAATCCAATCTATTTTCAACTTAATTTGAAAATAAAAATGTAGCTTTACTAGAACACATACCTGACTTGTGGCAATGAAAATTTACCATAACATTGACAAAAAAATATCTGGCTTCTGGAAATGTAAATTTTGTTGTTACAAGCTAAAAAATCCATCGTCACACTTGATTTATTTTGAGTCTATGAACTTTGATTTATCTGATGTCCATAATTTTATATATATGTAACTAGAATGAAACAGTTTTCCAAAAAAAAAGAAATCCAAATCTCTTACATGTGTCTAATTCGCATAAAGCTAAAATATAAGGAAGTTCAATCAAATTATGCTATTTTTTACAGATCATAATTGCTTTACTTGTCAGTTGGTAATAGAATAAGAAACATATAAATGATTCTTTTAGTTTGTATCCCCTCTATAAAAAGTTTATGGCTCCGTCCCTGCAACCACCCTCTCAAGTGGCGACCTCTGTCGTGCCCCGCACGTCCGTCGTGACTCAACCGCCTTCATCTTCTACGCACGGTAGTACCTCGTTGTTGTAGCAATCGACCCCTGCCTCTCTCCTCCCACCATGCTCACTGACGGTTGCCCCCACCCTATGGCTCCAAACATTAGTCATGCGCCTCCATCATCTCTAGGCTGCTCGTCATCGTACCGCCCATGTCATCTTCCGCCTGCTCCTGTACACTCGTAACTGTTGATTCATCGAGTTCACTGATCAACCCTCGCCATATACTGGAAAGAACGCATAACAAAAAAAGAAAGGGAGTTCAGAGGGCTCATGTGAGGGAGCACAAACTTTTGAAAGATTACAAGTCAACCCCCGCAGTTTCGCAAATAACGCCAAACTCCCACTCTTTGGGGTGACGCCAGCTCACGTGCAGTGCACATGTACGCATGCAAATTGCATAGGTGTCCTTTGAGTTTCAGGAATTGCACAGGCACGTGAGGTGCACGTGTCGTCTTGGGACAATTTCATACAGGCCCACTTGAGTATAGGTAATTGTATCTAAGTCATGTCAGCATATTTTTTAATTATCAATTTTATGTGTTTTTTTGCATAAAGGCTCCTGTGTGGACCTTAATTTGAACCATCATTTACATCAATTTATGATTTTAAAAATTATATTATGTAGAACAACTTTTTCTTTATCTTGTGGAAATTTATTTACAATTTTATGTGAAGTGGTTGGTCTAATATAATTAATATTGTGGAAAATAGCATATTTTACCATATGTGTGATCTTTAATTGGTATTCAATTAATTATAGCTCTAAAATTCCTAAAAAAATGTAGTACATAGATTTAATTATGTTCTACATTGTGACCAAAAATCATCTCATTTGGACGCAGAGGTTATAATAAATGAAATGGTGATTTGAGTAATAGATTTTTAATTAATTCCTCACTTAATGTTTTTAGGATTAAAGTTTGTTCTAAATATCTCTCACATAGAACTACCTAGGATAAATTAATTTATGGAAAATATTGTCGTTTGGTATTTATTAAAATTAATTAACTCAAAATCACCTAGTTTGCATTATTTTAATTTATAATCAGTTCATTTTGCATCCAAATTTTTTTAAAATTTATGATAGCCTAATTCCATCACATTTCACATTCTAACCAAATTTAAGGATTTTTGGACTTAATTTGACCATAATTTGCACTTTAGTCTCCCATTTCATCAAAATTTCATTTCACTCATTTAATGCTTTTTAAATACCAAAAAAATGTCTCTTTGAAAAAAACCTAACATTTAGATCGACTTTAAATCAACCTAAGGAGACAATGACCTCCCTGAGTTATACCTTGGGCTTGACCAAGTAAAAAAATAACCGCTCTCTTTAATTGGAAAATAATTAAATTTACAGTTTTTGATTAATCTGAATTTGCCTGAGTGCAATGAACAAATATATGTTAATTCCAACAAATTAACTAGGCATTTTAGGGTATCTTCAGTTGGTCAAAGAAGAAGGAGGTGGAACACTTGGGTTCCGAGAACGGGTCTGAGCTCTGAGGAACCTCCCTAGATGAATGGGTATGTGTAATGTGAAGCAGTGCCACCAAAGGTACCTTAAGAGACCACCTGCCATCATCATGATGTGGGGATTAGTAAAGAGTAGATCTGGACTGAAAACAATGATGAGAAAACAAAACCCTAATTCACCAACTCAATGCAGCGATGACCATGAAAGATAGATCTTAATCTTTTCTGTTTTTGAGTTTAATAAGAATACAGTTACTTAATCAGACTCACGGGTGAGGTCGCCTAGGGTAGAACCTGACCAAGCCGACGATGCACACCCAACTTGGACAAGACTACTTCTGTTAAGGGTCCAAGTCAAGTGCTTGCATCTCGATCATGCATCAATGAGTAATATGCAGGAGCATAGGGCACAAGTCTAGAGGTTTGGGCTCTAATCCTTAGTGGCTATGTCCTCACACACTCTGTCTGGAGGTAAGTACATGCAAATAAGGAGGGGGTTACTCTCCCCAAAACAATGAATGTGATCTTTATGTTTATTTAGGGTCGAGTTTGTT
This sequence comes from Ottelia alismoides, assembly GCA_037367405.1. Taxonomy (NCBI): domain Eukaryota; kingdom Viridiplantae; phylum Streptophyta; class Magnoliopsida; order Alismatales; family Hydrocharitaceae; genus Ottelia; species Ottelia alismoides. Next base: position 364,291 of record JAZKJV010003342.1, on the reverse strand, counting down.
TAGCAGTCCTGATTTTATTGGGTTATCACTTTTTTGGAATTTTTGATAAGATAATTGTCTAGTGAATTTTCGAATTTCCTTTTATTCATAAGTCCAAGAAAACAAGGGGAGGAAGACGGAAAAGCCTATGCGCGATGAAATCAATGATGCATGTACGAGATAGAAGGCATACAATACTCCAATAGTCTACATGTAATATGATCCACACATAAATGTAAAGAAAGAAAATAAACTAATTATATGATGCAAGAAGAAACTTCCCTAAATAGTAACTTCTATTACGGGAAGAACAAGGTGCTAACTAGCTAGAAACGAGTCCAAGTTCCGGTCTTGGAGCTTACTTGGTGCCCACCACAATGGGTCCTGCAAGCATTGTATGGAGGACTCTCTCGGCATGTGGTCTCAAATCCAAATAGTTAACAATTTATTTGACTAAGTTCAGTCGATTCTATAGGAACATATACTTTATTAGGTATTTGGACCTAATCTCTACTTGGCTCATCAAAATAAAAGCCTAAGTCTAGGGATCACATAGAAAACAAAATAAAATAAAGTCAAAAAATTCAAATCTGCGAGAAACAAAATAAAATAGAGGCGGTGAAAATGGTGACGAAAACTCGGTGAGGTCCCCCGAGTACACCGGCACTCGGCGAAACAAACCCTAAATAAGCGTGTCCAAAGTATTTGAAAGTTATTATAAATTTATACAAATATGAAATAAAATATCCAAAAATAAAGTCTAAACACTAAGATAGTCATCTGCACCTTTTGTTCCTCCTCGGTTTCTTTCTCCTGTCGGTCGGTGTAGAACGCCCAGCCTTCGCCTCGCTCAGGTGCATTGGTTCTCTGAAGATAAACTCCCTTACTCTATGGGCCCTTGCAACACAGGTAAAACAAGAAGAATGTCAGAAACAATTATGAGAAATATAAGCAAATAAAATAAAATAAAGAGAAAATAAATACATAAACAAACAAACAAGAAAACAAAATCCTAACTACCTAATCGTGCTCCTCGACAATGGCGCCATTCTGATCACTCGAAAGCTAACTCGGGTTAAAGAGTTAATTAGTGTGTCGTTGTGACCTAAGACAACTAGGATAAAATCGAGAAAAATATCCAACCATAAACAAACAAGCAAGTAAAAATGTGGTCTAAGATACTTTTGCTAACCCGATATAGCAACCAGGGGATAAACTATGTAGGTAATTCACGAGAGTCAAATGATTTTTATTTTCTTTTTAATGTTTTTTTATTTTACAAATTTTTAAAGTTTGAAAATGAAGAAAATAAAAACAAAGAATGAAATATAAATGCACACCCTTTTGGTATTTTTAAAAAAAGAGTACAAATAATCGGAAAAATGGAGTAAAAATATATTTGTGTTTTTAATAATTTTTAAATGTTCTTTTAAATTCTAGAGAACTTTTAGATGTTTTTTGAATTTTATAAAAAAATAAAAAAACTGAGAAAATAACCAAACAATGTATAGTCAAGAGTGTTTTTCAAATTAAAAATATCAAATTTGCTCAAAACTCTTGGGAATTAATTTTATTAAAATTTATATGCAAATACCTACAAACAAAAACCAAGAAAATTTTTTGGATTTTTCAATGATTTTATATGATTCTTTTTGTGTTTTTCGGATTTTGCAAATTTTTGGACTTTTGTAAAAGCAAATGCAATGAAAATGGTTAAGAAAATGAAACAAATCAAAATAAGGGTACCCTATTTTTTTAGAATATTTAACACATTTTTCAAGTTTTTTTATGAATTTTTAGGGTTTTTATTAGTTTTGCCCCTCTGAGATATTGCAATATCAGTTATGTCCCTCCCTTTTTGGGAATTTCAGTTATGCCCTCGACTTTTTGTTATTCTATCACTTGTGCCACTCAGGTTAGTTGTCGTCCATCTTCAACGCAAACAAACGTTAACTTTGAGGACACAAGGGGAAATAAATTGGAGAAAAAGGTCCAAGAAGTCTTTCTTGACTATCCACACCCTCTATTAAAAACCAAACAAAATTGAAAAATTAAAAACCATCATTTTCTTTGCTTGTTGGATTCTCGACTACTTCGTAGCTTCCGCATTTCGTACTCCTTGTGTTCGACCCTGGTAGATTGCCACATTGATTGTTTGATTTTTTACTTTTGTGGTCTCTCTTTTTCTTGATTGAGCCCAATATGAGTGGTTGAGGTCACAACGACCATTGATACCATTTTCCTTAGTTTGACTCCACCCTGTTCCCCCTCGACCATCCTTCTACCAGTCCTGAGGTGCCCGAGCAGAGACTGCAACAGACAGTTGATGATTTATCGACACCTGAATTTTGGTCTTTTGCCTTTGCAGAGACCATGACCAGCAGTGAAGAGTGCATCGATGGACCTAGCGGGACACAGACTTACGTACTTGATCAGGGTGCCATCAACAACACCCTGTTAGCCTCTCTGGAGACCATGCAACATCTAGACCAGGGGGCTTTCATGGTGGACATGCGTCGAGAGATGGAGGAGATGAGAGCCGATAGAGAGCATCACAAAGCCGGTGGAGGCAGAGGACCAGGAATTCCTGAGGGTGGAGACCCTGAGGAGCTCGCACAGTCAGCAACACCTGCACGACCGATGAGAGAGTTGCACAATCCTGGTGCAACTCTGACCCACAGATGGATACAGCTGCCAGCCATTTTGGGAGATTTCAAGCTCCCACCTCAGACGATACAGCTTCTACCTTGATTCCACGGACTCGCCACAGAGGAGCCTCACCTCCATCTCCAGGAAATTGAGATGATCTGCAGTATTGTCCATGATCGCCTCATGGATGAGGACACCATTAGGATGACGGCTTTTCCGTTCTCCCTCGTAGATAGAACATCCAACTGGATGAAGCATCTAGGGAGATTTGTCACCTCTTGGGAACAGCTCTGGAACGAGTACTTGAATAAGTTCTATCCAATAGGCTGGACGAATGAAGCCAAAGCCCTGATCAGCAACTTCTCCATACTCCCCAATGAGCGATTTCACTAGGCATGGGACAGATTCATGGAGCTTCCAGACTGGTGCCCTCACCATGATATATCCAAGCCCAACCTTGTCCAGAGTTTCTTTTGCGATCTTACACTGGAGCTGCAGGGGCTAGTGATGCATCCTGTGGAGGATCCTATTTTTCCAAGGATGAGGATCAGGTTTGGGCCATCTATGAGGAGATAGCACTGAACTACACGGTGATGTCTCAGACCTAACTATGCTTCCCACAGCCACATGTCGTGTCTTATTAGAGGATAGAATGGTTCGATGTCGGTCCTTCTACATCATCAGCAACCGTAGCACAGGCAGAGTCGATGGCCGCTGATATGGGGATTATCAACGAGAAGTTGGACCGGATCGAGTTGATTGAGAAGAAGCAGCGCCAGGGCATGTCTCAGATAGCTGAGTGACCTGAAGACCTAGATCATGTGTTTCTAGGAGGCACAAATGGCTTCTCAGCCCTGTCTCAGGTCATAGGTGGATCCCGGCAGCAACAGCTCGACCCAGCACTCCAGCCAGCTCAGACAGGTTCACCATGTTCAGGCGGAGTCGTTCTAGCAGCCGCAGTAGTACTACCAGCCACCACCATCTCAGGACACTCAGATGGTGGTCTACCAGCCGGATCAGCCCCTGTCAGTTTTCCCCCACCCACTTACAAGCAGGAGCTGTTGATGGATGTCAACGGGATTTGGTATGACCGACCTCAGCCTGGGATCCGACGAGACCATCCCGGATTCCGTTGGTCGACCGGAGGTACCTCTTTCCAATAGCAGCCTCCAGTTTAGGGTGGCCAATTCAGCCAGCAGCAACAGCAGCCCTAGTTCCCACAACCACAACTACAGTCACAGCCCAGTTACCAGCAGCGTGGTCCTCATCCCTATCAGCAGGGACAGTCGTGGAGGAAGCAAAAATAGCCTCAGCAGTTTCATCCCCAGTATCCCTCTCATCCTACACAGCAGCAGGAGCCTCATTTCCAGAGAGGTCATCCATCCGATTGTCATGGGCCAGCCTATGAGAACCCAGCTCTTGAGGATCTAGCCCGCCTTGTTTCCGAGCAGCAGGATACTTTCAGACGGGAGATGGATGAGTTCATACAGGAGATGAGGGAGATAGTGAGGGGCATTGCCGCCATACCTGCGCAGATTGAATCCGAACAACATGAAGAGGAAATCTGAGCAGGTAGAGTTTACAGAGGTTACCACTCCTAGTGATTCACTTGGTGATATTTCTGCATACACTTTTGATGCAGAATTTGTTACACTTAGTAGCGGTAGGATGCCATCCAGCTGCACCTCATCTGAGCGACGACCACATGAGGATTCAGGAGCGCTAGATGAGGAGGAGAGTGGTGCTGATGCTGCCCGTGATGATGATGATGACGGTGGTGCTGATGCCACCAAGGGTGTAGACCCAGCTGACGATACTGAGGTCGTTACTTCACCAGATTCATAAGGTGGTGCTGATGCCACCAGAGATGATGTTGAGCCAGAGTACGGTACTGATGCCGCAAGTCCAGATGCCGAGGGTGGTATTGAGGCCACCATTTCTATTCCTGTTGCATTTCCTTCTGTCATTGTATCTCAGGACTCTTCTGGTAATAAAGGAAAGGGTTTTTCATTTGTGAGTCCATCTGTAATGCATGGAGATGTTTGTATGGATTCTACTTTGCCACAACAACAGCGACCCAATCCTAGCCCTCCATCTGAGGTGGGCCCATCCATCCCCTTCCCTCAAGCACTCCGCTTGGCTAAGGATACCAAAAAAGAAAATCCAAAAAAAATCCCAGCGGCTAGAGTTCAGCCGGCAGATGATAGACATATTGCAGATACAGCTGACTCTACAGGAGGCCTTGGAGTACATCCCCCTCTTCCAGAGTAACCTTAGAGAGAGGACCACTATTCGCAGGAAGAGGAGGAACCACCACTCATAGATCCATGTTCTCACTCGTGCCACCTGCTTCGCCATCCAGAACCGTCTGCCAGCCAAGAGGCCAGATGTAGAAGCTCCCTATGTCAGATGTCACATTCATGAGCAGAGGTTTGATCGGAATCTATTAGACAATGACTCTTCTATCAACCTTCTTCCGACAGCCTTACACGGCCGATTCGAGTTTGGCCCTCTTCGACAGAGCAGGACGTTCCTTCAATTTGCTGATCGATCTGTCAAGAGGCTGAAGGGTTGCTGAAGGACGTGGTCATCATAATTTAGGGCCTAAAATTCCCTGTGGACTTCGTTGTGTTGGGGAGATCCCTGAGTCTGTAACCAATACCCCCATCATATTCGGACGTCCATTCTTAGCCACAGCCAAGGCAGTATTCGATCATGATAGTGGGAAGGTATACTTTCGCGTCGAGGGCGAGAGTATACAAATAGAGACGATCGATGAGATTAGAGCGCGAGATTCAGCTTACTCAGAGCCGCTTACAGATTCAGAGCAGATGATAGAGGCGGAGCAAGACGTCCACCAGGAGTGCGATTTTGTGATCACAGATGATGAAGCCAATTGGTAAGACCCCGTTTCATGAGCTATCCTCTCACCTTCAGATCCCCTTGATGCACAGATTCCAGTAGAAGAGAGCTTGGAGAGCGCATTCTGGGGAGAGGACACATTTCAGGCAGCAAATTGCATTCAGGAGAGTGAGGCAGCATATACTTTCTTTGATTCAGATTCAGATCCCTCAGAGTCAGATATTGATTGGGCAGAGTTTGATGAGTTGATTCCATGTCTGATTCCTACAGAGCCATCAGCTAGGGTGGAGATTGATCCCATTCATAGTACAAAGACACCAGCAGAGCAGTCTTCACCAGATTTCCATATTCAGTGAGAGTTCTCCCATGCAGATTTGGTCGCATTCACTCAGATCTTTCAGAGACCAGATCCGTCAGCTCCTAGTTGTCCAGAGCAGAAGCCCTTGCCGCAGTCGCTGAAGTATATGTTCCTTGCGGGCGAGCATGAGATGCACCCAATCATTATCTCAGCGGAGTTGACTGGAGAGCAAGAATCTCATTTGATGGAGGTTCTTGAAAAGAACCGCAAGGCGATATGATGGAGCATAGCTGATCTCCAGGGGATAAGTCCAGCCCTGTGCTCCCACCATATCTATCTCGAAGAGGACGCTAAGCCGTCGCGTGAGTTCCAGCGGCGGCTGAACCCGAACCTTCGAGAGGTTGTCATGAAGGAAATCTCAAAATGGTAGAGCGTCGATTTTATCTACCCCATCTCCGACTCCAAGTGGGTTAGTCCATTACATGTGGTGCCCAAGAAGACGAGCATCGCTACAGTTGTGAGTGAGTCTGGAGAGGAAATCGCTACCCGAGTACCCACTTCTTGGAGGGTATGTGTGTACTATAGACGATTGAATCAGGCCACCAAGAAGGATCATTTCTCGATGCCTTTTATTGATTAGATTATAGAGAGGCTAGCTGGGAAGAGATACTACTGCTTTCTTGATGTGTACTCCGGATAGAATCAGGTGGCCATTGCACCAGAAGACCAGGACAAGACCACATTCACCTGTCCCTTTGGGACATATACTTTCAGACGGATGCCCTTTGGTCTATGTAACGCCACGGTGACATTCCAAAGGTGCATATTGTCTATCTTTTCGGACATGGTGGGTGATTGCTTGGAGGTCTTCATAGACGATTTTTCGGTCTATGGTGATGGATTTGATGCTTGTCTTGACTTCTTAGATAGCGTCCTTCAGCGATGCATCGAGGTCCATCCTGTGTTATCTTGGGAGAAGAGTCACTTCATGGTGACTCAAGGGACGGTGCTTGGTCATATCATCTCCAACAGGGGCATGGAGGTTTATCCGGCCAAAGTGGATATCATCAGGAAACTCAATCCACCGTCCAATTTGCGACATTTACGGTCTTTTTGGGGGCACGTTGGTTTCTACTGATGATTAATTCATGATTTCAGCAGGATAGCCCGACCGTTGACTGATTTTCTGACTAAAGGCACCGAGTTCATTGTAGATGATAAGTGTCTTGCGTCATTCGAGACTCTCAAGAGTCTAGTTGTTGAGGCTCCTGTCCTCCAGCCGCCTGATTGGTCTCTTCCATTCGAGATCATGACGGATGCCTTTGATTTTACCGTAGGGGGCGTGCTGGGACAGAGGAGGGATGGAGCGCCATTTGTCATTCACTACGCTAGCCATACATTGGATGTCACACAACGGAACTACACCATCACTGAGAAGGAGATGCTAGTCGTAGTCTTTGCCCTAGATAAGTTCAAATCGTATATCATTGGATCTAGATTGACTATCTTTACCGATCATACCACCATCATGTACCTCATGAAGGATGCCAAAGACAGATTAACTAGATGGATCCTTCTACTCCAGGAGTTTGATATTGAGATTAAGGATAAACCTGGAGTCAAGAATGTGGTGGCGGATCATCTCTTCCAATTAGAGCATCTTGAGGATTCTAAGCAGATTGATCCTTTTAAAGGGACCTTACCAGATGAGGCGATCCTTGCTATCGCCTCGCTCCCGTGGTACGCCAACATTGTGAACTATCTTGTTGCCAAGAAAGTTCCATAAGGTTGGCCCAGACAGCAACTTGAGACCTTCCTAGCGAAGGTTAAGTCTTACCATTGGGAGGATCCCATCCTTTACCATGAAGGAGGGGATAGTGTCTAGCGACGGTGCATTCCTCAGGAGGAGAGCCATAGTGTCCTCACCTACTGCCATAAGCAGGAGACAGGACATAACTCTGGAAAGAGAACAGCACATAAAGTGCTCCAATCTGGCCTATGGTGGCCTACTCTCTTCAAGGATTCTGATGAATTGGTGAAGAGATGTACTGACTGTCAGAGGATGGGCACTTGTGGACAGCGTGACATGATGTTGATGCAGCCCATTCACTTATTTGAGGTTTTTAATTAATGGAGCATTGATTTCATGGGTCCATTCCCTAAGAGCCAGGGATTTGAGTACATTTTGTTGGCCGTTGATTATGTGAGTCGTTGGGTTGAGGGCATCCCCGCCCGAACCGCAAATGCTAGGAATGTATGCAGATTTTTGAGGAAGAATATCATTTCACGGTTTGGGGTGCCTCGAGTTTTGATACTGACGGGGGGTCTCATTTCATCAACAAAAAGGTAAAGGCCCTTGCTAGCGAGTTCAGCATTGACCATCGAGTAGCCACTCCATTTCACCCTCAGACCAATGGTCTTGCTGAAGTGTCGAATAGGGAGATCAAGACTATATTGCAGAAGGTCGTCCGCCCTGACCGAAAGGATTGGTCACAACTTTTGGACTCAGTCCTGTGGGTATACCGAACGTCCTTCAAGACTCCTTTGAGTACATCTCCCTTTCACCTCGTTTATGGCAAGCCCTGTCATTTACCTGTTGAGATTAGGCATAAGTCACTTTGGGCTGTCACATACATACTTTTGGATCCAGAGAGTATAGGAAATCAGAGGAGGGCGGAATTGGTAGCCCTGGAGGAGCTTAGAGATGAAGCCTTTTCAAGCAGCCTACATTACAAGGAGGGAGTGAAGGAGTGGCATGATTCTCATATCAGCCACAAGCAGTTTGAACCAGATCAGAGAGTATGGTTGTTTGATGCCAGGCTTTGATTATTTCCACGGAAGTTGCAGAGAAAGTGGAAGGGACCATACCTGGTCCGAAAGGTACACGACAATGGGAGTACTGATATATCTGAGATGTCATCTGAGTCTACCTTTCGTGTTAACGGGCAGTGGCTCAAATCATATTTAGATCATGAGCCGCTGGTCGTTGGCGTCGCCCCTATTCCTTATGCATGAGATGTGGTCTTAGATTCACATCTAGTGCATCTCATGCCCTATTATCACTGTCCTCTGCCTTGTATAGATCCGGATGTCCATATCATTCCATTCTTTAGTCCCACACCTCATCTGCATCCTATGATTATGCTATACTTAGGGTGTACTTTACCCTAAGTATAGGGGGGTGTTGGACTCTTGCGTATTATTGTGATTCTTTTTACCTCTGCTTTGTTGCCTATACTTAGGGAATTGTCGCCCTAAGTATAGGGGAGGTAAAACCTATACATTCTTTCACTCGGATTTCCCTTCATGTACATCCTGCTATACTTAGGATTGCTTGATCCTAAGTATAGGGGGAAAACCAAGCTCTCTTCAATCTATTCTTTGATTCGTCGTAGTATACCCTTTCTTTTCACTTTCCTATACTAAGCACGAGTTATGTCTTCTTCATCGCTCTCGATCCACTCTGAGGACATCGTTCGAGCTAAGTATAGGGGGGTGTCATATATATTTCATATATACTTTAGCCATAACTCGTACTTTGTGTGAGTGTGTTAATAAATAAAATGGCTAAAATTCTTTTATAAAAAACATAAAAATTTAAAATTTTTCCTTGTACATAAAAATTCTTTATTGCGCATACATAGCTATTTATAAAAATTATTTTTGTACAAATATTTGTAAAAATGTTTTGAGTAAAGAGTTTGTAAATATTTTGATATCAAAATTATGTATATTTCAAAATTTCTGTAAAATGTTTGAAAAACAAAAGTTTGCAAAAACCCTTCTGTAAATATGTATAAATATTTTGCAAAACTTCATGCATTCATTCATTCAAACATTTTTCAAAAAGTTTGCACATCTTCCAAAAACATGCATAAAAAGATTTTTGTATATATTTGTAGAGTTTTTCTGAATCATAGTTGATATTTAAACTGGCTTGGAATTAAATTGGAAAATGGAGCTTAGTTAAGACCCTAATCCACCTAATTCTGAGAGGAACCTTATAGGGCTTAGGGTGAGGACTTTTCAGGTCCATTTGGGACTTAATTCTTTGAGTTCACTAGGCTATGATCACATGTCATCTTGATGAGCCTAAGTAGAACACTTATTAACGCACACATAACTCTCGTAGACAATGGCTTTACTTGCATCACCACCTTACACATAGCTCTCCAGGGATGCGGTGGTGAGGAGGCAGTTTCCTTTGGCTTGAGGTAGCATATGAGGGTAATACTTCTAGAAGGAACCTCTCTTCTTTTTTTACTGAAGGAAGTGTGTCTCAACTTGATTTGGTGGTGTTGAGGTCTAAAGACAGGAGTTGTGGGTTGCAATAAAGCTTCAAAAGAGGGATAGTCTACTGGCTCAAGAAGAAAAACTCCTTATGTATAGATGATGCACCATGTAGATATGCTGTACATATGCACATCAAAAAAAATATGTGCAAAGAAAGAAAAACTCTAAAAAAGTGGTGAGTCTGATTGAAATAAAATACCCACCGGAGTGTATATAGCCAAATAAAGCAAAGCTTATGTTACCCATTCTCATCTCATGAAGCTTGCAGGGGGAGACTTAGCTACACTGGTTGGGCTCCCAAAGATACACGGTTACGATGGTCATGGTCCATTCTCTTCTTCCTCCTCTTCTTGAGCTGGTTGAACTTGAACTTAGAAGGGAATACCCCGCTCCTCGAGGAAAGAGCTGCCAGACTAGGGCATTAGAGTTACCTTATTAAGGGGGTTGTCACTTTACCATTTCTGAGGTGGGGAGCTACATATCACTCACTCAGTACAAGGAAAGATTCATGGTCATTAGAGTTTGTGTATGTAGACTTGTTCTGATCTGGATTGTTGAGGAGTCTAGACCATAGATTGGTGGAACTTAGAGCCTGTTGAGTTTTAGACCCAAGTCCAAATAGGGTTACGAGAAACTAATAATCCAAAGGTCTAACTGAGCTCCATACTTCAATTTAATGAAGACAAGTTTAATAATCAACCTTGATTCACCTTCTTTTCTCTTTTTCTTTCCCTTTTCACTTCTTTTTCAAATAAGTGTTTGCTAAGGGACTAGCAAAAGTAAAGTATAGGGGGATGATGAATCCCCATTCACCACTCTTTATTTTTTTATTTTAGCTAAATATCTTGGCAAAGCATCATGTATATTGTTGTAAATACAATAAATTATCAATAAACATGCATTTGTTAATATCTAATAATTAGCATTTATTTTTGTAAAAATAAAAGAATAAAGAATAACAGAAAAAGAAGGAAATATTTAGAACAAATATTGAGTAACCTGAACCCAAGAGAGGGTCCAGCATGGGCCTAATCGCCAAATAAAATAAGTAGAGAGAGATAGGGCCACTCTACCTTGTACATATCTACCACCTATGTGTATATAATTTATTTTCACAAAAATAAAATAAAAAGGTGTTTTTACCCCCATGCATATGCTTCTAAAAATAAAACAAAAATTCGAAAAATAAAATAAAATAAAACAAAATAAGATTCTCTCTCACCTTGTATATAATACATGTATGGATGTATCATCTACCTATTTATTTGATAGTTATAAATAACCAATAAAAATAAAATAAAAACTATTTTATACTTCAAATATTATGTGGTAAATAAATAAAATATAAAATCGGGGTATTTGTACAAAAATAAGAAAATAAAAAATTGTACAAAATACATAGGTATTTTATACATGTATATAATATAATATATTGTGTATACCATAAATTAGTGTTCATAAAAATAAATAAAAATCATAGAAAAATCCCTTGAAAAATAAGGAACATTTTTTATTTTATTTATTTTTTTAATTTAAATTCATTTATTATTTTTAATCTATTTATTTGTGATTTTTTAGCTATTTTGTCGTTTAGCCTATTTTGTCTTCTTCTGCGCCGCACCTGATTGGTCCAGGGCGGATTGTTGACCCCAGTCAACTGCCCCCCTGGACCTTTCTTCGCTCGGATCCAGTTTTCACCCGACTTTCTCCTAATTTCCCTGAACTGATCCGATGACCATTCTATCACGTTAGCGCTCCGATTATCGAGGGACGATCCATGACCAACGCCCGACGATTCCTCTAGGGATCCGTCCCTCAGTTCGCGTACCCGCGCTCCTCACTTCTCAGACCCTGCTGAGTATAAAACCTCTTGGAGATCCATTTTCTTGATCATCTTTGGCCGCCCCCTCGTCTCTGATGATCTCCACCTCCACCTACGAGTGACAGCGTGCGTTCGAGGTCGTGGTAGAGAAGTTTCGTGCCCGGTAGCCTCAGATCCAGCGACCCTTTGCCATGCTCCACCATGAGGTGTGCTCCAGCCTCTGGACCTGTCGAACCATCGAGGTGAAGACCCCCTAAGGTCCTTGACCTTCAGCCTAGACGATTCAATTCACCAGGTAACTTAGATTTTCTTTTGTGAGCCTTTGATCAAGATCTTTGAGTTTGGGTCCACCTGAGTTGCTCGACCGTATTCACCCTGACTGGACTCCCCCATTCGCTATTTCGACGATCGTACCACTGTCGCCGACCTTTTCCCCACCTTCTACTCCCATTCATTCATCTCGTTCGCCCCAGGAATGAGCCCCCAGGCCCTCCTCCGTCGTCGCTTCGCCTGAGGGCACGCCTCGCCCCATCGACCACCCATTTCGTGTATTGAAGGGTCGAGGTACTTTGTCCTAGACCCAGTAGCTTATCTGTGTAGGTCAGAGCGACAAAGGACCTTATCTGGAGGTTCGAATATCAAAGCACATCATCTCCAAGTCTCCAGCTTCGTCAGGCCGTTCCCGACGGTGTTGGCCTCATTGGTGCATCGCAATTGCTGCAGACAGTCGCCAACATCCTTTTCCCCATCCGAGCAGCCCCGGAGACGCCTCTGTAGCACGTACTGATCGATCGAAGCTCGCCGATGATGAGTTCTTCGCTGTTCTTCCAGGAGCTGTCCCAACCATCCGATCAGGCTCATCCCCAATTCTAATCGTCGTCGTTCATCAACCAGGAAGCCTCGATCGTCCGATCCATCTGAAGATCCTTCTGCAGCCGTCCATCATCGAACCGGTATCCTCTACTCTCAGTCTTCCGATTATAAGTGGACGCCTCCGACCATTGGGTCGTTGCTAATAAGGGGTATTTGCACTTAGTCCCTTCTGCCTTTTCGTATTTATTTGTTTGTCTTGTAAATATTTCTAGCAGCTGTTTTTATTTTGGAAAATGCATCTAGGACCTCGTGTTTCTGATATTCGCAATCTAGTCCCTCTGTTTGTGTATCACATGGTCTGTTACGTGACTTTCCTGGGTTATTTGCATTACATGCCCTAGACTTTATGGTTGTTCCTCACTGAATCTTTATTATTAGTATTTGCATTTATACCCCTGCGAGCCTAGTTCACGTGCGGTCCACGTGTGGATCTGGACTTTTTGCATATTCAACCCTGAACTTTGATTGCTTGTTACTGTTTGGTCCTGCAACTTCTTAATAATTGCAATTTGATCCATGTGTACTATGTGTTGGATTTTTGATTTAATAAAGGGATAATTACACCCATAACCATGAGTAATTCCTCAATCTCAATCATAACCCTGTATAATAGTGAATTACACGAGAAACCCTGAGTATTGCTTAACTCTTACATAACATGACCCTGTGTTATGGTCCGTTTGATGTGCCCGTTATATATGACGGTTTCTGTTAAAAAAAGGACAAAATTATCCTTAACAGTCACTCTTATTTACAAATCGTGCCATCGATGTTCTGCAAGCCTCCAAAGACACCGGAATTGCTTGCAAGCTCCATGGCCCTCCTCCACCGTCTGCCTGGGGCCGCTCCGGCCACCGCCGTTGGAGTCGTTACCACCTGCGAGACTGCTACCACCGTTGCGCATATCCGCTATCACCATCTGGGGGTGGATAGACCACCTGTGAGTTTGTCCCACCTCTGCAGATGACTGCCCGACCACCTGGAGTCGATCACCACTACGAGTCATCACAACTGCGCACACGTAACAGCATGACCCCCGCGAGCTCCAGCCCATCGCCGAGGGGAGGAGGTGGCGGATGGCGCAGGGGGAGAGGCAGCGGCGGCGGGGGAGGGGGTCACAGCGGCGGGAGAAGAGCTAGAGGGGGAGGGAGGGGGCGGAGGGGCAGAGGTGGTAGGGGGAGTAGGACATGAAGGGGTGGAGGGATTTGGAGCAGAGGTGAGAAACAAAGGAGGTCATGTGGAAGAGGTGGGACTTGGAGTCGGGGCCGAGGAAGAGGGGGAGCGAGGAGAGGAAGAGGCCGAGCTCGGAGGGGGCGGACGGGTCGAGGGAGGGGTCGGGGGAGTCGTAGCCGAGGAGGTCGCGCTCGAGGACGGAGAGGGTGCGCTGGGAGGTGGAGATCTCGCGGAGGATGAGGGAGACGTGGTGGGAGATGACCGAGAGGATGAGGGAAGGAGAGCCACGACGGGGAGCGCCGGAAGCGAGCGGTGCCCTCGCCGATCTTAAGGGAGACAGACCCCATCTTTCCTCTGCTCTGCTGTGCTGAGTGTGAGGGGGACGGGAAGTCGAAGGTCGGTGTCTTTGAGGAAGGTGAGAGTAGGGGAGAGGTCACCGGTGGGAGGGAGTGGAGCACCGACGCGGAGAGTGATGGGGGAGTTGGTGATGGTACAGGAAGGTGAGTTGGAGGAAATTGGACGGAGGAAATTAAACAACAGGGGAGGAGATTGTGGTTGCGGGCAGCGGAGGGGCAGAGTGGGTGGCTGCAGGAGAGGGATGGAGGAGGAAGAAGGGGAGGGGATCAAGGAGGAAGGCTTTTTAATTTTTTATTTTTTGAAAATTTAGCAGCCGTTGGATATGCTCAGAGTTAGATTAACCCAATAGCATGGTTGGGTTAAGGAGAAAACCAACGGAGGGTCATGAGTGTGAGACGGAGTGACTACTCAAGGTTTCTCGTGTAGTTCACTATTATACAGGGTTATGATTGAGAATGAGGAATTACTCAGGGTTATGGGTGTAATTATCCCTTTAATAAATAGTAAATCTTATCCAAAATTCATGAAAGTTTGGTACATGGCTCCTGTCATGATGTAAGAATTTTGATGAATTTTTTATTGTGTTTTGTCTTCGTTTAGAATTTTTAAAAATTCAAAAACCCAAAAATTTGTCACTATCTATTTTATAAAATCCACTAAAAATATTAAAAACCCTTGAAAATTTTTGAAAAAAATCCTTATTTGTGTGTTTTGTTGTGTTTTAGTTTCAGTCCAAGTTTCATCTTATTCTCATTTATAAAACTCAAAAAACTGAAAAACATTAAAAACATTAGAAAATTTATTAAAAATTCATTACAAATTCAAAAAATGTGTTCTCTTCTTCTGTAGTTAGATTTTTGCTTGTAGTTTTATATAAAATTGTTGCTCGAATTTTATAGTACTTTAAATATTTTTAATTTATCTTTAGATTCCAACTGTACACTATTTGTCCTTTTTGGCCTTGTTTGATTTTTAAAAAATTAATTAAAAATCAGAAAAATCTAAGAAAATTAACAGAAATATTTAAATATTTTAAAAACAAAAAAACATTATTATTCTGCATTTTTGAGTAGTTTTGGATTTTTAAATAATTTGTTGAGTGTTGATTTGTGTTTTCCTTTTAGCCTTTTTCTTATATTAAAAACCAAAAAAATTGAAAAATTAAAAACCACCATTTCTTTGCTTTTTGGATTCTTGATTACTTTGTAGCGTTCGCATTTCGTACTCCTTGTGTTCGACCATGTTAGCTATACTAGGTAAAAATAAATAGCAAGACCGCTTGCCACATTGATTGTTTGATTTTGTAGTTTGGTGGTCTCACTTTTTCTTGATTGAGCCCGATCCGAGTGGTTGAGGTCACAACGACCATTGATACCATTTTACCTTATTCGCTCGGGTCGCCTATCACTGCCCCCTTGGGGCAGCCAACATGGCTGTCCCCACGTCATTTTCGGCTTTTTTTATTTTTTTGAAAAAATACCGCCATGTATATTCATCCCTATATCCCTCCTATATGCCACTCGAATTTCGTCAGAAACAGAGAGTCCTACGGCCTCCATCCAGACCGTCATTTTTTAATGGTAACCGGATTTTTTAAATCGACCATCTCGATGGAGGCTGTAGGAGTCTCTGTTTCTGACGAAATTCGAATGACATATAGGAGGGATATAGGGATGAATATACATGATGACATTTTTCAAAAAAATAAAAAAATTGTCGAAAACGACACGGGGTCAGCCACTTGGGGCAGCCCCATTAAACTCTATGTAATAGCTATATAGGTGGCTCCATAAAATTCTGGTTCCGCTCATGTTTGCAATTTCTTTTCTATTGATGAATCGACCTTTTTTTTTTGAAAAAAAAATCTCCACTCAAACGGAAATGGAAAGTGATTAGATGTAAATATATCATTATCTAATGGCATGTGCGGGTGCAACAGATCTATTATTTTGTTGCAGCAATGCATGTTCGCATATGATGTCCCACGTGACCCAAACACATTGTTCGACGGGGGCAGGGTTAGGTGCATGCATGATGCATGCAACTAAACTATCAAGATTTTTTGGGCATTAGACGAACCATACAACTTCTTTTTTAAAAAAATATATTTCTCGGTCAAAATTGGTTCAAAAATGTAGTGGACGTGAGAGGCAACATGCAAATGTGGTCAGAAACCAAGGTAATGTTATAACAACTAATGATCATCAGCCTTATCTACATTAATAACATTGTCATGAGTTCCTGATTAATATCTCACCAAACTCACATGCCACGGTCTAATTAATCGTACCATATACGTTTTGTTCTAAAAAAAGGATGCCTTTTAGGCAGTAGCTTATATGCATAATTGAGCGAATGGATTCCATATATCACTGCAACAAAATTGAGTTATAATGATGATTTTTTTTCAAAATCCGTCACTAAATTAGCCGTGGTTAAATATACACGATGATATTACTCATTGCGAAATGAGTTTTCGTACTCAAAATTAGCAACGAATATCATATCTGTCGTTATATCATTAGCAACGGACCACCTAGCGACGCTAATCCGTTGTTGTTTTTCAAAATATCAATTAATCGTCGTCATTTTTTTAGTTCAAAATTTAGCGACGATTAGTTAGAAGTTTGAAAAATAACAACGAATAAGCGTTGCTAGGTGAACCATTGCTAATGATATAACAACATATAAGATATTTGTCGCTAATTTTGAAAATGAAAAATCATTTCGCAACGAATAATATCGTCGTTATATATTTAACAACGGTTAATTTAGTGACGGATTTTGAAAAAATCGTCACTATAGCTCATTTTTTACTGATGCAAATGCCCGACAAAACATGGCCCTGATTACGATTGAAGCATTATTTTTTCAGTTTTTGGCTTATTGGTATGCCTTGAATCCCAACCATCTGATCCGGCATGAAGAACCGTCTGATGCTAAGTATGGGGGTCTCATTGTATTTCGGTCCATCTGAATTTGAGATCAGCTTTGTACGGAAGTGTTATATAAACTCCCTAAGGTTATGGCTCTCAGTATCATTTGTTTTATCTTCTTCTCCCAATAGAGAAAATTGATAGCTACTGCCTGAGGAAATACATATCCTAGTAACAGGTGAACCTTATAAATCCATGAGTCTTCGTAATTGCTTGATTGATCGTGATTGTGCATGTCTCCACGAATCGCAACATAGTTATAGTTCCAATTTACTCTGTTAGTGTGAAATCGTCGCACATAATGAAAATAAGCACTAGCACTACAAGAAAAATGAGTTGTGGCCACGGAATGTGGCTACGGAAACTTGTGGCCACGATAATTCCGTGGCCACTAGTTTCTCATAGATACAATCTGTGGCCAAAGCCTTCATACAAGAGTTGTGGAGTTGTGGACACGAAAGGTTCTGTGGTCACTTGTAGTGGTCATGGCATATTCGTGGTTAAAGAACTCTCTCGACGAGATTTGTAGCTACGGCTACTAGCCACGATGTATTGTGGCCATAACCCAATTTTGTGGCCACAAACCCCATATCCGTGAGCATAATTCTGTAGCCACAACTTGTTTTCCTTGTAGTGTAGTCGGAAGGAACAAACGAATAAGATAATAGCATAGAGCATACATATGTACAAGATTAACTCATAATTGGGATACTCTTGGACATCAATGATGGATGTTTTTTTCCGATGGTAGAATAGTGATATAGCAAAGAACCTAAACCAAGAGGGTTTATATAACCTTCATACAGATAAATCACCTAAGAACATTTGGATCTAAAAAACGGATGTTGTTTGGAAGGTGTTGCTCTCGAGACCTTTTATGAAATGTGCACATGCTCCCTCCTAGACTCAACAGTCGGGCAATTAATGAGATCTCTGTGTTGAGAGGCATGGTTAATCAGGCCAATGATCTATGAAGGTTACACCTATGGTTGAGCAATGTGTCCGAATAAAGAATCGAATTATGGGATTCATGACATCTCAACAGATAATAGGCACGCACAAAAATTAGGGTTTTGAGCTAAAGCGACTTGTGCTCGTTTGGTTTGATGACATGTTACTGTCATGCTATAGGGTTTATCTGGGCAAGTAGGATTCCTTGTAGAGTGAAGATTTTTCTGTGGTGCTTCAGAAGGGGAAGGATTTGGGATAAAGCAAGAAGAGGAAGATTGTTTGGCATTCCAGATACCCATTGTGATAGATGCGGTGCACAGACGGAGGATGCTGAACATTTGTTCTTTACATGTCCTGCATCAGATCAAGTCTGGAAGGAAATAGGTGCGACATGGTTAATGCATGGTGGTACGACTGATTTCTGGAGATCGATTAGGTCAGTGGGGATGAACTCGACGGATGACGTTTCTTTGCCTTTTGCAGCTCTTTGGGCCATCTGGGGGGGAAGAAATGACCTCATTTTTAATAATCAGAGGTTTTATTCTGAAAATGTAATCGCTTCATGTCTTTCCTTTTATCGTTTTTGGTCCACAAGGTAATGTATTTCTCTTAATTTTTATAAATAAAGTTTTCTAGCGGTGAATCCCAACTCGGGATTTCACCCTCTTTCCTCTCAAAAAAAAAATGCTATAGGGTTTATGTTCAATTCTCATCATGACTTGGTATGCCAAGCCATGAGAAATAAGCTCATATCATAGATCTGAAAGCGATAGTTCAACTATGTATTCCAATCGAAATCTACATGGTCTACAAAACACAACCAGCAAACGTGGAACATTCAGAAGGTAATCTTGAGAGTTCATGTTTATAAACTTGAGAAAAAGGTGCTGCTGGTCAAAATCGTTGGTGTCCACCTTCCATAGCTTAGAAGCTATGTCCCCAGAAAAAATAAATCATCTAGAACTGATGCCAAATGGGGCAAAGCAACAATGTAGTTAGTGGATAATGGGGTAATGGAGCACAAACCAAGGAGAGCAACTGTGTTGCGTTGCCTTTTTGCTGTGCAAATGAGGAACAACAGGAATATTCTTTTCCAGAGGTTGTGCTCGGAAGATAGAAAGGCAAGTGAAAGTTGACCTTGTGGTTCTTGGAATATAATGGGGAGCATGCAGCAAAGGAATATCAGATCAACACTGGTTGGTGAAATAGGTTTTGTTTTACACAAAGTTTGTTTATCAAATGGTGTTGCTGAATCTATTCTGTTTCAATGTTTAGCATGTATGTTACCACTTAGCCAAATGAGAGTTCAGTTGGTACAAATGTTCAAAGTAATGAGCATCCTTATCAAGAAGAATCCAACTATGCATTGCTGTTGAAATATCATATATTTTTTTCCTAGTTCTACAAGTGTGATGTGTAGTTTGGATTTTTTTTCTGTTGGGCGTACTAGCATTTATTTAAATAATTGACTTTACCAAAAGTCTTCATGAAACAATATAATTAAGCAGAACCATACTTTCATTCATTTGTAAGGATATATCTGTTTTATTATATACAATACAAAGGAAGAAACTCAAATGGTAGATACGACAAAATTCAAATAAGATTTTTACATGTGCATCCTCCAAAGCAATGATTTGGATAAGGTATATCAAGTAAAATTGACATTAAGTAGGAACAAATATGCAAAAAGTGGGATAATGGTGTGGGTAAAGGATCAAATTGATAAATAAAGTACAACAAAAATCAATCAGCTTTGGGTGGACAATAAGAACCACTTACTTATTGTATGAAATCAAATATAGGAATATGCTTATGTATATATCGAATTCACTAGTATATTGAGCTACGGTATTTCCTAAAATCAAAAGATGGCAACCGATGAATCACTAAATAACAAAGTTAATTATCATTCATTGTAATATAGCCAATTAACTCCTCAATAGAACCTTGATCATTAATCTCTATAATGAGATCAAGGGAAATTAAACTAGATAAGTCCATGGTCGAACACAAGAACACGATATATTAGATAATCTTTAGACTCTAAAAACCTATGTTAAGTGAATATACATTGAGATCTAGGTCAAGAGTGCAACACAATATTTTTTATGCATGTATTTTTATAAGGTTTCATAATACAAGTTAAAATAATTATATGATTCTACAGAATGTGGATGCAAGATAGTAAAATATATTACATACAATAAACTCAATACAATATCATAAATAATCTCCTAAGTAAATTCATAAACACGAACAATAAATTAAGTAGAAGATGAACCAAGTTAAAACCCCACTAAATAATCCAACTCTAATCAATGAGAACCCTATACTTCATTTTATTTGAATCAAGTTAATAATCACATTCTAATTAAATAAATCAAAACATGGATTCGAGTAGAGAAATTAACAAGTCTAATAATGATTCATGAACATTAATTCACTCAATGAAAGAAAGAATTCTTCTCTGATTTTTAGTACATAATATAACAATCAAATCAAAAGTATATGCATATAACATCAAAGAGAATTTAATATGCCTTACTTCAAGATTGATTTCATTGGAATTGGATCCATAGTTCTCAAGTTATTAATGATACAATACATAGGTTTATTTGCAAATAAGCACAAATTAAAAACACAAATAAACTTCACGAATAGGTTCAACAAGTACTAAAATGCTAAACCCTAAACCTAGGTGCATATCATGTAATCTACCCCTTGCGTGTGGGTATCTATGAGAACAATGAAAGCTAGTGGGACAAAGGTGTATAAAACCCAAACAAATCATGCATGGGGAACGTGAGATCTAGGCTCGGGCGAGCAGCTCGTGGGTCGGATCTACATGGGGTCGTCAGATGCCTTGTGGGAAGGTTTGGATTCACCTGAAGCTTTGGGC
Source organism: Ottelia alismoides (assembly GCA_037367405.1). Lineage (NCBI taxonomy): Eukaryota > Viridiplantae > Streptophyta > Magnoliopsida > Alismatales > Hydrocharitaceae > Ottelia > Ottelia alismoides. The sequence goes on along the minus strand of JAZKJV010003342.1, from coordinate 343,196 downwards.
TTGGAAAGAGATGCTGTGATGATGTGGGACATTATATCATGAAGATCTAAGGGCTACTACTCCTCGTGGACTCCTCCTACTCCGCTACAAGCGATGATGGATGGGTTGTGCTCCAGCGACTCCTCCTCCTGGCTCCTCAGAGGTCGTTGAAGATCGGCGAAGCTTGTTGACCACATTGCGAAGGTGATGGAATATCAGAAGTAATGTTGCCAAGGTTTGGATGGTGAATCGACAAAGCTTTGTTCGAGAAAAAAAATGAGACCACGAATGGTCTCCAAGATCTGGTCAGAGGCAGATCCAAGCACCTGCAAGGTTTGCGACACAGAGCCGAAAGCTCGGGATGCATCCTAATGAGACTGTGGTGAGATGAGTGCTAGGGATGGTGATTAGAAGACGAAGCCCTAAATAGTTCCTCGTCTTTATGACATGAGGATTGAATGGCTATGGAAGGTTTCCTTGAGAAAAAAAGTTTTGATAATGGTTGATGTGTATGGATATTTGATGGTTGGCGATGGTATATAGGTTAATAGAATGGTTTGAAGATGTGTGTGTACAGAATAAAATCTGAGAAGACGGACAAATGATGATACTAGGAGTTACCCAAAAGTGGAGGAGAGCAAGTTGGCTGATGAGTCATGTTGCTTCGGAAGGATACCTACAGTGGTTGATGACGACCCTTGGCCATCTGATATTGTGATCATATATTGGAGAATGAGGAGCTTTGGGAAGATCTTGGACTTCCTGAAAAAACATGATCAAGAGAACCTGGTTGAGGCGCGTAATGAATCCATGATTCATTAACATTTCGGTCGCATTTTTTTCTTAAAACCCTTAACAATTACATGTAAATATGCATTATATTCACTTTTTATTAAAACAACCTTCATTGATAAAATTTCATTTTTATGCTTAAAAATATATAAATAAAAAAATGAAGAAAATAAAGAAAATGACGCAGAAGTAAATATGTATAGATTGTACATAAGTAATTAGAAAATATAAATATAACTGTAAGATATATTTATATAATGTAACCCCCCAAACCAAGTCAACATGACTTGGTCGACAAATAATAAAATAAGTGGATATAAGGAAGAAATTACAAAAATAACTAATTGTATTTATTAAATATTAATTACATATATTTATTATATATACAATCTTCATACTATTGTAATTAATTAATATATATATATATATATATATTTACCTAAATTATTCTCCAATGTGTAAATACAAATATGTATAAAAATATAAAAATAATAAAAATTCCAATCTATATATGCCAAGTGAATAGAATTCAAAATTGCCAATTTTCCAACTTCTGAACCTCATAACTTCACCATACGAACTCTAGATTCACTTTACTCACCTTTAAAGTTCAAGAAACAAAATTCTCTAAATAATGAAGATAGTTTCATAAAAAGCAAAGTCTGCTTGCAAAAAAGTTGGTTTTGGGGCTAGTTGTCTAGGTTGCTTAATTTATTATGTGCATATTATTTATAGTACAATTGATTTAGTATTTTTTATTATTTTATTGATCTTGTAGTTTATTTATAAAATAAAACCCTAAAATAAAAACCTTATTTATTATTTTAAATAAATAAAAAAAACACTAAAAATAGGTAAAAATGAACTATAAAATATATACATGCATTATTAATATATAATAAATTATTAAAATACATAAAAATTCCCAAAAACCTTATTTATTATTATATAAATTAATAACTTATAAAATTTTTTTTTTATTTATTAAACCATTCAATTAAAATTTAAATTTGATTTATATATTATATTTATATCATAAAATATGTATTATTTCTATATATAATATACCATAATAAGCTAAATTAATTATCTGCATTTTCCTTTTTACATAATTTCAAAGTAATTTATTCTACTATTTATTACATAATTTATAATGTATGTAAATCATTGGAATTTCGTGGTGTTGACAAGTGTCAACACCATAATTGTCTTCTTCAAGAACCAAGTCTGTTTAGCATATTTCAACAACATACGTTCAACCATTTATTCCATCTTTGATTCTCACCCAAACTCTAATCCGACCCTTGGATTTCCTAGCATGATCAACCATCATCCACGCCAACACTTTAGATCCACCTAACTCGTCTTCATCTCTTCTATTTACGTCTCCAACTTTGGCACAAACAAGCTAACTTTCCTCAACTTCAGTTCCAACTGACTAAGAGCCCACGTTCCAAGCTTGAATCTCCATCTTCAGGTGACAAATGATTACATGAACTTTTCCAGATGAGGCAGTCTTGTCTATATCCTCTCTCCCTTGGTATGTTGACATCATGATTATCTTGTCTCCAAGAAGACTCTGCCAGACTGGTGAGATCAAACATGTTACTCTTGGCTAAATTCATTTCCACCAGTGGGAAGAACAACATATATTCTAAGAGGGCGTACACTGCATCTGGAGGACGTGTATACCTTAGGAGGAGATCATGGGTTTCCTAGACCACTGTCATAAGCTTGAAGTAGGTGGACGCCATTCTGGAAAGAGGATGACAACAAAAGTGCTTCAATGTGGCCTTTGATGGCCAACTCTATTCAAGGATGTGGATGATTACATGAAGAAGTGTACTGACAGTCAATGAATGGTCGGAAACATCATCATGCATGACACGATGCCTCTGAAGTACATTCAGATATCCGACGTCTTCGATGCCTAGGACATTGACTTCATGGGGCCATTCTCTAACAGATAGGGTTTTGAGTACATCTTGCTTGCAGTAGACTATGTTAGTAGATGGGTGGAGGCAATCCCTGCCTGAACCACAAACAGTCGCATAGTCTGTCGCTTCTTGAAAGATAACATCTCATGGTTCGTAATCCCCAAGATTCTCATTACTGGTAGGGGAAGCCATTTTATCATCAAGGAGGTTAAGAAGTTGATCCAATAATATGACATTGAACATCGTGTTGCAGCGTCGTACCACCCATGGTCCAATGGCTTGCCTGAATGTTCTAATATGGAGACCAAAACCATTCTGTAGAAGCTTGTACGTATGGATAACAAGAATTGGTCTCAATTACTAGATTCTGTTCTTTAGGCATATCACACGGTATACAAGTCTCTTCTCGGCATGTCTCCCTACCACCTTGTGTATGGCAATCCTTGCCACCTATCTGTGGAATTAATTTACAAATCCTTTTGGCATTAAACTTGTGCAACCTTGATTCCGAGCGAGGAGGAAAGAACCAATAAGTTGATCTGAACACATTGCTTGAGTCCCGAGACTACGCATATGATAACAACCTAATCTAAAAAGAGAAAATCAAGAGATGACACGACAAACACATCCATAGGAAGACTTTTGAACATGGACAGAGGGTGTGGCTATCTGATGCGAAGTTAGAGATTTTTCCAGGCATGCTAAAGAGTAAATGGACTGGACCATTTATACTGAAAACTATGCGTGACAACGGAAACCTACTCATATCAGAATTGTCACCTGACGCATAACACTTTTGTAGTCAATGGACATTTGTTGATGCCATATTTAGAACATCGCACATTCCTGTCCGTTGTCGGTTCGATAGAAATTGTATTCAATAAGAGCTCACAGTGGCAAATGGATCAGATATTTGATCAGAAAATAAAAAAAATATTTTCTTCTTTTCTTCTTTTCATTTTTCTATTTTTTTAAAAAGGTGCCCTCCCTTTCATCATTGATATACTTAGGATGTACTTTGTCCTAAGTATGATGGTAGAGAGGTGATTAACCCGAGTTATTCATTTCTTGATCCCTCACATGTCCCATCAACTCTTAGTATTCTGTCTATACTTAGGGACACTTTACCCAAAGTATAGGGGATACAAGTCGAGTAGTTGATTTCATATATTCCCACCCTTGACCCTCCCTGCCATGTGTACATTCTGTTATACTTGGGTTGTTTGGTCCTAAGTATATGGGGGACAATCGGCTTCTCATCCGTTCATTCTTTTGTCATTCTAGTATAAATGGTTCTATACTTAGTATGAGTTATGTCTTCCTTTTTTCTATGATCTACGAGGACATAAATCAAGATAAGTATAGGGGATTATATATACATTGTATATACTTCACTCATAACTCATACTTTCGTATTTTAATAATATGGCTAATGAATAAAACATACATTAATTCTTTGAAAACACTTGTAATAAACTGGTTAAAAATGCTTTGCAAATTCAAAGTGTAATTATTAGACTGAATTTAAAGTCAAAATAAAAGAATAAAGAAAAGAAAAGAAAAAGAAATGAAATACCAAAGGTATTGAATGGACCTAAACCTGGAGCCCTAAGCATCATGATGACTGGGTAGATAAAGAACAAAGTAGGGGGAGATAAGGGCCAATACATACAACAAACCCTGATTCTTAATTCATCAATAAGTACTTTTTGGGATCTATTTTATTATTGATTATTTATACCTCAAATTAATAAACTTTGCACATGAAATTGTAGATAAAAATACATAGAAAATTACAATTTATTTCATGTAAAAATAATGCACAATGTGCCTTCTATACTCAAAATAAAAATTCAAAATCCAAACTCCACAGACATACAAAATTACCTTTAATTGTATATAACTTTTAATTAGCTATTTAATGAAGATGGTTTCCTTAAATTGGAGTTAAGATGCAAAAGTGAGGTTCTGGACCCCTATTGTATAATATACTTAAATAAAATAATAATTTTAATTATTCTATATATTTTCATATCTTTATACTTTTTTATAATTTTATAAATAATATATGAATTACAAGTATATAATAAAAATGAAATAAAACAACCAAAAATAAATCAAAATAAACACGTATACTAAAATACATAGATGTAATATACAAACATACATCTATATAATAAATATACATATTTATTTAAGTGCACAAATAACTTCAAAAAAAATAGAATAAAATATATTTATGTATATTTAAATACGTATAAATATATAATTTATGTATGTAAAATAATATATTTTAAAATAAAAAATAAAAAATAAAAAATATAAATAAATATACCTATAATTATACTTGTAAAAAGTAACCAATAATAAATAAAATTGTAAAAAGAAATAAAAATCACCATAAATTACTACATAAAGTAATAAATATTTTTTATGTTTTAACCTAAAATCAACAAAATCATTTAATATTTTATTTTTAATTAATAAGACCTTTTGAACCTATTTTATCGTACATCCCGACTATGAGGACCAATAGGAAAGCGGTTTGAGTTGACTCTAGTCAACTCTCTGCCCCTACCAAGGTCTGCGTCTGCCAGGTCTACATTCTTGACTTTCTCGATTTTATTCGCCTGATTCTTTCATTCTTTTTCTTTGATTCCTTATGATATTTTATTTATCGATCCTTGACCTTTCACGCACACATATTATTTCAATCAATGAGCCATTGAGTCAAGCACACTCCTTGAGTCAACCTCAGCATGTACATATACCTCCACCTCGCCCCATTTTGATTTGATCACTCTTCAACCCTCAAAACCCTATCCCTAGCCGTGCTTGAGAATCCAGGTGACAAAATGGGGTTTCACCATGGGTCTAGTGAGAAGGAGAGGATGCGAATCAAGCGGATCCATCCTTATCGGAGTTCTCTGTCGTGTAGTTTTCTCCCGACCGTCCTAGGTCAGCTCAAACTACTTCATTATTCTCCTTCTGTTACCCAACCTCACCAACATCTTCATATCGTTCCGCTCCTCCTTCCCCATGCCCCAGGAATATTCACTCAACTAAATAACACTCTAGTCTGGAGACAAGTTCTCTTCCACCACCCTTTGCTGGAGAACACCATCGTGCCCCATGTTCCATCCATCTCAACCAGTAAGACCCCTAGGAGCCATCATTTTGTGCGCCTATGCTTTCGCTTGCAGGTACTGGAGGTCAAAACTTCTCAAAAGGTGACTTCTACAAGGGTAGGGGTTCTCTAGAATTCCACTCTTCACTGAGCAGCGAGGACCCTACCCTGGGCCTCAACTACTTATGAGGCTCCCATTAGCTACGGACACCCTCCAGGCATCTTTCGAGCATCTCGTAACATCTATCATCGTCAGAGGAGGGAGAATTGAGAGATCAAAGCAGGGAACACACTGAGTTCTTCCTTGTTCATCGTGGAGAGCAGCAATCGTCAGAATAAAGAGGCAGGTGATGAATCTCGGATTCATCACTCCAAATCTCGTTTATTAAGCTCAAATCCCTCAAAATCAACAGAATTTCTGCATCTATTCTGCATAATTATCATTCTTGCATGTTTTCATAAGAACTGCATTTTAGCATTAATTTCTGCACAAAATAAGAAGCCAAAAATCCAAGCCAAAAATGACCTGTAAATAGACTAACTATCCTGATTTTTAAATCATTCATGCTAACTCGGAATGACACAAAACCACCTCCACTGTGTACATATCACTAACAAGAATAAAGAAAAATAAAAAAATCACTAACCCAAACAAGTGGACCAAAAAGCCAAACCCTAGTTTCAGGATTTCCGGACTAAAACCGCATATCTTCCTTATCTAGTATCCGTTTTAATCCTACTCACTTTTGAACTAATGTAAATTCAATTACTTCAAAACAAGACCAAGTTCATATGATTCGGAGCTCATATGTGAAAGTTGGGTTTTGGGTCTCTTTTGTACATTTTGTATTTTAGCTGTTTTTGACCTGATATTTTAAGTACATATTTTATTAATTAATAAAAATCCAAAAAATTAGATAAATGTATAAATATTTATTCTTGATTTTACCATATTTTTTCTGGATTTTTATCTCATTTTTAAATGATAAAAAATTATAAACCCAAAAATTCAAGGTATTCTATGTACATGGGATACCCCAAAAATTCACTTTGTGCATTTGATCGATTTCGATTTTGACTCATGAAAGTTGTAGATCTCATCGAGATGAGCAATTTTCGTGAAGAAACTTTTTTGATCCGAGATCATTTGCTATTTATTTTGGATTTTATAAAGTATTAAAATTCGGATTTTGGTGGCGCTGACACATGGCCGCTCCTGGAGCCGCCACGTGTTAGACATATTTCGAATTATTATTAATTCGTTTTTATTAAAAAAAGATTCGCACGTGACTCCCAGGCACGTGCTCTGCACGTGCCCCGCACGTGCCCCGCCCCTCTCACATCCGCCGTCCAACTCCTAAGGACCAACCCCCGGAAGTGACAGCCCGGTCGCCATCCTTCACGGCGTGATCCGAAGTTCTCGACCCTCGTCGTAGCGATGCCCCATGCTTGCACTTTCTCCGGCCCAAGCCGTCGAGCCCCCCATCTCCTCAGGTACCCTCCTCCGCTCATATCTCCATCTTCGATAACCCGCCTCATCACCCCCGCTATTCGAACCCCCTTCTCGCCTCATCTCGGCCATCTTCTTCATCTACTCCGCCCACGACTCGCCTCCGACCAACCTCCTTCGTCTCCAACACCATCTGCAACACCAACGACTACTACGCCGCCACCACCATCAATGACCGCCATCGTTCATCAACGCTCCACCGCTCACTAACCACCTCTACATCGTCGACCATCGACTTCATCAACCAACCTCTTCGACAACGGCCGCCGGTCAACGCTCCATACGCCCGACTCCTCCGCGCAAGGAACTTGCACGGCCAACACACCTTCAGTCATCCTTCCACCGTCGTTGTCGAAGCTCCTCAGAAGCCACCTAAGGTGCCACGCGTCCACCGGAGCATCCGTCGGCCCTGTCAAAGCTACGCCGACTATCGTCGTTTGCCGCTCCTCCGTAGGCCCCTGCCTCCTTGCCGCTGGGCACGGAGCCCGAGGCCTCCGCCACACGTGCGAGGCACGTGGCGGGGGAACGACGTCAGCAGGAGGGCACGTGACCCCTTGGGAATTTTACGCTCTTACCCTCGATCTTTCTGGTAATAACATCTAGGCCCCCCTACATTTTATACTTATTTTATCTATTTATTGTATTTCATATATACCCCTATGTTCCCCAGTGATTTTGAACATCTATATGACATTATTTTATCATTTAAAAAATCTCATGATGTTCCTCCTTTAATTCTCTACATCTTGACATATCGTGGATATTTTTGTGATCATTGGTTAATTTATAATTTACTTGTTTTGTGGAAAATTACATATTTTTCCCAGTTTGTGCTCTGAAATTTGTATTTGATTAACCATTTCTCTAAAAATTTCCGAAAAATCACATATTGTAGAGTTAATTGTGCTTGACATTGTGACCAAAAAGAATTGCATTTGTATGCATAGTTTGCCCTTTAAAAATCATTTTTCATATTTCATTATTTTATTTTTAATAAATATTGAAACTAGTATTTTCGAGGTTTTGAATTTTTCTGAGATCAATCACCTAATGATAGATCTTAGATAATTTTGTTCCTTGAAAATAGTTAGGTTTAATATTTATTATAATTAAATTTTGAAATTCATTCTGTTTGCATTTAAAAATTCATAAAAAATTCATATTGCATCCAAAAATTCCAAAAAACATTAAAGTACATTCATTTCATCATGTTTTGCATCGTGGCCAAGTTTCATATTTTTCAGACATCCTTTGAACGTAATTCACTTTTTAGTCCCTAAAATAGGCCAAACTTGCATATTGCATTCTTTATTACATTTAGAATTCCAAAAAAGGCCATCTTGAAAACCGCGCATGAATTTTGATAGACATAATTCTAGGTTGTTCCTTTGCTTCCTTGTGATCGACCTTGGGACTTGCCCAAGTAAAATAAACATAAAACTACATTGATTAAAATTAACGAATATTTTGTGTGGTTATTTTCTTGACCGATTCCGATTGCCGTCTACAACGAACGACAAATCATATTTTTACGCACGATGATAAATATATCTTTTTACCAAGCAAATTTCGGACTCGTCAGATGGCGTCGTTGCCGGGGAGGCAAACGACTTAGTTTTTTTTCAAAACTTTCGTTCGGTTTTCCGCATTCGAGTAGTCTGATCCCCGAATTGTTCATTATATATTCTATTTTTTCATGCATTTATTTTTCTCATTTTATTTTTTTTGTTTTTTGAGTCACTCTCTTACACAAATCTCTCTTATTTTTCTTGCGAGGTACCTGGCGTACGTGAAGCGGTTTTTCAAGAACTGGCACAACTTCACTGACTTCCAAAAAGCCGCAATTAAATTAAGATCGAGTCAAGTTGTGAGAGAACGTAGAGTCTAGGATTTTAATTTTTGCAATTTTCATTTCTGTAATTAATTGCTCATTTATAGTGGTGTCCGTTTGGACTCTCGCGTGTGTAAAAAACCTTGAACTATTCTTGTGGTGTGTCGTGGCATGTTTCACTCTCCGGTGAGGGTGGGGCCCGACTTGAGTGGCGATTAGGGTAGACCTGCACATACGGCTCTCAGAGCATTTTAATTTTTGATTGTGATCGTAGGATTAAGCCACACTTCACATTAGTTGAGACACACATAGATCATTCCATTTAGCCAAAAATCTAACTCAATTCTTTCCCGCTAATAGAACTTTCTGCTTAGGTACGGTTTTTCATCGGCTTGCATTCATTTAGAATAACCTTTCAATTTCTGTCTAGCATCCCTCATGGAGATTGCGAGGATTCACTGTAAGTCTTCTAACTGAGCATACATCATAGTTTTTCGCGTGCATCGGCTTTTCTCGAATTTCTCCCTCTTATTTTCTCACTCTAAAGGAAATTGGAACTGGACAGTAGACGTATTTTTGTGCTCATTTAAATTCTTCAATGATCACCTAATTAAAATTGGGACTGCTAAATATAGACGATTTTAAGAACCTATAAAATCAAGAATTCTTGCGGGAGAGCAACCCCGACATTGTTTATTTTTATCTTGCAGCGAGAAGAGAGCCACACACTAGGATAGAGCCAAGCTAAGATTTTCATATAGACTACTGATTTTAAAAACGATTAGCTACTTCTCAATGAGAAATACGGGTAGCCGGTAAACGGTCCAGACTTCCTTAGCAGAGTGGGTGGTTTAAAGGACACTACGTAAGGCTCCGTCCTTAAGTAACACGGGTAGCCGTTTTACGGTCTGTACTTACACCTATACTGGCTGAAAGTAGATACAACTAGTCGTACAAACTCGGGACAATCTTTAAGAAAATTTCGGCACCTAACAGCTCGTTAAACGGTTTGCAATATTTCAATTATCACCAATTTAAAAATTGACAAGATTACTGGCTGAACTCTTACAGCCTTCACTGAGTGACTTGGTGAAACAAAGCTTTATATTGTGTTTGATTTGTGCGTAGAACTTAGTTGATCATCGAATACCGTACACTTGTGCCTAGGTCATGAACCGTACACCTCTTGTTAATCTTTTGAAATTGAGAATGGAAGATTTTGGTAATTTTTGTTCGGACTCTGCGAACCCTTCTCTGACCGCCACAAACTTTCCAGTCTCAAAGGTTCAGAGGCACTCTTACTCAGGACCACCTTGAGTTCAGGGAAACCTCTCCCGTGAATCCTCCTCTTATGATTCTTTCAATCTGAAGGTGAAAAGAAGAACTCACAAAAGATGCCTCCCAAGAAGAACAATCATGAAGATGAACTCAATGAAGATCCAATGTAAATGCTTCTTGCAAGACTAGCTGCATCTGAGCAGCAATAACTTTTACTGAGAGAGCAGCTAGAACATTTGAATGCTGGGGGAGAAGAGCCAATGGAAGCTGCATACAATCCTGGGCAATACAGAGTTAGAAATTATTTGCAGCCCCCTCAGCCAGAGGTTCACCACGAACTGAAGCCACATTTCCTAAGTCAATTACCACAATTCCATGGTAATGCAAATGAAGAACCATATGAATTTTTGCGAGACTTGGAGCTGATATATTCTAATCAAAGGCACCCGCAAGTCAGCCAAGACTACATTCGTCTCACTGCACTACCTTTCGCCTTGAAAGGGAAGGCATATTATTGGGTGAAAAACTTAGGAGTGACTGTGACTACCTATGATAGGTTCAAAAACCTGTTCTTGAAGAAATTCTACCCTCTGAGTCGGATCAATCAAATGAGAACTCGCATCACCAGTTTCTCTTAGCTGCCTAATGAACCACTTTGTAATGCATGAGATAGATTCAAGGATCTGCTGCAAAAATATCCCTGTCATGACTTGAATAATAACATCCTAGTTCAATCGCTCTATTCTGGCCTCAACTACGAGACTCAGGGTTTAGTCAGCGCTGCCTGTGGAGGCAATTACACATCCTGAGGAGTTGAGACCGTCTGGAAAATACTGGAGCAGATGGAGGAGACAAGTCGTTCACAAATCGCCAGTAGAGCTTACACTGATTCCCTGAACACCTTTCAAGCCAAAGGAGGAAAGCAAACTGTCGCAGAGATAGCAGAGGATTTGATTCCGAACGTTAACATCATTGCCGATAAATTAACGGTTGTGGATCAAATTCATAAGAGGATGAACGACATCGACAACAGGATTTCCCAATTCCCAAAGCAGATGGAGGAGCTCACTGAGAAGGTAGCCAAGATAGGGATACTTACTGCACCTACGGCCCCGATCTATCATGTGCAATATGTCCCGGAACATCCAGGATTAGGACAACAACAACCATGGGCTCAGGACCAATCCTATGCCCAACCTTCCCAGCAGTCTCCTCCACCAGTCGAAACTGTTGAAGAAGCCCCGCCTCTGACATTCGAAGTAAACGACATTTGGTACACACAGGACACTACCCGACAGGGTAATATGTTGGACCGTCAGCAATATCAACGTCCACCCACTTTCTATAATGTTGCATTCCCCTCAGCTCCACAGCATACTCAGAACAATGCAGCATTCCAACACTCAAAGTTGTAGCAGCCACACAACCGCCAGAACCAACCTCAGCAATATCGTTAGCAGTATCAAGCTCCAAAGCAAACATCTCAATCCTCAAACCCTCCAGAAGAACCGGTAGATATCCAGAGACAGATGCTGGAAGAAATTCGAAACTTCTGAAATGAGCTGTACGATCTACAGGTCGATGTTAATCGTTTATCCCGTTAGAAGGATGAACAGACAGCCCCAGCCATAGTCATTCCCGCCCAAGTTCAAGCTAACCCCAATAGCTTGAACAAATCTCAATCATCTCAACACAATGGCCATGTATACTATTCAGATTTTTCTACATCCGAACATGAGATCCTTTCGTTTGACAATATCATTGTCATGTCACTCATGAGTGGAAGGATGACGAATACCCATTCATCACTCTTTATTCTTATATTTTAGCTACAAAAACCTTTGCAAATGCATGTATATGTTTGTAAATACAAATAATTACCAAAATCATGCTTGATGTAGAAATTAATAGTTAGCATGTTTTTGTGCAAAAATAAAAGAATAAAGAGTAAAAAGAAAAAGAGGGAAATATTAAGAATAAATATTGAGCAACCTAACCCAATGGAGGGCTCAGCATGGGCCTGACCGCATAAAAGCCAAAGTAGAGAGAGATAGGGACTCATGTGTGTAAATATACTTGTAAATATAATAAAAATATTTTCCTCCAAAAAAGAGACTAAAATGGGCTTGTAGATACTTGTATATATTTATAAATATAAAAATCAAAATAAAAAGAGAAAACTAAAAACCAAACAAAAACCTTCACCTTGTGCATATTCATCATGTACATAGCCACTTCTATATTTATTTTACCCTATAAATACATAAAATTAATTTCCAAACATTTTGTAAATATTCCATCTTTTATGTTGTAAATAAATAAAATAAAAACAATTAAAACAAAAACAAAATAAAAAGAACAAAATTAAAAAAATCCAAAAATACTTTGTAAATATACCATGTATATGTACATATATATTTATTTCACCCTTGTATAGAAATAATAAAAATAAAATAAAAATACCCTTTTATTCCTAATTTTATACTATAAATAAATAAAATATAAAACGGGGATAAAAATGCACAAAAAAATTACAAATTAAAAATCAAAAATTAAAATGACATATTGTACAAATACCTATGTATAGCTATACTATGTAAATACCCTATTTATATTCTGAAAAATTATTTAAAAATCACAAAAAATAGAAAAAATTAAAACAAAAATATTTCATGTTTTAAGTTTTTAATAATTCAGCCATTTGTTATTTTTAATTGAATTTCCAAATCTTTTCTACGTGGCTGCACCTGATTGGTCCATGGGGAATGTTGACCTCCGGTCAACTTCCCCCCTGGATCACCTTTTCCAGCGGATCTCGCGCCCGACCCGACTTCTCACAATTTTTACGCCTCGATCCGACACCTGAATACCTAACCTCGGGTCCTACTTCTTCTCCTCACATCCGACACCCTCGCCGGGGTATCCGCCTCGAGATCCGCGCTTCACGCAACCCTACCCGACCAACCCTAGTCGGACTCCTGGCAGTATAAGGCTCGAGCTCCGCCACTCCATTTCCTATCTTTGGCTCATTTGCTCCACCACCAGTGACCTCCAGTGCTCGAGTGAGAGTGACAGCTTGCTCCAGGTGTTGTCGCAGCGAGGAGAGGGGCAGAGAACCACTGATCCGGCGGTGTACTCCGTCGTGCTCCGCCCAGAGCAGGAGTTCGAGCCTCGGAGGTCGACGCTCCTTGAGGTAAGGACCAAGAGCCGCACAAGCTCCTTCCCAGTCGATTCCTCCATCCAGGTAGACCCAGTTCCTTTTTCTTTTCTCTAATTTCCGATTATCCCCAATTCGCGCCGCCGTCGTTTCTCACTGATTCCGACCATCCCACTATTCCGTTCGACCATCGGAATCTACCATCGCCTCCGCCTTCCTCCCGCGCACATTCTCCACACTCCCATTCAACCCAGCTCGCACAGGAGCTGGGGTTCGAGCTCCTCCGTCCATCCCCTCGCCGGAGCTCGCCCGCACCGAGTCCCCGACCACCTTCACCACGTCTAACGGGGTCGAGGCACTTTACCCTCGACCTGCGAGTCTTCTGGACCTATTTTGCAGGTACTACGAAGGCCATCTGAGGTCCTCCGACTCGAGCGAGGAGCCGCTTCTCCGTCGGAGCTGACCGGGCTCCCTAGAGCTCCGTCGCTTCCTCGGAGAGTCCCATTTGACGCGGAGGCCCCCGACGATTCTTCCCCGATCACCAGAGCCCCGCGAGAAGGTCAGGAGCGTGCGCCTTGGGCCGGCGAACTTCGCTGGCAGACAGTTCTTCCAAGACCTTCGTCCACCGTTCGATCGGCCTCCCGCTCCAGTTTCCATCTGAGCCATCCGTCCCGGGAGCAGCAGCGACCGCACGATCCTTAGAGAGGCGATCTGTACCGTTTGATGCGCAAGGTTTAGCCCCCGCTACTCCCCACCGTGCGATCTTCCACGTGGCTACGCCTTGGCCGTCCGATCATCGCGAGGAACCCAGCTTTGGAGCGCCACCTGATCCTGACCGTCTGATCTACCACGTGGCATCCATCTGACGGGCTCATTAATAAAGGATAATTTATCCCTTAGGCGCTTAGTTTAGTTTTCCTTCAGTTTAGTCCTGTAAATATTTTTAGAAGTTTATTTACGTTGGTACTTTTGCACATTGGACCCTGCATTTTACATTATTCGCATTTATACCCCTGTTCATAGTGTCGCACGTGCATCGACACATGCCCCTTTGGGATATTTGCATTATTAACCCTGTAGTTCTGAGATGTTCTGAAATGAATGAAAACTTTTGGATATTTGTTTTTATACCCCTGTGCGTGAATTAATTGTGCATTTGCGCTTTTTATTGGGTATTTTACAAACAAGCCCTCGGACTTTTGGTACCTGTTACCGAATAGCCCCCGGAAATTGTTTTTATTACATTTAGGTCCCTGAGTGCCCCAGGTCATGCGCCTCGCAAGTGAATCCTTGGGAATTTTGCACCGGACCCCCTGGAACTTGTTTTAATTGCATTTAGGTCCCTGTGTGATATGCCCTTGTGTTTGATTTTAATAAAATAACAAATCAACTCCAAATTTTATGAAAATTGGTTACATGGCTCCTGCCATGTTGTAAAATTTTCTAGAATTTTTGGAGACATTTTTGATTTCATTTGCTATTTTTAAAAATTCAAAAATACGCATTTTCTTTACTGTCTGATTTGAAAAATCACAAAAAATATTAAAACTTATCTAAAAATTACAAAAAACCTACTATTTAATTTGTTGTGCTTGATTTTCTGGCAAATTTTGGCCATTTTCATCATATAAAACTCATAAAAATTGAAAAACACCTAAAAACTCATAAAAATTATAATAAATAAAATAAAACTCCAAAAACAATAATTCCAGTGCCCAAATTTTCCTTAAACCTTCTAGTTTATAGGAAAATTGCCTCCAGGAGCCAAATAGGCGTTTTTGCATTTTAAATTGGACTTTTACTCCTGACTGGACAGTACCTTCATTTTCTTGCACTGTTTGATTTTTAGAAAATAAAATAAAAATCATAAAAATCCCAAAAATTCATTAAAAATAGTAAAAAACATAAAACACACAAAACATTTTTATTTGAATTTTTGATTGATTTTTGATGCATTTAATAATTGCTTGAACTTGGTTGTTTCTTTAGTTTCCTTGTTTTCCTAATTAATTAAAAATCCAAAAAAATGAAAAACACTTAAAAATCCACCAAAAATAGTTTCTCTTTATTTTTGACTCTTTTTGACTACTTCGTAGGCCGCAAGGCCATCACGTGCTCCCTAAGTCCGACCCTGGTCGCTATACCAGGCTAATCTAATAGCCAGGGCCACTATTTGATTTTCATTGATTGCTATCTCTGTTTGGTGGTCTATTCCTTATTTTTCTTGATTGACTGAATTATTCCTCTCGATTCGGGTCGCAACGACCCTTGAGTGATTTTATATTTTATCCCGAATTGATTGAGCAGATTTTTCGGGTCATCAGAATGGCGCCGTTGCCGGGGAGCACGGCTTAGTAGTCGGTTTTTGAGTTTTTCCGCGGTTTTCTTTTCACGGCTTTTTGTATAGATTTCTGTAGATATATTTTTTTGACATTTTTTACAATAATCTGGTCTGACACTTGTCTTCTTTCTTGCGAGGGCCCGATGACCGCGGAGGCGACTTTCGAGGAGCCGGCGCAATCGCGGGATTTGGAGGCGGCTCCCTTCTGCACGGAGCCGCAGGAGAGAGCGAGAGAGGAGCTGAGTGAGAGAGGAGTAGATTAATTTCATTTCCTGCATATTTGAACTGTTGTAATAATACAGGTACTCAGAGACAGTTGGACTCTCGGGTTTGTTTCGCCGAGCACCAGTGTGCTCGGAGGACCCTTTAGACAAGCTTAGACTTTTTCACGGTTTTCTCGTGGCTTTAGATTTTTCGCTGCCTTTTACGGTTTTACGCGATTTTTCTCGAGCCCCTAGACTTAGGATTTTCTGCTTGACTGTGCTGTAATTAGGAGGATCCCCACACTTAACTGCTTGCCTGTACCTATAGATCGTAATTGGACCTACTAATAAATCATTAATAAAAAATAGCTGAGTCGCTTTCCTGAGAGCCTACGCGCCGCGAGCCTACCCCGTCAAGCGCTACTCCTGAACTCGACCTGTCGAGAAGAGGAGGGGTGGGTCTAGACCGGACTCTTTGGATCGAGGACGAGTGAACAGCTAGACGGTTCTGTCGAGTAGAAATTGCCTGTTTAGGACTCGGTTTTCACCCCTGCACCATATAGGTAGTTTCTTTTCAGTCTTTAAATTCTGCGCGGATCATCTTGCATGTAGACTGCTGGAGTCAGGTACGCATTTCTATCTCTGCATGCATCATTGATTTATCGCGCATCGGCTTTTTTGTCTTCTCCCCCCTGTTTTTGACTTAATAATCAGGAGAACCGAAAAATTCGTTAGGCGTTTTTGCTTGCATTAAAAATATCTAAAAAAAGAAAAACCATAAAATTGGGACTGCTAAAACTATCGACCCTAAAAGACACCTCACCTTAAAATTTGTCTTGGGGAGAGCAACCCCCTCATTGCTTTGTTTGCTTGTGCAAGAGAGTGACCCGTACACTAGGTAAAGCCCTCCGGTGCTCATCTCGACTGATTACCGACTCTTCTATGCGGGACAGTCGGTTGAGAGAGTATCGGGTATCCCAACAGGTCACGTAATCGCTCTGATATTCTGATTGTTCACCAAAATAAAAATTGACAAGATAATTTAACCGAGCCTTTACGGTCTTCAGCTCGCGTTGCATTGGTGAACTGGGGGTTTGCTTTCGATCATAGTTTTTCCAGATCTCATCTGCCTTACTCGCCAGATCACGATGATGGGCAGGAGGTCTCTTAGGCAGCCTCTTGCTGCACCGCTTTTTAGCACTCCTAACCATTCATCTAGGTCGGTTCGTGGGAGCTCAGACCCGCTCTCCGAACCCGAGTATGACTCCGCCATGTTCCCCCTCGACCACCCTTCTTCTTCTAATTCAGAGATACCAGTGCCAGAGGAGAGACAGACAGATGATTTATCGGCACCTGAGTTCGGTTGTTTTGATTTTTCAGAGACGATGGCCGGCCGTTCTGATGATCGTACCGGAGGTCCACGAGGAGAGCAGCATTTCGTTCTGGACCAGGGTTTGATCAACTCCACCCTGATCGCCTCCCTCGAGTCAGTGCAGAAGCAGCTAAGGGATCATGGAGCATTCATGATGGATATGAGGAGAGAGCTTGAGCAGATGAGAGCCAACCGTGAGAACTGCGGAGGAGGAGGACCCGACGATGCGGCAGATGCCGCCGTAGCCGCAGCAGCAGCAACAGCAGGAGCAGGACCACCGAGACCGATGCGGGATAACCACAATCCCGGATCGACTTTGACGCACCGTTGGGTGGTGCTTCCAGCCATCGTGGGGGACTTCAAGTTCCCCCCGAACACCTTGCAGCTCCTACCCCGGTTTCACGGTTTGGCCACAGAGGAGCCTCATCTCCACCTGTAGGAGTTTGAGATGATATGCAGTACTGTCCACGATCGTCAGGTGGACCAGGACACGATTCGGATGATTGCCTTCCCCTTTTCCTTGGCAGACAGAGCAGCCACCTGGCTGAAACATCTGGGGAAGTTTGTTTACACTTGGGAGCAGCTCCACGTCGAGTACTTGCACAAGTACTATCCACTCGGGCGGACGAACGCCGCTAGAGCCCTGATCAGCAACTTTTCCATGCTTCCCAACGAGCAGTTCCATGAGGCATGGGAGAGGTTTCGAGAACTGACCGACAGATGCCCGCACCACGACATTTAGAAGCCGAACCTTGTTCAGAGCTTCTTCAGCGGGCTGACACCAGAGCTTCAGAGCTTGGTGAACGCTTCTTGTGGCGGGTCTTACTTCGCCAAGGATCACGACCAGGTCTGGGCCATCTACGAGGAGATGGCCGAGAATTATATGGTGATGTCCCAGACCAGGTTGTACACTCAGGGCAGACCCCAGCAGCCAGGACCTGTGCAGTACCAGAGGATAGCACGAGTCGACGCCGGTCCTTCCAGTTCATCCGCAGTAGCAGCAGCACAGGCAGAGTCTTCAGCTGCGGACATGGGCATCATTAGCTAGAAGTCGGATCGGATGGAGCTGATTGAGAAGAAGCAGTGCCAGGGCATCACTCAGATGGAGCAGATGGAACAGACTCTGAGCGACATGAAGACCCAGCTCATGTGTCTCCAGGAGGCACAGACGGCTTCCCAGCCCCGTCTTCTGTCGCGAGGCGATCACGGCAGCAGCAACAGCTCGTCCCAGCGCTCCAGCACACACCAGCAGCCTAGACGGGTTCACCTTGTACAGGCGGAGCCGTACCAGCAGCCGCAGCCCACTTACCAGTCACCACCATCTCCAGACTTGCAGATGGTGGTATACGAGCCTGATCAGCCTCTGGCAGTACTCCTGCCAGCCCCGTACGATGTAGAGCCGTTGATGGATGTCAACAGGATTTGGTATGACCGCCCTCAGCCCGGTATCCAACGAGACCATCCCGGATTCTGGTGGGGGAATGGAGGTACCCAGCCCCAGCAGCAGCCGTCAGGACAGGGTGGCCAGTACAGCCATCAAAGAGAGCACCAGCAGCAGCAGCCCCCAGTGTACCCACCACAGCAGCAGTAGCAGTCGTCCTACAGTCCTCGTCCCTACCAGCAGGGACAGTCTTAGAGGCGTGAGCAGCCTCAGCAGCAGCAGCATCACTCATACCCCTCTCAGCCACAGCAGCAGCAGGTCCAGCAGCCTCACTACCAGAGAGGCTACCCATCGGGTTCCCATGAGAACCCTATTTTGGACGACATAGCCCGCCTCCTCACGGATCAGCAGGCTACTTTCAGACGGGAGATGGACGAGTTCCGCCAGGAAATGCGAGACATCGTGAGAGGGAAGGCCGCCATCCCTGCCCAGATCGAGCCGAACCCCAACAACCTGAAGCGGAAATCTGAGCAGGTAGTTTGTACTGAGTATACCACTCCTAGTGATGCATTTGGTGATATGACTAGATATCTGTTTGATACTGATTTTGTCACACTTAGGAGCGGTAGGATGCCAGCAGGCGGTGCCTCGTCTGAGCTACATCATGAGGATTCACCTAGAGCGCCTGACGAGGAGGATGATGACGGTGGTACTGATGCCACCAAGGATGCTGATTCCACCGGTGGTACTGAGGCCGCCATTTCACCAGTTTGAGGAGGTGGTACTGAGGCCACCCACGATGTCGAGCTAGAGCGCGGTACTGAGGCTGCCGTTTCACCAGTTCGAGGAGGTGGTACTGAGGCCACCCACGATGCCGAGCCAGAGCGCGGTATTGAGGCCGCGAGTTTTACAGCCGAGCCAACCGATGGTGGTACTGAGGCCACCCATACTTCTGAGAGACATGTTGTTTTTCCTTCTTCTGCACCTGTATCTCGGAACAGTTCTGTGAATAAAGAAAAGGGTTTATTTTCTTCTGGTCCCATTGTGGTGCATGATGTATGTGTGGATCCGGTCATCGAACCGCCTAGACCCTTTTCTAGTCCTTCATCTGAGAAGGATCCAGTGATCCCCTTCCCTAGAGCCCTTCAGATGGGGAAGGGGAAGAAAACAGAAAACCCAAAAAAGAGAGATCAGGAAGAGTTCAGCCAGCAGATGATAGATCATTTCCACATACAGCTGACTCTTCAGGAGGCTTTGCAGCACATCCCCCTTCTTCAGCGTTCGTTGAGAGACAGGACCACAGTCAGGAGGAAGAGGAGGAACCACCACTCTGAGATCCATGTGCTGACGAAAGCCACGTGTTTCGCGATCCAGAACCGTCTGCCGACCAAGAGGCCAGATTCAGGAGCCTCATATGTCAGATGTCATATTAGTGAGCAGAGGTTCGACCGTACTCTATTAGATAGCGGATCGTCGATCAACCTCCTTCCGGCAGCCCTTCTCGACCGCTTCGAGTTGGGCACTCTTAGACAGAGCAGGACAATCCTTCAGTTTGTTGATAGATCTGTCAAGAGGTCGAAGGGGTTGTTGCGAGACGTTGTCGTCACTATTCAGGGTCTCCAATTCCCCGTGGACTTCGTAGTGTTGGACATGGAGATCTCTGATTCAGTGACCGATACCCCCATCATTCTCGGTCGCCCGTTCTTGGTCACAGCCAAGGCAGTGACCGACCATGATAGCGGGAAGGTATACTTTCGCGTCGAGGGCGAAAGTGTACAAATAGAGACGGTCGAGGACAACAGAGCCAGAGAGAGATCATGCTCAGAGACCACTTCAGATACAGAGCAGCTAACAGATGCAGGGCTAGATATCCACCAGGACTGTGACTTTGTGATCACAGACGATGAGGCAGTTTGGGCAGACCCAGCAGCACAGGCCATCCTCTCATTTTCAGACACCGCTGGTGCAGAGATGACAGCAGAGGAGAGCTTGGAGAGCACATTCCTGGTTCAGGATACTTTAGAGGCAGCAGAGCAGGTTCTTGACCGCGACACGGATTTTTGTGACGATGGTGGTACTGATGCCACCTTGTGTGATGCAGATCCCTCAGAGTCAGAGTCTGAGTTGGCAGATTGTGATGATTATTTGCCAGACCGATTTCCACTGAGCCTACAGTTGAGGAGGAGGTAGATGCCGAGCAGATCAGAGACAGTTCAGTTGAGCAGCCTTCTTCAGATCCAGTTTGCGAGAGTACGCTCTCGGTCTCCCGGACAGATTTGGCAGCATACACGCATCTTCTTTCGAAGCCAGATTTGCCAGCACCCAGCTGTCCAGAGCTGAAGCCACTTCCTTCGTCGTTGAAGTATAGATTCCTTGCGGGTGAGCATGAGATGTACCCAGTCATTATCTCAGCCGATTTGACTGGAGAGTAGGAATCCCGTCTGATGGGGGTTCTTGAAAAGAACCGCAAGGTAATAGGATGGAGCGTAGCAGATCTCCATGGGATTAGTCCGACCCTGTGCTCCCACCATATCTATCTCGAGGATGAGGCAAAGCCGTCGCGTGAGTTCCAGCAGCGGCTGAACCCAAATCTGAGAGAGGTTGTCATGAAGGAAATTTCGAAATGGTGGAGCGCCGATTTTATCTATCCCATCTCAAACTCCAAGTGGGTCAGCCCTTTGCATGTGGTTCCCAAGAAGACGGGCATCACTACAGTGATTAGCGAGTCTGGAGAGGAGATTGCTACACGAGTACCCACTTCTTGGCGGGTTTGTGTTGACTACAGGAGACTCAACCAGGCCACCAAGAAAGATCATTTCCCCCTGCCCTTTATTGATCAGATTATTGAGAGACTGGCAGGGAAGAGCCATTATTGTTTTCTGGATGGGTACTCGGGCTACAACCAGGTGGCCATCGCTCCTGAGGATCAGGAGAAGACCACCTTTACCTGTCCCTTCGGCACATACGCCTTCCGACACATGCCATTTGGGCTATGCAATGCCCATGCGACTTTTCAGATATGCATGCTATCGATCTTTTCGGACATGGTAGGGGAGTGCTTAGAGCTCTTCATGGATGATTTCTCGATTTACGGCGACGGATTTGACTCCTGTCTTGACTGCCTAGACCGAGTACTTCAGCGATGTATTGAGGTCCGCTTGGTTCTTTCTTGGGAGAAGAGTCACTTTATGGTGACTCAAGGGACGGTGCTTGGCCACATCATCTCCAACAGGGGCATGGAGGTTGATCCGACCAAGGTTGATGTCATTAGAAAACTCACACCACCGTCCAATTTGCGGCAGTTACGGTCTTTCCTGGGGCACGTCGGTTTCTATCGTCGGTTCATTCGTGATTTCAATAGGGTTGCCCGGCCGTTGACTGACCTGTTGACGAAAGACACCGAGTTCCTTGTAGATGACAAGTGTCTTTCGTCGTTTGAGACTCTCAAGCATTGTATTGTCGAGGCTCCTGTCCTCCAGCCACCAGATTGGTATCTCCCATTCGAGATCATGACGGATGCCTCCGATTTTGCCGTGGGGGCTGTGCTGGGATAGAGGAGGAATGGAGTCCCATTTGCTATCCACTATGCTAGCCGCACCTTGGATTCCGCCCAGCGGAATTATACAATCACAGAGAAGGAGATGCTAGCAGTGGTGTTCGCCCTAGATAAGTTCAGATCGTACATCATTGGATCTAGAGTGACTTTGTACACAGATCATACCGCCATTCGATACCTCATTGCAAAGAAGGACGCCAAGGCCAGACTGACTAGATGGATCCTTCTACTCCAGGAGTTCGACATTAGATCAAGGATAAGCCTGGAGTCAAGAATGTGGTGGCAGATCATCTCTCCCGTTTAGAGCAGCCTGAGGAGTTTGAGCAGATTGATCCCATTTATGAGACCTTCCCAGATGAGGCGATCCTTGCTATCGCCTCACTCCCGTGGTATGCTGATATTGTGAACTTTCTTGTTGCTAAGAAAGTCCAACAAGGTTGGCCCAGACAGATGCTTGAGACCTTCCTCGCGAAGGCCAAGTCTTACCACTGGGAGGATCCCATCCTTTACCACGAAGGAGGGGATAGTGTCTGGCGTAGGTGCATCCCTCAGGATGAGCACCATAGCGTCCTCACTTACTGCCACAAGCTTGAGGCAGGAGGACATCACTCTGGGAAGAGAACGGCACAGAAAGTGCTCCAATCCGGTTTGTGGTGGCCTACCCTCTTCAAGGACTCTGATGAGTTCGTGAAGAGGTGTACTGACTGTCAGAGGATGGGCACTTGTGGACAGCATGATATGAGGCCGATGCAGCCCATTCAGTTCTGTGAGGTTTTTGACGCATGGGGCATCGATTTCATGGGTCCATTCCTTAAGAGTCAGGGATTTGAGTACATTCTGTTGGCCGTCGACTATGTTAGTCGTTGGGTTGAGGCTATCCCCGCCCGAGCCGCTGATGTCAGGACAGTTTGCAGATTTTTGAGGAAGCACATCATCACGCGGTTCGGGGTACCTCGAGTATTGATTTCAGATGGGGGGCTCATTTCATCAACGACCAGGTAAAGGCACTTGCTAGTGAGTTCGGCATAGACCATCGAGTTGCCACTCCATACCATCCACAGACGAATGGTCTAGCCGAGGTTTTGAACAGGGAGATCAAGACTATTTTGCAGAAAGTCGTCCGCCCTGACCGAAAGGATTGGTCACAGCTTTTGGACTCGGTTTTGTGGGCATATAGGACGTCTTTGAAGACACCATTGGGCACATCTCCCTTTCGCCTAGTTTATGGCAAGCCGTGCCATTTACCTGTTGAGTTGAGGCACAAGTCACTTTGGGCAGTCATGGATATTCTTTTAGATCCAGATAGTGTAGGAGACCAGAGGAGGGCAGAGTTAGCAGCCTTGGAGGAGCTTAGAGATACAGCCTTCTCAAACATCCTACAGTATAAGGAGCGAGTGAAAGAGTGGCATGATTCTCATATCAGTCACAAGCATTTTGAGCCTGGACAGAGAGTATGGTTGTTTGATGCTAGGCTTCGTCTATTTCCAGGGAAGCTACAGAGCAAATGGAAGGGACCTTATCTTGTGAGAAAGGTACACGACAACGGTAGCATTGATATATCCGAGTTGTCTTCTGAGAGTATCTTTCGAGTGAACGGCCATCGGCTCAAGCCATTTCTAGATCATGAGCCGCGGGTCGTTCATGTTGCCCCTATTCACTTTGCGTGAGATGTGGTCTCTTGATTCACATCTATTGCATCTCACGCCTGATTATCACTGTTCTTCCGACCTGTATAGATCCAGTTGTCCATATCACTCTATTCTTTAGTCCCACATCCCTTTTCTCATCTTATGATTATGTTATACTTAGGGTGTACTTACCCTAAGTATAGGGGAGATGTAGGACCTGCGGGTATTCTTTTCATTCGTTCTGCCCCTGTTTTGCTGCCTATACTTAGGGATATTTTACCCTAAGTATAGGGGGGGCAGACTCTGTACATTCTTCACTCGGATTTCCCTTCATGTACAGCTTGCTATACTTAGGATTATTTAATCCTAAGTATAGGGGGAAACCACCGAGTTCTCCTCATTCTATTCATTCATTCATCTCTGTATCTAGCCATTCCTTTTCACTTCCCTGTTACTAAGCACGAGTTATGTCTTCTTCATCGCTCTTGATCACTCTGAGGACATCGTTCGAGCTAAGTATAGGGGGGTGTGTATATATTTCATATATACTTTAGCCATAACTCGTACTTTGTGTGAGTGTGTTAATAAATAAAATGGCTAAAAACCTTAAAAATCACAAAAATTAAATTTTTTTCCTGTAAATAACCATTCTTTTATTGCACATACATAGCTAGTGTACAAATTATTTTTGTAAAAATGTTTTCAAAAATCTTTTGTGTAAAGCTTGTGTAAATATTTTCTTATCAAAGATATGTATATAGTACAAAATTTTTCCAAAATGTTTTGAAAATCAAAAGTTTGCAAAAATCTTGTGTAAATTTGTGTAAATACTTTTGCAAAACTTGCACTTCATGCATTCATCGATTCATGATTTCAAAACATTTTTCAAAAATTTTGCACGATTGTAAATATGTGTAAATAGCATCTTTGTATATATGTATATAGTTTTCCTGGATGATAGTTGACATTTAAACTAGGCCTGGAATTAAATTGGGAATTGGAGCTTGATTAAGATCTTAATCCACCTAATTCTAAGAGGAACCTTATAGGGCTTAGGGTTAAGGCTTTTCAGGTCCATAAGGGCTTAATTCTTTGAGTCCACTAGGCTATGAGCATATGTCATCTTGATGAGCCTAAGTAGAGCACTTAACAACACACGCATGACTCTTAGAGACAATGGCTTGACTTGCACCAGCACTTTACACATGGCTCTCCACGGATGAGGTGGTGAGGAGGCAGTTTCCTTTGGCTTGGGGTAGCATATGAGGGTAGTACTTGTAGGCGGAACCTCTCTTCTTCTTCTAGTGAAGGAAGTGCGTCTCAACTTGGTCTAGTGGTGATGAAGGCTAAAGACAGAAGCCGTGGGTTGCAATAAAGCTTCAAAAGAGGGATAGTCTACTGGCTCAAGAGGAGAACTTCTTGTATATATGCTGCACCATGTAGATATGTTGTACAGAGGCACTTGAAAAAAAATGCAAAAAGAACTCCAAAAAAGTGGTGGGTCGGATTGAAAATTTAATAACCCCACCGGAGTGTATATAGTCAAATAAAGCAAAAGCTTATGGTATCCATGTTACATCTCATGAAGCTTGCAGCGGGAGACTTAGCTACACTGGCTGAGATCCCAAAAGTCTATACTTCTTATTCCCCCTCTTCTTGAGCCGGTTGCACTTGAACTTAGAAGGGAATACCCCGCTTCTCGAGGAAAGAGTTGCCAGACTGAGGCATTAGAGTTACCAGGTTAGGGGAGGTTGTTTCTTTGTTACTTCTGAGGTGGGGAGCTACATATCACTTACACAGCATGGAAAGATTCATGGTCATTAGAGTTTGTGTATGTAGACTTGTTCTGATCTGGTTTATTGAGGAGTCTTGTCCATAGATTGGTGGAACTTAGAGACTGTTGAGTTTTAAGCTTAAGTCCAAATAAGGTTCCGACACATTAATAATCCAAAGATCTGATCGAGCTCCATAATTCAATTTAATGAAGGAAAGTTTAATATTCAACCTTGATCCATGTACATTCTCCTCTTTTTCTTTTTCTTTCTTTCTTTTTCACTTCTTTTTCAAATAAGTGTTTGCTAAGGGACTAGCAAAAGTTAAGTATAGGGGGGTGATGAATACCCATTCATCACTCTTTATTCTTATATTTTAGCTACAAAAACCTTTGCAAATGCATGTATATTCATGTAAATACAAATAATTATCAAAAGCATGCATTGTATAAAGTTTAATAATTAGCATGTTTTTGTGCAAAAAGAAAAGAATAAATAGTAAAAAGAAAAAGAGGGAAATATTTCGAATAAATATTGAGCAACCTAACCCAAGGGAGGGCTCAGCATGGGCCTGACCGCATAAAAGCCAAAGGAGAGAGAGATAGGGACTCATGTGTGTAAATATACTTGTAAATATAATAAAAATATTTTCCTCCAAAAAAGAGACTAAAATGGGCTTGTAGATACTTGTATATATTTATAAATATAAAAATCAAAATAAAACGAGAAAACTAAAAACCAAACAAAAACCTTCACCTTGTGCATATTCATCATGTACATAGCCACTTCTATATTTATTTTACCCTATAAATACATAAAATTAATTTCCAAAAATTTTGTAAATATTCCATCTTTTATGTTGTAAATAAATAAAATAAAAACAATTAAAAAAACGAAATAAAAAGAACAAAATTAAAAAAAAATCCAAAAATACTTTGTAAATATACCATGTATATATATGTACATATATATTTATTTCACCCTTGTATAGAAATAATAAAAATAAAATAAAAATACCCTTTTATTCCTAATTTTATACTATAAATAAATAAAATATAAAATGGGGATAAAAATGCACAAAAAAACTATAAATTAAAAATCAAAAATTAAAAAGACATATTGTACAAATACCTATGTATGGCTATATTATGTAAATACCCTATTTATATTCTGAAAAATTAATTAAAAATCACAAAAAATAGAAAAAATTAAAACAAAAATATTTCATGTTTTAAGTTTTTAATAATTCAGCCATTTGTTATTTTTAATTGAAATTCCAAATCTTTTCCACGTGGCTGCACCTGATTGTCCACGGGGAATGTTGACCTCCGGTCAACTTCCCCCCTGGATCACCTTTTCCAGCGGATCTCGCGCCCGACCCGACTTCTCACAATTTTTACGCCTCGATCCGACACATGAATACCTAAACCCCGGGTCCTACTTCTTCTCCTCACATCCAACACCCTCGCCGGGGTATCCACCTCGAGATCCGCGCTTCACGCAGCCCTACCCGACCATCCCTAGTTGGACTCCTGGCAGTATAAGGCTCGAGCTCCACCACTCCATTTCCTATCTTTGGCTCATTTGCTCCACCACCAGTGACCTCCAGTGCTCGAGTGAGAGTAACAGCTTGCTCCAGGTGCTGTCGCAGCGAGGAGAGGGGCAGAGAACCACTTATCCGGCGGTGTGCTCCGCCGTGCTCCGCCCAGAGTAGGAGCTTGAGCCTCGGAGGTCGACGCTCCTCGAGTCAAGGACCAAGAGCTGCACAAGCTCCTTCCCAGTCGATTCCTCCATCCAGGTAGACCCAGTTCCTTTTTCTTTTCTCTAATTTCCGATTATCCCCAATTCGCGCCGCCGTCGTTTCTCGCTGATTCCGACCATTCCACTATTCCGTTCGACCATCGGAATCTAC
This sequence comes from Ottelia alismoides, assembly GCA_037367405.1. NCBI lineage: Eukaryota > Viridiplantae > Streptophyta > Magnoliopsida > Alismatales > Hydrocharitaceae > Ottelia > Ottelia alismoides. The sequence goes on along the minus strand of JAZKJV010003342.1, from coordinate 315,420 downwards.
CATCGCCTCCGCCTTCCTCCCGCGCACATTCTCCGCACTCCCATTCAACCCAGCTCGCACAGGAGCTGGGGTTCGAGCTCCTCCGTCCATCCCCTCGCCGGAGCTCGCCCGCACCGATTCCCCGACCACCTTCACCACGTCTAACGGAGTCGAGGCACTTTGCCCTCGACCCGCGAGTCTTCTGGAACTATTTTGCAGGTACTACGAGGGTCATCTGAGGTCCTCCGACTCGAGCCAGGAGCCGCTTCTCCGCCGGAGCTGACCAGGCTCCCTAGAGCTCCGTCGCTTCATCGGAGAGTCCCATTTGACGCGGAGGCCCCCGACGATTCTTCCCCGATCACCAGAGCCCCGCGAGGAGGTCAGGAGCGTGCGCCTTGGGCCGGCGAACTTCGTCGGCAGACAGTTCTTCCAAGACCTTCGTCCACCGTTCGATCGGCTTCCCGCTCCAGTTTCCATCTGAGCCATCTGTCCCAGGAGCAGCAGCGACCGCACGATCCTTGGAGAGGCGATCTGGACCGTCCGATGCGCAAGGTTTAGCCACCGCTACTCCCCACCGTGCGATCTTCCACGTGGCTACGCCTTGGCCGTCCGATCATCGCGAGGAGCCCAGCTTTGGAGCGCCACCTGATCCTGACCGTCTGATCTACCACGTGGCATCCATCTGACGGGCTCATTAATAAAGGGTAATTTATCCCTTAGGCGCTTAGTTTAGTTTTCCTTCAGTTTAGTCCTGTAAATATTTTTAGAAGTTTATTTACGTTGGTACTTTTGCACATTGGACCCTGCACTTTACTTTATTCGCATTTATACCCCTGTTCATAGTGTCGCACGTGCACCGACACGTGCCCCTTTGGGATATTTGCATTATTAACCCTGTAGTTCTGAGATGTTCTGAAATGAATGAAAATTTTTGGATATTTGCTTTTATACCCCTGTGCGTGAATTAATTGTGCATGTCCGCTTTTTATTGGGTATTTTACAAATATGCCCTCGGACTTTTGGTACCTGTTACCGAATAGCCCCCGGAACTTGTTTTTATTACATTTAGGTCCCTGAGTGCCCCAGGTCACGCGCCTCGCACGTGAATCCTTGGGAATTTTGCACCGGACCCCCTGGAACTTGTTTTAATTGCATTTAGGTCCCTGTGTGATGTGCCTTTGTGTTTGATTTTAATAAAATAACAAATCGACTCCAAATTTGATGAAAATTGGTACATGGCTCCTGCCTTGTTGTAAAATTTTCTAGAATTTTTGGACATTTTTGATTTCATTTGTTATTTTTAAAAATTCAAAAATACGCATTTTCTTTACTGTCTGATTTGAAAAATCACAAAAAAATATTAAAACTTATCTAAAAATTACAAAAAATAGCTACTGTTTAATTTGTTGTGCTTGATTTTCTGGCCAATTTTGGACATTTTTCATCATATAAAACTCATAAAAATTGAAAAACACCTAAAAACTCATAAAAATTATAATAAATAATCTAAAAATCCAAAAACAATAATTCCAGTGCCCAAATTTTCCTTAAACTTTCTAGTTTATAGGAAAATTGCCTTCAGGAGCCAAATAGGCCTTTTTGCATTTTCAATTTGACTTTTACTCCTGACTGGACAGTACGATCATTTTCTTGCACTGTTTGATTTTTAGAAAATAAAATAAAAATCATAAAAATTCCGTAAATTCATTAAAAACAGTAAAAAATATAAAACACACAAAAACATTTTTATTTGAATTTTTGATTGATTTTTGATGCATTGAATAATTGCTTGAACTTGGTTGTTTCTTTAGTTTCCTTATTTTCCTAATTAATTAAAAATCCAAAAAATTAAAAGCTCTTAAAAATCCACCAAAAATAATTTCTCTTTATTTTTGACTCTTTTTGACTACTTCGTAGGCCGCAAGGCCATCACGTGCTCCCTGAGTCCGACCTTGGTCGCTATACCAGGCTAATCTAATAGCCAGGGCCACTATTTGATTTTCATTGATTGCTATCTTTGTTTGGTGGTCTATTCCTTATTTTTCTTGATTGACTGAATTATTCCTCTCGATCCGGGTCGCAACGACCCTTGAGTGATCTTATATTTTATCCCGGATTGATTGAGCGGATTTTTCGGTCCATCAAAGGACCGTAGTCGTACCTGACCGGGCAAGGGAATTGGATCATGAAGACTCAGAAGATCAACCGGAGGATGCTTCTGAAGATGAAAAAGAAGGACGCCGGAAGATCATTAGATAAGGGAAAAGCATCTATGGAGTCTGCAGAGGACCTTGAACCTCTAATTGCTGCAAAAATACCTTTGTCACCATTTCAGCAACATGATTATTATCAGAAAACTTATGATTGTAATAAGAACTCCAAGTCTAATAAAGATGATCTTATTTATGATACTGGCTCTCTTTCTCCTATCTCATTTGCTTCCATTCCTTTCCCCCATGTTCTGAAGAAAGGAAAACAAAAGAAAAACATTCTGGATGACCCGGTGATGAAAAGGTTCTGCCAGCAAAATATCACAGTCAAAGTACCCTTTGATCAGTATGTGGCCAGTAATCCAGCATTTCAGAAGTACTTGAAAATGAAATGCACTCCCACTAGGACTAGTACAAAGAAAATAAGTCAATTTGTGGAGACTCATATTCTGACAGTTGCCACTACCAAATGTGTAAAAAATCAGCATTTACCAAGAAAGAAAAGGGATCTGGGTGCTCATTATGTGGAGAGTCCCATTGGTGGCATTGCGTTCGCAAACACACTTATCGACAATGGTTCTTCCATTAATCTTCTACCCTTAGCCTTATATTACAGATTGGAATTAGGTCCTCTCTAGAAATCATTATCTTTACTTCAATTTGCTGATAAATCCACTAAAAGACCTAAGGGAGAAGTGAAAAATGTTATCGTCATGGTTGAGGGTACGAAATACAAAGTGGACTTCACTGTCCTTGATATGGAGAGCTCGAATCATTGGAAGGAATCACAAATCATCCTTGGAAGACCATTTTTAAGAACCACCAATGTTGTATTCGATTACGACACCGGAATGATGAAATTCCGCTCCCCAAGCGGAGAAGTGGATTTGGAGATGAAACAAACAAAGTGGTAAAGACCAGATTCCGAATCCACCACTGAATATGCCGAAACATCCGAATGTAATCTCATCAGCACTACTGGGTCGTGGGACCAACTACCAGACCTTCAGATTGACAACACCACAACAGAAGAAGAAACAGTGCACCATGCAGTTTGCGAGATGTTGCCAGACATATCTAGACACCCAGATGCTTATAACCTTGATGACACAAAAATCCTTTCGGATTTGTCAGTCCCATCTTCTTCGGGAAAATCAAGAAATATCGATGACAAGTTAGACGCGGCTTTGGCCGAATTACCGCACTACTTTAGCAATTCGACTCACCTTCCTTTGGAATTAGTGGCTAACATATCACAGAATGATTCACCGCCAACCAACACAAAGCTAGATTTAAAAGACATTCAACTAGACTTAAATTATAATTCAGATTTGCCAGAGCTGAAACCTCTTCCTCCCACTCTTAAGTATGCATTTCTTAATGGACCCAAAGAAAAATTCTCGGTGATCATTAGCTAATCATTAACCACGGATCAATAATCTAGACTACTCGAAGTTCTTAAGAGAAATCAAAAAGCCATTGGCTGGACTGTGTCGGATCTCGTAGGAATCAACCCCGCTCTCTGCTCGCACCAAATTTATGTTGAGGATAATGCAAAGCCTTCCCGTGAATTTCAGAGAAGATTAAACCCCAATCTTCCGGAAGTAGTTAAGAAAGAGATAGAAAAATGATGCAAAGCAGGTTTTATATACCCCATTTCTGACTCCAAGTGGGTGACCCCCCTTCATGTTGTCTCGAAGAAGTCAGGAATTCAGATGGTCACCAACGAGGAGGGGGTAGAGATCGCGACCCGAGTGCACACGTCGTGGCGCGTTTGTGTCAATTACAGGCGCCTGAGTGCTGCGACCAAGAAAGATTACTTTCCACTGCCATTTATTGATCAAATCTTGGAGAGACTTGCAGGGACAACATTCTTCTGTTTTCTTGATGGGTACTTGATGAATACCCATTCATCGCTCTTTATTCTTATATTTTAGCTACAAAAACCTTTGCAAATACATGTATCTTCTTGTAAATACAAATAATTACTAAAAGCATGCATTGTATAAAGTTTAATAATTAGCATGTTTTTGTGCAAAAATAAAAGAATAAAGAGACAAAAGAAAAAGAGGGAAATATTTAGAATAAATATTGAGCAACCTAACCTCAAGGGAGGGCTCAACATGGGCCTAACCGCATAAAAGCCAAAGTAGAGAGAGATAGGGTACTTATATGTGTAAATATACCTGTAAATACAATAAATATATTTTCCTCCAAAAATGGACTATAATGTGCTTGTATATATTTTTATATATTTATAAATACAAAATCAAGATAAAATTGGAAAAAAAATTAAAAAGAAGATAAAAATCACCTACCTTGTACATAATCATCATGTACATAGTCACCTTATCTATATTTATTTCACCTTGTAAATAAATAAAATAAAATCCCTAAAAATTTGTATATATTCCATATTTTAGGGTGTAAGTAAAGAAAATAAAAATCACAAAAATAAAATAAAAACAAAAAGAAATAAAAATAAAAATCAAAGCCACCTTGTATATATACCATACATGGATATAAATAAAACTATTTATTTCAACCATGTACATAATTGATAAAAAAATAAAAATACCATATTATTCCAAATTTTATCCTATAAATAAATAAAATATAAAATTGGATAATTTGTCCAAAAATAAACAAATAAAAATTAAAAATTAAAAATACATATGTATATACATGTATATAATAATAATATTTTGTAAATACCTAAATTATATTTCAAAAAAATAAAAATCATTAAAAAATAGTTTAAAAATAAATAAACATTTTTCATGTTTAAAGTTTTTCGAAAATAAGTCATTTATTTTTTTTAAATGAATTTATAAATAATTAAAAAATGAAATTATCTGATTGGTCCACGGGGGATTGTTGACCTCCGGTCAACTCTCCCCCGCAGACCATTCTCTTGCGGATCCAGGCAACCGACCCGATTTCTACACATTTTCCCTGCTTGATCCGACCTTCAAATCCTTAAACCCCGGGTCCTACTCCTTCCCTGCAGATCCGAGATCAACGCCCGGAGGTTCGCATCGGGGTCCGCGCTCCGATCGAGTCACCCGACTCCCATCTTCTCGGACCCCAAACCCTATTTAATCCGAGCTCCGCCGCACGATTCCAGCATCTTTGGCTCCCCACCTTTCATTCCCGTGACCTCCACTGCCTTCCCTGAGGTGACAGCTCTCCGTTGGCGTTGTCGAAGAGAGGAGAAGGTGCCCGGACCTGTGATCCGGCGAGCAAGTGCCGCCGTGCTCCGCCTGACGCAGGAGCTCGAGCCTCGAGCCTCGACGACCCGCGAGGCAATGACCCAGAGCTCCCAGAGCTCGAGCCCAGTCGATTCCTCCACCCAGGTACCCTTATTTCCTTCCCGTCTTCTTTGATTTCGTGTTTCGCCCAATTCGCCCATTTTCTGTTCATCGTCGATTCCGGTCATCTCTGTCTTCGCCCCGATCATCGGACCTCACCATCTCGATCGCCTTCTTCTCGCGCACGTTCTACGCCCCTCCATTCAACCCAGCTCGCATAGGAGCTGGGGTTTCGAGCTCCACCGTCTACACCTCGCTGGAGCTCGACCGCCCCACCTCACCAGTCACCATCACCCCCTCTCACAGGGTCGAGGCACTTTACCCTCGACCCGCGAGTCTGCTCGTGTGCTTTGCAGGTACATCCGAGCCCATCTGAGGGCTTGGACCATTTGGAGCAGCAGCTTGGTCTCCGCCGGCCTCGCCTGAGCTCCTCGGAGCTCTGTCGAGCCATCGGAGGGCACCATTGGACGCGGAAGGCCACAACGATTCATCTCCGATCATCAGGGTCCCGCGAGGAGGCCGGGAGCGCGCGCAGCGGGCCGGCGAAGGTCACCGACCATCAGTTCTTCCTCGACCTCCAGATACCATCGGATCCCCTTCGACCTCCAATTTGCATCTCAGTCGTTCATTTGAGGAGCCACCAGCAGCGTCAGATCTTTGGAGGAGTGATCCAGACCGTTCCTTCGCCGAGGTTTAGCCACAGAGCCTCACGTCCGTTCGATCTTCCACGTGGCGACGCCTCAGCCGTTCGATCAGCCCGAGGATTCCAGCGTTGGGCGCCACCTCTTCCCAGCCGTTGATCAGCACACGTGGCACCCATCTGACGGTCGACTTAATAAAGGATAATTTACCCTTAGGCCCTTCTCTTTTTAGTAGTTTGCTTTGAGTCCTATAAATATTTTTCGTATTTTATTTGCATTAGGTAAATTGCACTTTAGACCTTATCTTTTCTGCTATTTAGATGTATGCCCCTGTGTGTAGTGGATCACGTGCGTCGACACATGTTTATTTGGGTTATTTGCATGTTTAGCCTTGTGTTTCTAGGGTGTTAATGAATGAAAGAAACTATTTAAGTAATTGCATATATACCCCTGTACGTGGTTTATTTGTGCATGTGCTTATATTTTTGGGTATTTTACAGTAAAGCCCTCAGACTTTTGGTACCTGTTACCAATTAGTCCGAGAACTTTACTTTTATTGCAATTAGGTCCCTGTGTGCCCCAGACACGCGCCTCGCGCGTGACTTCTTGGGATTTTTGCACCGGACCCCCTGGAACTTTCACTAATTACGTATAGGTCCCTGTGCACTTTACCTTGGTTTTGATTTTGAATAAAATATCAAACACACTCCAAATTCAATGAAAATTGGATACATGGCTCCTGCCATGTTGTAAAATTTTATAGAATTTTTGGGGACATTTTTTATTTCATTTACTATTTTTAAAAATTCAAAAACACGCATTTTCTTTATTGTCTGATTTAAAAATTCACAAAAAAAGATTAAAATACCTCTAAAAATTACAGAAAAATAGCTATTGTGTAATTTGTCTTGTTTGATTTTCTGACCAAGTTTGGTCATTTTTCATTATATAAAACTCATAAAAATTGAAAACACCTAAAATCCTATAAAAATTCTAATAATTATTTTAAAAATCCAAAAATAATAATTCCAGTGGCCAAATTTTCTTTGTAGTTTCTACTATACAGGAAAATTACCTCCAGGCTTTTTAGGGATTTTTAGATATTTTCTCTAATTCCCTCAAGCTTGGCTGGACATTGTTGTTGTCTTTTTGCATTGTTTGATTTTTAGAAAATTAAATAAAAATCATAAAAATACCAAAAATTCACTAAAAACAGTAAAAACATAAAAAACCTAAAAACATTTTTGTCTGAATTTTTGGTTGCGTTTTGAGTGCTTTAATAATTGTTTGTATTTGGCTTATTCACTTGTTTTCTTCTTTTCCTCATTAATTAAAAATCCAAAAAAAATCATAAAAATTTAAAATCCACCAAAAACACTTGTCTTTTATTTTATTCATTCTTTAGACTACTTCGTAGGCTGCAAGGTCATCACGTGCTCCCTGAGTCCGACCCTGGTCGCTATACCAGGCTAATCTAATAGCCAGGACCGCTATTGTGTTTATTTGATTTTATCTGATTTTGGTGGTCTGAACTTCATTTTTCTTGTTGATCCGGACTTTTCGAGCGACTAAGGTCGCAACGACCTTTGTTTATATTTCTCTACCATAGTTGCTTGGGAAATTTTGCGGTCATTAGAATGGCGCCGTTGCCGGGGAGCACGGCTTAGTAGTCGACTTTTTCCGCGATTTTCTTTTTCGCGGTTTTCTGTATAGATTTTTGTAGATATATTTTTCTGACATTGTTTATAAAATAACCTGGTTTGTGACACTTGTCTTCTTTCTTGCGAGGGCCCAAGGACCGAGGAGGTGACTTTCGAGGAGCCGGCGCAACCGCGGGATTTGGAGGCGGCTCCCTTCTACACGGAGCTGCATGAGAGAGCGAGAGAGTAGCTGAGTGAGAGAGGAGTAGTTTAGGACTATTTCCTGCTCATTTGAATTATTGTAATAATACAAGTACACTCAGACAGAGACTTGGACTTTCGGGTCTGTTTCGTCGAGCACCGGTGTACTCGGGGGACCCTTTAGCTAGCTTAGATTTTTTGCAGCTTTTTCGTGGCTTCTTGATTTTTCGCTGCCTTTTACGGTTTTACGCGGTTTTTCTCGAGCCCCTAGCTTTAGGACTTTCTGGTTGACTGTGTGGTACTCAGTAGGATCCACACACCTAATAGATTGCTTGTACCTATAGATCGTTAATTGGACCTACTAATAAAAAGTTAATAAAAATACCTGATTCACCACCTTCGAGCCTACGCGCCGCGAGCCTGCCCCGTCAAGCACTACTCCTGAACTCGACCTGTCGAGAAGAGGAGGGGTGGGTCTAGACCGGACTCTCTAGATCGAAGGCTGGTGACCAGCTAGATGGTTCTTTCAAGTAGAAGTTGCCTGCTTAGGACTCGATTTTTCCCGCTGCACCATATAGGTAGTTTATTTTCTGTCTTTCAAATTCTGCGCGGATCATATTGCATGTAGAGTGCTGGAGACAGATACGCATTTCTATCTTTGCATGCATCATTGATTTATCGTGCATTGGCTTTTTTGTCTTCTCCCCCTGTTTTGGACTTAATAATCAGGAGAACCGAAAAATTCGTTAGACGTTTTTGCTTGTATTAAAAATATCTAAAAAAGAAAACAATAAAATTGGGACTGCTAAAACTCCTGACCCTAAAAGACACTTGACTTGAAAATTTGTCTTGGGGAGAGCAACCCCCTCATTGTTTGGTTTGATTGTGCGAGAGAGTGACCCGTACACTAGGTAGAGCTTTCCGGTACTCTTCTCGACTGATTACCGACTCTTCTGTGCGAGACAGTCGGTTGAGAGAGTATCGGGTATCCCAACAGGTCACATAATCGCTCTGATATTTTGATTGTTCACCAAAATAAAATTGACAAGATAAATTGACCGAACCTTCACGATCTTCAGCTCGCGTTACGTTGGTGAACTGGGGGTTTGCTTGCGATCATAGTTTTTCCAGATCTCATCCACCTTACTCGCCAGATCACGATGATGGGCAGGAGGTCTCTTAAGCAGCCTCTAGCTGCACCGCTTTTTAGAACTCCAGCCCATTCATCTAGGTCGGTTCGTGGGAGCTCAGACCCGCTCTCCGAACCCGAGTACAACTCCGCCCTGTTCCCCCTCGACCACCCTTCTTCTCCTGATACCGAGATACCGGTACCAGAGGAGAGACAGACAGATGATTTATCGGCACCTGCGTTTGGTTGTTTTGACTTTTCAGAGACTATGGTCGGCAGTTCAGATGACCGCACTGGAGGTCCACGAGGAGATCAGACATTTGTCTTGGACCAGGGTACGATCAACTCCACCCTGATCGCCTCACTTGATTCAGTTCAGCAGCAGTTGAGGGATCAGGGAGCGTTTATGATCGAGATGAGGAGAGAGCTAGAGCAGATGAGAGCCGACCGCGAGAACCGCGGAGGAGGACCCGACGATGCGGCAGCCGCAACAGGAGGAGCAGGACCACCGAGACCGATGCGGGAGAACCACAATCTCGGATCGACTTTGACGCACCGTTGGATGGTGCTACCAGCCATCGTGGGGGACATAAAGTTCCCCCCGAACACTTTGCAGCTCCTACCCCGGTTTCATGGGTTGGCCACTGAGGAGCCTCATCTCCACCTATAGGAGTTTGAGATGATTTGCAGTATTGTCCACGATCGCCAGGTGGACCAGGACACCATACGGATGATTGCCTTCCCCTTTTCCTTAGCAGACAGAGCAGCCACCTGGCTGAAGCACCTGGGGAAGTTTGTCTACACTTGGGAGCAGCTCCACGCCGAGTACTTGCACAAGTACTATACTATCCACTCGGGCGGACGAACGTCGCTAGAGCCCTGATCAGCAACTTCTCCATGCTCCCCAACGAGCAGTTCCACGAGGCATGGGAGAGGTTCAGAGAGCTGACTGACAGATGCCCGCACCACGATATTTCCAAGCCGAATCTTGTGCAGAGCTTTTTCAGCGGGCTGACACCAGAGCTTCAGGGCTTGGTGAACGCTTCTTGTGGCGGGTCTTATTTCGCCAAGGATCACGACCAGGTCTGGGCCATCTACGAGGAGATGGCCGAAAACTACATGGTCATGTCCCAGACCCGGTTGTACACTCATGGCAGACCCCAGCAGCCAGGACCCGTGCAGTACCAGAGGATAGCACGGGTCGATGCCGGTCCTTCCAGTTCGTCCGCACTAGCAGCAATACAGGCAGAGTCATCAGCTACGAACATGGGCATCATTAGCGAGAAGTTGGATCGGATGGAGTTGATTGAGAAGAAGCAGTGCCAGGACATCACTCAAATGGAGCAGATGGCACAGACTCTGAGAGACATGAAGACCCAGCTCATGTGTCTTCAGGAGGCACAGACGGCTTCCCAGCCTCGTCTTCAGTCGCGAGGCGACTCCGGCAGCAGCAACAGCTCGTCCCAGCGCTCCAGCTCACACCAGCAGCCTAGACAGGTTCACCTTGTATAGGCGGAGCCGTACCAGCAGCCGCAGCCCACCTACCAGTCACCACCATCTCAGACTTGCAGATGGTGGTATACCAGCCGGATCAGCCTCTGGCAGTGCTCCCGCCACCCCAGTACGATGCAGAGCCGTTGATGGATGTCAACGGGATTTGGTATGATCGCCCTCAGCCCGGTATCCAACGAGACCATCCCGGATTCCGATGGGGGACCGGAGGTACCCAGCCCCAACAGCAGCTGTCAGGACAGGGTGGCCAGTACAGCCATCAGAGAGAGCACCAGCCGCAGCAGCAGCCCCCAGTGTACCCACCACCACAACAGCAGCAGTCGTCCTATGGTCCTCGTCCCTATCAGCAGGGACAGTCGTGGAGGCGTGAGCAGCCTCACCACCAGCAGCAGCAGCATCACCTATACCCCTCTCAGCCTCAGCAGCAGATCCAACAGTCTCACTACCAGAGAGGCTACCTGTCGGGTTCCCATGAGAACCCTATCTTGGATTACATAGCCCGCCTTATCACAGATCAGCAGGCTACTTTTCGACGGTAGATGGACGAGTTCCGCCAGGAGATGTGGGACATTGTGAGAGGGAAGGCCGCCATCCCTGCCCAGATTGAGCCGAACCCCAACAGCCTGAAGCGGAAATCTGAGCAGGTAGCTTGTACTGAGTATACCACTCCTAGTGATGCATTTGGTGATATGACTGGATATCTGTTTGATACTGATTTTGTCACACTTAGGAGCGGTAGGATGCCAGCAGGCGACGCCTCGTCTGAGCCACATCACGAGGATCCACCCAGAGCGCCTGACGAGGAGGAGGAGAGCGGTACTGAGGCCGCTAGAGATGATGATGGTGGTACTGATGCCACCAAGGATGTTGACTCCACCGGCGGTGCTGAGGCCGTCGTTTCACCAGTTCGAGGAGGTGGTACTGAGGCCACCCACTATGCCGTGCCAGAGCGCGGTACTGAGGCCGCGAGTCTTCCAGTTGATCCAGCGGATGGTGGTACTGAGGCCACCCATACTTCTGAGAGACATGTAGTTTTTCCTTCTTCTGCACCTGTAACTAGGAACAATTCTGTGAATAAAGGAAAGGGTTTATTTTCTTCTGGTCCCACTGTGGTGCATGATGTATGTGTGGATCCGGTCGTCGAACCGCCTAGACTCTTTCCTAGTCCTTCATCTGAGAAGGACCCTGTGATCCCCTTCCCTAGAGCCCTTCAGATGGGGAAGGGGAAGAAAAAAGAAAATCCAAAAAAGAGAGATCAGGAAGAGTTCAGCCAGCAGATGATAGATCGATTTCACATACAACTGACTCTTCAGGAGGCTTTGTAGCACATTCCCCTTCTTCAGCGTTCCCTTAGAGACAGAACCACAGTCAGGACGAAGAGGAGGAATCACCACTCAGAGATCCATGTGCCGACGAAAGCCACGTGTTTCGCGATCCAGAACCGTCTGCCGGCCAAGGGGCCAGATTCTGGAGCCCCTTATGTCAGATGCCATATCAGTGAGCAGAGGTTCGACCGTACTCTATTGGATAGCAGATCGTCGATCAACCTCCTTCCAGCAACCCTTCTCGACCGCTTCGAGTTGGGTACTCTTAGACAGAGCAGGACAGTCCTTCAGTTTGCTGATAGATCTGTCAAGAGGTCGAGGGGGTTGTTGCGAGACGTTGTCATCACGATTCAGCACCTACAATTCCCCGTGAACTTCGTAGTGTTGGACATGGAGATCCCTGAGTCTGTGACTGATACCCCCATCATTCTCGATCGTCCGTTCTTGGCCACAGCCAAGGCGGTGACTGATCATGATAGCAGGAAGGTATACTTTCGCTTCGAGGGCGAAAGTGTACAAATAGAGACGGTCGAGGACAGCAGAGCCAGAGACAGATCATGCTCAGAGACGACTTCAGATATAGAGCAGCTGACAGATGCAGGGCTAGACATCCACCAGGACTGTGACTTTGTGATCACAGACGATGAGGCAGTTTGGGCAGACCCAGCAGCACAGGCCATCCTCTCATTTTCAGACACCGCTGATGCAGAGATGACAGCAGAGGAGAGCTTGGATAGCACATTCCTGGTTCAGGATACTTTAGAGGCAGCAGAGCAGGTCCTCGACCGCGAGACAGATTTTTGTGATGATGGTGGTACTGATGCCACCGTAGATGACACAGATCCCTCGGAGTCAGAGTCTGATTGGGCAGATTGTGATGATTACATGCCAGACCTGACATCCACTGAGCTTGCAGATAGGGAGGAGGTAGATGCCGAGCAGATCAGAGACAGTTTAGTTGAGCAGCCTTCTTCAGATCCAGTTTGCGAGAGTACGTTCTCATTCTCCCGGGCAGATTTGGCCGTATACACACGACTTCTTTCGAAGCCAGATTTGTCAGCACCCAGTTGTCCAGATCTGAAGCCACTTCCTGTGTCGTTGAAGTATAGATTCCTTGCGGGTGAGCATGAGATGTACCCAGTCATTATCTCAGCCGATTTGACTGGAGAGCAGGAATCCCGTTTGATGGGGGTTCTTGAAAAGAACCGCAAGGCGATAGGATGGAGCGTAGCAGATCTCCAGGGGATTAGTCCGGCACTGTGCTCCCACCATATCTATCTCGAAGATGAGGCGAAGACGTCGCGTGAGTTCCAGCGGCGGCTGAACCCAAATCTGAGAGAGGTTGTCATGAAGGAAATTTCGAAATGGTGGAGCGCCGATTTTATCTATCCCATCTCCGACTCCAAGTGGGTCAGCCCTTTGCATGTGGTGCCCAAGAAGACTGGCATCACTACAGTGATTAGCAAGTCTGGAGAGGAGATTGCTACACGAGTACCCACTTCTTGGCGGGTTTGTGTTGACTACAGGAGACTCAACCAGGCCACCAAGAAGGATCATTTCCCCTTGCCCTTTATTGATCAGATCATTGAGAGACTGGTAGGGAAGAGCCATTATTGTTTTCTGGATGGGTACTCGGGCTACAACCAGGTGGCCATCGCTCCTGAGGACCAGGAGAAGACCACCTTTACATGTCCCTTCGGCACATACGCCTTCCGACGCATGCCATTTGGGCTATGCAATGCCCCTGCGACTTTTCAGAGATGCATGCTGTCGATCTTTTCGGACATGGTAGGGGAGTGCTTGGAGGTCTTCATGGATGATTTCTCGGTTTACGGCGACGGATTTGATTCCTGTCTTGACTGCCTAGACCGAGTGCTTCGGCGATGTATAGAGGTTCGCTTGGTTCTATCTTGGGAGAATAGTCACTTTATGGTGACTCAAGGGACGGTGCTTGGCCACATCATCTCCAACAGGGGCATGGAGGTTGATCCGGCCAAGGTTGATGTCATTAGAAAACTCACAGCACCGTCCAATTTGAGGCAGTAACGGTCTTTCCTGGGGCACGTCGGTTTCTATCGGTGATTCATTCGTGCTTTCAGTAGGGTTGCCCGATCGTTGACTGACTTGCTGACGAAAGACACCGAGTTCCTTGTCGATGACAAGTGTCTTTCGTCGTTTGAGACTCTCAAGCATTGTATTGTTGAGGCTCCTGTCCTTCAGCCACCAGACTGGTCTCTCCCATTCGAGATCATGACGGACGCCTCCGATTTTGCTGTAGGGGCTATGCTAGGATAGAGGAGGATGGAGTTCCATTTGCTATTCACTACGCTAGCCGCACATTGGATTCCGCACAGCGGAACTATACAGTCACAGAGAAGGAGATGCTAGCCATAGTGTTCGCCCTAGATAAGTTCAGATCGTACATTATTGGATCTAGAGTGACTTTGTATACAGATCATACAGCCATCGATACCTCATGGCAAAGAAGGATGCCAAGGCCAGACTGACTAGATGGATCCTTCTACTCCAGGAGTTCGACATTGAGATCAAGGATAAGCCTAGAGTCAAGAATGTGGTGGCGGATCATCTCTCCCATTTAGAGCAGCCTGAGGAGTCCGAGCAGATTGATCCCATTTGTGAGACCTTCCCAGATGAGGCGATCCTTGCTATCGCCTCTCTCCCATGGTATGCCGACATTGTGAACTTTCTTGTTGCTAAGAAAGTCACACAAGGTTGGCCCAGACAGAGGCTTGAGACCTTCCTCGCAAAGGCCAAGTCCTACCACTGGGAGGATCCCATCCTTTACCACGAAGGAGGGGATAGCGTCTGGCGTAGGTGCATTCCTCAGGAGGAACCACCATAGCGTCCTCACTTACTGCCACAAGCTTGAGGTAGGAGGACATCACTTTGGGAGGAGAACGACACAGAAAGTGCTCCAATCCGGTTTGTGGTGGCCTACCCTCTTCAAGGACTCTGATGAGTTCGTGAAGAGGTGTACTGACTGTCAGAGGATGGGCACTTGTGGACAGCGTGATATGATGCCGATGCAGCCCATACACTTCTGTGAGGTTTTTGACGCATGGGGCATCGATTTCATGGGTCCATTCCCTAAGAGTCAGGGATTTGAGTACATTCTGTTGGCCGTTGACTATGTTAGTCGTTGGGTTGAGGCTATCCCCGCCCGAGCTGCGGATGCGAGGACAGTTTGCAGATTTTTGAGGAAGCACATCATTACGCGGTTCGGGGTACCTCGAGTATTGATTTCAGATGGGGGGTCTCATTTCCATCAACGACCAGGTGAAGGCACTTGCTAGCGAGTTCGGCATAGACCATCGAGTTGCCACTCCATACCATCCACAGACGAATGGTCTAGCCGAGGTGTCAAACAGGGAGATCAAGACTATATTGCAGAAAGTCGTCAGCCCTGACTGAAAGGATTGGTCACAGCTTTTGGACTCGGTCTTGTGGGCATATAGGACGTCTTTCAAGACACCATTGGGCACATCTCCCTTTAGCCTAGTTTATGGCAAGCCGTGCCATTTACCTGTTGAGTTGAGGCACAAGTCACTTTGGGAAGTCACAGATATTCTTTTAGATCCAGATAGTGTAGGAGACCAGAGGAGGGCAGAGTTAGCAACCCTTGAGGAGCTTCGTGATACCGCCTTCTCAAACAGCCTACTGTATAAGGAGAGAGTGAAAGAGTGGCATGATTCTCATATCAGCCACAAGCATTTTGAGCCTGGACAGAGAGTATGGTTGTTTGATGCTAGGCTTCGTCTATTTCCAGGGAAGCTACAGAGCAAATGGAAGGGACCTTATCTTGTGAGAAAGGTACACGACAACGGTAGCATTGATATATTTGAGTTGTCTTCTGAGAGTACCTTTCGAGTGAACGGCCAGCGGCTCAAGCCATTTCTAGATCATGAACCGCGGGTCGTTGATGTTGCCCCTATTCACTTTGCATGAGATGTGGTCTCTTGACTCACACCTATTGCATCTCACGCCTGATTATCATTGTTCTTCCGACCTGTATAGATCCAGTTGTCCATATCACTCTATTCTCTAGTCCAACATCCCTTTTCTCATCTTATGATTATGCTATACTAGGGTGTACTTTACCCTAAGTATAGGGGGGATGTAGGACCTTCGGGTATTCTTTTCATTCTTTCTACCCCTGTTTTGTTGCCTATACTTAGGGATATTTTACCCTAAGTATAGGGGGGGGCAGACTCTGTACATCCTTCACTCGGATGTCCCTTCATGTACAACTTGCTATAATTAGGATTATTTGATCCTAAGTATAGGGGGAAACCACCGAGTTCTCCTCATTCTATTCATTCATTCATCTCTGTATCTAGCCATTCCTTTTCACTTCCCTTTACTAAGCACGAGTTATGTCTTCTTCATCACTCTTGATCACTCTGAGGACATCGTTCGAGCTAAGTATAGGGGGTGCGTATATATTTCATATATACTTTAGCCATAACTCGTACTTTGTGTGAGTGTGTTAATAAATAAAATGGCTAAAAACACCCTAAAAATCCATAAAATTAAAAAAATTTCTCCCTTGTATATAAGATTCATTTTTGCACATACATAGCTAGTGTACAAAATTATTTTTGTAAAATTTTTTTCAAAAATCTTTTGTGTAAAGTTAGTGTAAATATTTTCTTATCAAAATTATGTATATAGTACAAAATTTTTCCAAAATGTTTTGAAAATCAAAAGTTTGCAAAAATCTTGTGTAAATGTGTGTAAATACTTTTGCGAAACTTGCATTTCATGCATTCATCCATTCATGATTTCAAACATTTTGCACATGATTGTGAATATTTGTAAATAGCATCTTTGTAATATTTGTATAGTTTTTCCTAGATCATAGTTGACATTTAAACTAGCCTGGAATTAAATTGGGAAATGGAGCTTGATTAAGATCTTAATCCACCTAATTCTAAGAGGAACCTTATAGGGCTTAGGATTAAGGCTTTTCAGGTCCATTGGGACTTAATTCTTTGAGTCCACTAGGCTATGAGCATATGTCATCTTAATGAGCCTAAGTAGAGCACTTAACAACACACGCATGACTCTTAGAGACAATGGCTTGACTTGCACCAGCACTTTACACACAGCTCTCCACGGATGAGGTGGTGAGGAGGCAGTTTCCTTTGGCTTGGGGTAGCATATGAGGGTAGTACTTCTAGGCGGAACCTCTCTTCTTCTTCTAGTGAAGGAAGTGCGTCTCAACTTGGTTTAGTGGTGATGAAGTCTAAAGACAGAAGCCGTGGGTTGCAATAAAGCTTCAAAAGAGGGATAGTCTACTGGCTCAAGAGGAAAAACTCCTTGTATATATGCTGCACCATGTAGATATGTTGTACAGTTGCACACGAAAAAAATGTGCAAAAGAAAAGAACTCCAAAAAGGTGGTGGGTCGGATTGAAAATTTAATAACCCTACCGGAGTGTATATAGTCAAATAAAGCAAAAGCTTATGGTATCCATGTTACATCTCATGAAGCTTGCAGCGGGAGACTTAGCTACACTGGTTGGGCTCCCAAGGATACATGGCTACACTGGCCACGGTCCATTCTTCATCTTCTTCCTCCTCTTCTTGAGCTGGTTGCACTTGAACTTAGAAGGGAATACCCCGCTTCTCGAGGAAAGAGTCGCTAGAACCGAGGCATTAGGAGGTTACCAGGTTGGGGGAGGTTGTTTCTTTATTACTTCTGAGGTGGGGAGCTACATACCACTTACACTGCATGGAAAAGATTCATGGTCATTAGAGTTTGTGTATGTAGACTTGTTCTGATCTGGTTTGTTGAGGAGTCTTGTCCATAGATTGGTGGAACTTAGAGGCTGTTGAGTTTTTAAGCTTAAGTCCAAATAAGGTTCCGACACATTAATAATACAAAGATCTGATCGAGCTCCATAATTCAATTTAATGAAGGCGAGTTTAATAATCAGCCTTAATCCATGTATATTCTCCTCTTTTTCTTTTTCTTTCTTTCTTTTTCACTTCTTTTTCAAATAAGTGTTTGCTAAGGGACTAGCAAAATTAAGTATAGGGGGTGACGAATACCCATTCATCACTCTTTATTCTTATATTTAGCTACAAAAACCTTTGCAAATACATGTATCTTCTTGTAAATACAAATAATTACTAAAAGCATGCATTGTATAAAGTTTAATAATTAGCATGTTTTTGTGCAAAAATAAAATAATAAAGAGACAAAAGAAAAAGAGGGAAATATTTAGAATAAATATTGAGCAACCTAACCCCAAGGGAGGGCTCAGCATGGGCCTGACCGCATAAAAGCCAAAGTAGAGAGAGATAGGGTGCTCATGTGTGTAAATATACCTATAAATACAATAAATATATTTTCCTCCAAAAATGGACTATAATGTGCTTGTATATATTTGTATATATTTATAAATACAAAATCAAGATAAAAATGGAAAAAAATTAAAAAGAAGATAAAAATCATCTACCTTGTACATAATCATCATGTACATGACGGGGGCCCGCACAAGCGGTGGAGCATGTGGTTTAATTCGATGCAAAGCGAAGAACCTTACCAGGGCTTGACATCTGACTTCACAAAGCCTCTTCTCCTCCTTCCGCCACAGCTACCCTTGTCAGAAACTCGGACGGAATCCCCCTAGTCTTGCAGCGAACCCCTCTCTTATCTATATTTATTTCACCTTAAAAATAAATAAAATAAAATCCCTAAAAATTTTTATATATTCCATATTTTAGGGTGTAAGTAAAGAAAATAAAAATCACAAAAATAAAATAAAAACAAAAAGAAATAATAATAAAAATCAAAGCCACCTTGTATATATACCATACATGGACATAAATAAAACTATTTATTTCAACCATGTACATAATTGATAAAAATAAAATAAAAATACCATATTATTCCAAATTTTATCCTATAAATAAATAAAATATAAAATTGGGATAATTTGTACAAAAATAAACAATAAAAAATTAAAAATAAAAATACATATGTATATACATGTATATAATAATAATATTTTGTAAATACCTAAATTATATTTCAAAAAAATAAATAAAAATCACTAAAAAATAGTTTGAAAATAAATAAACATTTTTCATGTTTAAAGTTTTTCGAAAATAAGTCATTTATTAATTTTAAATGAATTTATAAATAATTAAAAAATGAAATTATCTGATTGGTCTACAAGGGATTGTTGACCTCCGGTCAACTCTCTCCGCGGACCATTCTCTTGTGGATCCAGGCAACCGACCCGATTTCTACACATTTTCCCCGCCTGATCCGACCTTCAAATCCTTAAACTCCGGGTCCTACTCCTTCCCTGCAGATCCGAGATCAACGCCCGGAGGTTCGCATCGGGGTCCGCGCTCCGATCGAGTCACCCGACTCCCATCTTCTCGGACCCCTAACCCTATTTAATCCGAGCTCCGCCGCACGATTCCAGCATCTTTGGCTCCCCACCTTTCATTCCCATGACCTCGACTGCCTTCCCTGAGGTGACAGCTCTCCGTTGGCGGTGTCGAAGAGAGGAGATGGTGCCCGGACCTCTAATCCGGCGAGCAAGCGCCGCCGTGCTCCGCCTGAAGCAGGAGCTCGAGCCTCGGGCCTCGACGACCCGCGAGGCAACGACCCAGAGCTCCCAGAGCTCGAGCCCAGTCGATTCCTCCACCCAGGTACCCTTATTTCCTTCTCGTCTTCTTTGATTTCGCGTTTCGCCCATTTTCTGTTCATCGTCGATTCCGGTCATCTCCGTCTTCACCCCGATCATCGGACCTCACCATCTCGATCGCCTTCTTCCCGCGCACGTTCTACGCCCCTCCATTCAACCCAGCTCGCACAGGAGCTGGGGTTTCGAGCTCCACCGTCTACACCTCGCCGGAGCTCGACCGCCCCGCCTCACCAGTCACCGTCACCCCCTCTCACAGGGTCGAGGCACTTTAACCCTCGACCCGCGAGTCTGCTCATGTGCTTTGCAGGTATATCCGAGCCCATCTGAGGGCTTGGACCATTTGGAGCAGCAGCTTGGTCTCCGCCGGCCTCGCCTGAGCTCCTCGGAGCTCCGTCGAGCCATCGGAGGGCACCATTGGACGTGGAAGGCCACAGCGATTCATCTCCGATCATCAGGGTCCCGTGAGGAGGCCGGGAGCGCGCGCAGCGGGCCGGCGAAGGTCACCGGCCATCAGTTCTTCCTCGACCTCCAGATACCGTCGGATCCCCTTCGACCTCCAGTTTGCATCTCAGTCGTTCATTTGAGGAGCCACCAGCAGCGTCAGATCTTTGGAGGAGCGATCCGGACCATTCGTTCGTCGAGGTTTAGCCACAGAGCCTCACGTCCGTTCGATCTTCCACGTGGCGATGCCTCAGCCGTTCGATCAGCCCGAGGATTCCAGCGTTGGGCGCCACCTCTTCCCAGCCGTCGATCAGCACACGTGGCGCCCATCTGACGGTCGACTTAATAAAGGGTAATTTACCCTTAGGCCCTTCTCTTTTTAGTAGTTTACTTTGAGTCCTGTAAATATTTTTCGTATTTAATTTGCATTAGGTAAATTGCACTTTGGACCTTATCTTTTCTGCTATTTACATGTATGCCCCTGTGTATAGTGGATCACGTGCGTCGACACATGTTTATTTGGGTTATTTGCATGTTTAGCCTTGTGTTTCTTGGGTGTTAATTAATGAATGAAAATTTTTAAGTAATTGCATATATACCCCTGTGAGTGGTTTATTTGTGCATGTGCGTATATTTTTGGGTATTTTACAGTAAAGCCCTCAGACTTTTGGTACCTGTTACCAATTAGTCCGAGAACTTTACTTTTATTGCAATTAGGTCCCTATGTACCCCAGACACGCGCCTCGCGCGTGACTTCTTGGGATTTTTGCACCAGACCCCCTGGAACTTTCACTAATTGCGTATAGGTCCCTGTTCACTGTACCTTGGTTTTGATTTTGAATAAAATATCAAACTCACTCCAAATTCAATGAAAATTGGAAACATGGCTCCTGCCATGTTGTAAAATTTTCTAGAATTTTTGGGGACATTTTTTACTTCATTTACTATTTTTAAAAATTCAAAAAACACACATTTTCTTTACTGTCTAATTTAAAAATTCACAAAAAAAATTAAAATACCTCTACAAATTACAAAAAAATTAGCTACTGTGTATTTTGTCTTGTTTGATTTTCTGACCAAGTTTGGTCTTTTTTCATTATATAAAACTCATAAAAATTGAAAAACACCTAAAACTTATAAAAATTCTAATAATTATTTTTAAAATCCAAAAATAATAATTCTAGTGGCCAAATTTTCTTTGTAGTTTCTAATATAAAGGAAAATTACCTCCAAGCTTTTTAGGGATTTTTAGATATTTTTTCTAAGTCCTCAAGCTTGGCTGGACATTGTTGTTGTCTTTTTGCATTGTTTGATTTTTAGAAAATTAAATAAAAATCAGAAAAATACCAAAAATTCACTAAAAATAGTAAAAAAACATAAAAAAACCTAAAAACATTTTTGTCTGAATTTTTGGTTGCGTTTTGAGTGCTTTAATAATTGTTGTATTTGGCTTATTCACTTGTTTTCTTCTTTTCCTCATTAATTAAAAATCCAAAAAAATTCATAAAAATTTAAAATCCTCCAAAAACACTTGTCTTTTATTTTATTCATTCTTTAGACTACTTCGTATGCTGCAAGGCCATCACGTGCTCCCTGAGTCCGACCCTGGTCGCTATACCAGGCTAATCTAATAGTCAGGACCGCTATTGTGTTTATTTGATTTTATCTGATTTTGGTGGTCTGAACTTCATTTTTCTTGTTGATCCGGACTTCTCGAGCGACTAAGGTCGCAACGACCTTTGTTTATATTTCTCTACCCTAGTTGCTTGGGAAATTTCGCGGTCATCAGTACTCTGGCTACAATCAAGTAGCTATCGCTCCCGAAGATCAGGAAAAGACCACATTTACATGTCCCTTCGGTACCTACGCATTCAAGGGCATGCCATTCGTGCTTTGTAATGCCCCAGGCACATTTCAGCGGTGCATGATTGCCGTATTTGTCGAAATAGTGGGTGATTTCTTGGAAGTCTTCATGGATGACTTCTTGGTTCATGGTGATTCGTTTAATACATGTTTAGCACACTTGGACCGAGTCAGAGAGGTTAATTTGGTACTCTCTTGGGAGAAGAGTCACTTTATGGTGACTGAGGGTATCGTGTTGGGGCATGTCATCTCGAAAAAGGGAATGGAGGTTGACCCTGCCAAGGTGGATGTGATCAAGAAACTTGAGCCACCAACCAACGTCAAGTCAGTGAGGTCTTTTCTAGGGCATGTTGAATTTTATCGAAGGTTTATCCCTGATTTTTCAAAGATCGCCTGCCTACTGACTGAGCTCTTAGAAAAAGACACCGAGTTTATTGTAAATCACAAGTGTCTTGAGGCCTTCGAGCTCCTGAAAAAGAAAATATGTGAATCGTCGATATTACAAGCTCCCGACTGGTCTCTTCCCTTTGAGATCATGACTGATGCATCGGATTTTGCTGTCTAAGCTGTGCTTGGACAAAAATGAGACGGAATTCCCTATGCGATTCACTACGCGAGCAAAGTATTGGATCCTGCACAGAGAAATTATACAGTGACTGAAAAGGAAATGCTCGCGGTTGTTTGGGCCCTTGAAAAATTCAGATCATACATATTGGGCTCCAAGGTGACAATTTTCACTAATCATATGGCAATTAGATACCTCATGGATAAGAAAGATGCCAAATCACGGCTTTTGAGGTGGATCTTGTTAATCCAGGAATTTAATTTGGAGATCAAGGATAAACCTGGAATAAAGAATGTTGTTGCTAATCACCTTTCTCGAATAGAGCAAAATGATTATCCTGACACTGGACCAATTAAGGAGACTTTTCCAGACGAATCATTTTGCGTTATTGATTCAACCCCATGGTATTCCAACATCGTGAACTATCTTGTCTCCAAGAAAGTTCCCTTTGGTTGGACCAAGAGAATGATTGATCGACTGAAGTCGGATTCGAGAAAATACCATTGGGACGATCCTTTCCTTTTCTATGAAGGAGCGGATTGTGTCTGGCGAAGATGTATTCCACAGGAGGAATACCAGAGTGTTCTCATATATTGTCATTCTCTTGAGGCTGGAGGACACCATTCGGGAAAGAGAACCGCGCACAAGGTACTCCAATGTGGATTTTACTGGCAGGCCTTATTTTCGAGATGCTAATGAATTTGTACGGTCTTTGCCCAATTTGCCAAAGGATGGGAGGGACTGTTGGTTATAGAGATGAAATGCCTATGCAACCAATGATTTTCTATGATGTTTTCGATGCATGGGGGATTGATTTTATGGGTCCCTTTCCCAATAGCAATGGATTTGAGTACATCTTGTTAGCAGTGGATTACTTATCAAGATGGGTAGAGGCTATTCCAACCAGAACCGCAGATAGCAAAACCGTCTGTAAGTTTATCAAGGATAATATCATTGCAAGGTTCGGGATACCAAAAGTTTTGATTTCTGATGGAGGTAGCCACTTCGTGAACAAGGAAATAAGATCTTTGGCTAAAGAATATAAATTTGAGCATAGAATAGCCAACCCATATCATCCACAATCTAATGGCATGGCAGAGGTTTCTAATAGAGAGGTGAAGGGTATTCTTCATAAGTTGGTTCGTACAGATAGAAAGAACTGGTCGAAACTGTTGGACCAGATTCTATGGACCTATACAACAGCCTATAAGACTCCACTCGGTACTTCACCTTTTAGGATGATATATGGAAAGCCATGCCATCTACCTGCAGAATTGATTCACAAATCAAAATGGGCGATCAAAAAGTTTAATTGGAGTTGTCACCTTGGGAAATGTTGAGACTTAAATCTGAATGAGTTAATTGAAATCCGAAACCGGGCATATGACAACAGTGTGATATATAAGGACAAGGTCAAGAGATGGCATGGTAGACACATTCGAGATAAAACCTTTGTTCCTGGGCAGAAAGTGTGGTTGTTTAATGCTCGGTTAAAGATTTTTCATGGGAAATTGAAATCAAAATGGACGGGTCCCTATATTGTCATCGATGTGCATACCAATGGAAGTGTGGATATTGCAGAACTCAAGGATAATGCACAATCTTTCTCAGTGAATGGACAATTGTTAAATCCATATATAGAATCACCCAAAGAGCAGACAGTTCAAGTTGAGATCATCTACTTCACGCAGAGCGAGGACATTGAAGATTCATCAGATCAATACAACCCTCCCTCTCGACCACATCGATCTCCTTGTACAACTTCTTCCTCTACTTAGGCCAAGGCCTAAGTATAGGGGGGGACCAATGCCATATGTACATACCATTCTTCTCCTATCTCTCGATCACTCCATTTCCACCCTTCTCCTATACTTAGGCTGAGTAGAGCCTAAGTATAGGGGGAGCGATGCCCATCTGTATATACTCTCCTCATTTACATATCCTGACTGCCTCTTGTGCGCTCTTCTTCTATACTCAGACTGTTCACAGTCTAAGTATAGGGGGCGGACCTGTATATCTTGTTCTTTTTCTTTTCCCTTTTACTCTCTTACGCTTGGCCCGAGCTATGTCTTCTTTACGCTTATTGTGCTCTGAGGACACAACACTCGCTTAGTATAGGGGGATCTGTATATATACTTTGTATATATATAACCCATATCTCGTTTTTTCGCGTAAGTCTATATGTATTTACAGGGTGGGTAACTAATTTGAAAAAAAAACTACAAAATAAAAGAAAGAGAAAAAGAGTTTGTTACTAACACTGAATATGCCCATTTTTTTGAAAAAAATGGCTTCTTATTTTGCATAAAAAAAATAAAAAAATCAATCAAAAACTCCTTGCATATAAAAAATTTGTGTTTGCATTTCACACACCTACACTTCATCCAGTATCACATTCATTTGCATCTGTGAAAAGTCA
The DNA here is from genome assembly GCA_037367405.1 of Ottelia alismoides. Classification (NCBI taxonomy): domain Eukaryota; kingdom Viridiplantae; phylum Streptophyta; class Magnoliopsida; order Alismatales; family Hydrocharitaceae; genus Ottelia; species Ottelia alismoides. Next base: position 290,496 of record JAZKJV010003342.1, on the reverse strand, counting down.
TCGGGTTCTGAACCGAGTTATGAGCTGAAACCGAGAGTGGTTTGGACTTAACCTTAATCGACCTAATATTCAGAGGAACTTCACCGAGAAATATGATTTTATAAGCTTCAGGTCTTTGACTTAATTCTTTGAGTTCAACAAGACAATGTGCAGCGTTTGACTCTTAGTGTCTAACCTGGTCTCTTCATTCTGGGTACAACTCTGGAATAGGAAATTAATTTGTACTCTTGCATTATGCACTTAGCTCAACTCAGACGGGATGTTGGAAGACTATGCGAGTTTCTTTTATGGTTGCGTGGAAATTGAAAGACCGGAGTACAGGTTGAAATAAAGCTTCGGAAAAGGGATGTACGGTTGGGCACAAATTTTTCTAAGACCCCAAAAAATGTACTGAAACAAAAAGATTCTATATCCGGAGGGGCACAACAAGATACAAGAAAAACCACCAAAAATTCCAAATACAAAGAAGCATTCTACCAAATAAATATCTGACCAAAAAGATCCAAGCTTCAAGAAACCTGCAGATCTTGGTGGAGACTCGGCTACACTGGCCAGCTTCACAAGGAGAGGTGACTACACTGACCACCCTCTAGTTCTTTTCTCCTTCTTCTAACTTCTCCCCCAATTCGATTGTGAACATAGCGCGACAGACCTTAGAAGGAAATATCTGACTCCCCGAGGATGAGTTACTAGAGAGAAGGTTTGTGTGGTAGTCCGACATTTTGGGTGGGAAGAGCTAAAACCTTTCACACACATGAGTCGATTGTTCAATGTTCATAGGATATGCTTTGGAAAGAGGATTGATCTAAGATGACTTCTGGGCCGAAACTGTAGCAATAATGTGTAGAACTTGAAGGCTGTTGATTTTAAAACTCTAAGACTCACAGAAGTTCCGTCACACTATTAATCCAAAGGTTGAGTCTAGTTTCATTTTCACCTTCAACTCATGATCTTGGTATGGAACCCAATCTCATTTCACTTCATGGCATTTCTTTTTTTATGCTCAGGGACGAGCATGCTTTAAGTATAGGGCGATGATGAATCTCGTATTCATTACTCTAAATCTCATTTATTAAGCTCAAATCCCTCAAAATCAACAGCATTTCTGCATCTATTCTGCATAATTAGCATTCATGCATGTTTTCATAAGAATTGCATTTTAGCATTAATTTCTTCACAAAATAAGAAGCAAAAAATCCAAGCCAAAAATGACCTGTAAATAGCCTAACTTCCTTGATTTTGAACTCATTCATGCTAACTCCAAATGACACAAAACCACTCCACTGTGTACATATCACTAACAAGAATAAATGAAAAATACAAAAAAATCACTAACCCAAACAAGTGGACCAAAAACCCAAACCTTAGTTTTAGGATTTCTAGACTAAAAACCTCATATCTTCCTCATATAGTATTCGTTTTAATCCTACTCACTTTTAAACTAATGTACATTCAATTATCTTCAAAACAAGACCAAGTTCAAGTGAATCGAAGCTCATATGTGAAAGTTGGGTTTTGGGCCTCTTTTGTACATTTTGTATTATAGCGATTTTTGACCTGATATTTTATATACATATTTTATTAATTAATAAAAATCCAAAAAATTAGATTAATGTGTAAATATTTATTCTTGATTTTACCATATTTTTTCTGGATTTTTATCTGATTTTAAAATGATAAAAAAATATAAAATCCAAAAATTCAAGGTATTCTATGTACATGGGATACCCCCAAAAATTCACTTTGTGCATTTGATCGATTTTGATTTTGATGTGACCACCTTTACCTGTCCCTTTGGTACATATGCCTTTCGACGCATGCCATTCGGGCTATGCAATGCCCCTGCGACTTTTCAGAGGTGCATGTTGTCGATCTTTTCGGACATGGTAGGGGAGTGTTTGGAGGTCTTCATGGACGATTTCTCGGTCTACGGCGACGGATTCGACTCTTGTCTTGACTGCCTAGACCGAGTACTCCAGCGATGTATTGAGTATCATTTGGTTCTATCTTGGGAGAAGAGTCACTTCATGGTGACTCAAGGGACGGTGCTTGGCCACATCATCTCCAACAGGGGCATGGAGGTTGATCCGGCCAAGATTGATGTCATTAGAAAACTCGCACCGCCGTCCAATTTGAGGCAGCTACGGTCATTCCTGGGGCACGTTGGATTTTATAGGAGATTTATTCAGGATTTCAGCAGGATTGCCCGACCGTTGACTGACCTCTTGACGAAAGACACCGAGTTCCTTATCGATGACAAGTGTCTCTCGTCCTTTGCGACTCTCCAGCAGTGTGTTATTGAGGCTCCTGTTCTCCAGCCGCCTGATTGGTCTCTCCCATTCGAGATCATGACGGACGCCTCCGATTTTGCCGTGGGGGCAGTGCTGGGACAGAGGAGGGATGGAGTTCCGTTTGCCATACACTACGCTAGCCGCACTATGGATTCCGCTCAGCGGAATTACACGGTCACAGAGAAGGAGATGCTAGCCGTAGTGTTTTCCCTAGACAAGTTCAGATCGTATATCATTGGATCTAGAGTGACTTTGTTTACAGATCACACCGCCATCAGGTACCTCATGGCAAAGAAGGATGCCAAGGCCAGATTGACTAGATGGGTCCTTCTACTCCAGGAGTTCGACATTGAGATCAAGGATAAGCCTGGAGTCAAGAATGTGGTGGCGGATCACCTCTCCCGTTTAGAGCAGCCTGAGGAGTCTGAGCAGATTGATCCTATTCGAGATACCTTCCCAGATGAGGCGATCCCTGCTATCGCCTCACTCCCGTGGTATGCCGATATTGTGAACTTTCTCGTTGCTGGGAAAGTCCCACAGGATTGGCCCAGGCATAGGCTTGAGACCTTCCTTGCGAGGGCCAAGTCCTACCATTGGGAGGATCCCATCCTTTACCACGAAGGAGGGAATAGCGTCTGGCGTCGGTGTATTCCTCAGGAGGAACACCATAGCATCCTCACTTACTGCCACAAGCTTGAGGCAGGAGGACATAATTCTGGGAGGAGAACGGCACAGAAAGTGCTCCAATCCGGCTTGTGGTGGCCTACCCTCTTCAAGGACTCTGATGAGTTCGTGAAGAGATGTACTGACTGTCAGAGGATGGGCACTTGTGGACAGCGTGATATGATGCCGATGCAGCCCATTCACTTCTGTGAGGTTTTTGACGCATGGGGCATCGATTTCATGGGTCCATTCCCTAAGAGTCGGGGATTTGAGTACATTCTGTTGGCCGTTGATTATGTGAGTCGTTGGGTGGAGGCTATCCCCGCCTGATGAATCCACGTTTCATCATCTTTATTCTATCATTTTGGCCTGAAAAACCCTAGTAAATGCGTGTAAATAGCATTTATTCATGCATTTTAGCATTCATGTATATGTATGTAAATATTGTATAAAATGCGGTTCTTAAAGCCAAAATTATAGAATAAAGAAAAGAAAAGAAAAAGAATAAAATATTGTAAATATTTTATGACCCGAAGCCCCGAGACCTAGGCATCTTGATGAATAGGTCGACAAGGAATAAAGTAGGGGGAGATAAGGTCAGAAATATAGATAAAATACCTATACTTTTTATTCATTCTTTATTCATTTTGGGACCTATTTTTGGTTCCACTTTTTGTACATCAAATAAAGAAACTTTGTACATGAAAGTTGTAGATAATAAAATAAAGAAAAATACAAAATTGATTTCACAGAAAAATAATGTACAGATAAAAAGTTATGGTCTGAATAAAAATCCAGAATGCCAATTTCCCAGACCCGTATCTCACAAATAAAAACTCCAAATGCAGCGTACTCACCTCTAATTGTATATAGAAGAAAATAATCTAATTAATGGTGGTGGGTTCGCATTTGGCGGAGCTACGGTTTGAAAGTTGACTTTTGAACCCTCATTGTATACTTGTACATATTAAAATACTCAATTTATTATTTATTTATTATTTTTATAATTTTATATTTTTATAATGTTGTAAATAATACTTGTAATAATTATGTATATTAAAATCAGAATAAAAACATCATTAAAATACAAATAAAAATACTTGTATATATACATAGGTATATTACCTATAGACACACCTATACAAAACATACTTGTATTTTATTAAATATACAAAATAAATCAGAAAAATAAACTAAAAATATATTTGTGTCTATAAAAGTATTTTAAAATTTTGGAAAATAAAAACCAAAATAAAATAAATTAAGAATACCTAAATAAAAATAACATACTTAAATATGTAGATATAGATACTTATAGGGGCATAAATGCGAACTTGTAAAAATATATTTCCTAAAAATAAATAAAAATCGGAATAAAATACTACATAAAAAAATAAACATTTTTTATTTTATGACCAAAACTTAATTCAACCTATTTCTATTTTTAAATGAATTAATAAAACATTTCTTTGGGATTTTTCCTGATTGGTCCACGTGGACCAATCAGGAGAAGGCGCCAGTTGACCTGGGTCAACTGGTCGTCCTTCGTCCCTGTAGCCCGTGCACCTCGTTTTTTGGTCCGCTTTCACGGATTTTTCGAGGCTGCATCGTTCCTCCTCGAGCCTCGCTTCCTTCACGAAAATTGCACCTGGTACAACCAGGATTCTCGCCGACCTATTAGATCCTTCAAGATCTCCTTGGCGCGCCCGTGATCGTGCCTCGAAACTCTTCAACCGTCATCCCTTTAAAAGACACCCCCCGACTTTGATTCAAGTTTTGATCCTTCTTCCGCCAAATCCACTCGAAAACCCCTATCCCATTGCGCTCCTGGTGACAGCAGGAGTAGTTTTGACCTTGGGTTTGCGTCCGTTGGCGTCGAATCGAAGTCGATCCGACCTTCGCCGGAGCTCCGCCGAGCTTCATCGCCCGACGTCTTCGGTGAGTTTCCCCCTCCTTTCTCTTCGTCTTTTTGTAGCCTTAGCATAGAGTAGTGTAGACTTCTAGCAGTTCTTACTATCGATCACCCATTCGCCGTGAATCATCGATCAAAGCCCACGGCGGGGCTGAGCTCCGCCTCCATTTTCCGATCACTTCTATCATCGACCGCCGCATCGACCACCTCCATCTCGTTCCTCTTCGTTCCCTCTCGCACCGCCGCACCTTCATTCAAGCTGATCTCGCTCAGATCAGCATACCTCTGAGTCCTTCTCCGCCGCTCGCCGGACTCATCTCGCCCCGCCGCATTAGCCATCCATCTCACACCAAAACTATCCCAGTGGTGTCGCACTTGTTTCCCGCGTCTAACCCTGCAGAGAGGAGCAAAGGAGAAGGCTCAATCGAGCCTCATCGTTCCAGGGAAGACGTCCCCAGGCCACCTTCGTCGTCGGAGCACGTCAGAGCTTCCCAAGTCCATCAGATCCTTCCCATCGACGCGGAGGGCCCCCAGGACCATTTTGCCCTAGGTCCTGGGCTGGAGGAGGCCGTGTGTCGGCCGGAAACACCGATCGAAGCCACCTGCGGCCGTTGTTCTTGGAGATCTTCCAGGCGCCGTCGGATCTGGCTTGTTCTTGGCGCGCTTCAGCTGCCGTTGGATCACGTTCACCTTCAGCCGTCCGATCGCCAAGCAGCATCTAATCGTGGCCATCCACGAGCGAATCGTCATCGGGTGACCTCGCGCGGACACGTGGCATAAGTAAAGGGTCGTCCACCGTTTGATCGCGCCTTTGCTTGGGTATTTTGCAAAAACCACCCCAAGAGTTTTTTGTATTTTAAATTAGCACTAAATCTTTCCTTTGCAGTTATTTAGTTTTGTAATATTTACCTTAAAGCCCCCGAACTTTTACGTATTTACAAAAAGGTCCTCGGCCACGTCATCTCACGTGCCCGTGCGCGTGAGGTAGGTGGCCATTTTGCAGACAGACCCTCGGCCTTTGGGGTATTTTGGTTTAGTCCCAGAACTTTTGTATTCAGTGTTAAATACTTGGGATATTTGCATACAAACCCCTGATAGTTTTAGTTATTGCCTTTAGGTCCTTACCAGGCGCGTGTTTCACACGTGTTCGGTTTGGGCATTTTCGCTGAGGCCCCTCCGGGTTTGGATATTTGTGTTTAATCCATGAAATGCAAGTTTTAGAGTAATATTTTGTGGAAAATTTGCATGTGTGCACCTGGATGTTTTGGATATTACACTTATGCCCTTCCCAGCACTGTTTAATGTTTGGAGACTTGTTCTAATTGTTTGAAATATCTTTTTAACTCCAAAAATTCCGCAAAAATAGGGTTAAGTTACTGGATGCATATACTGTGACGCCCTATTTTTAGTTTTTAATTTTATTACGTTTTAATATTTACTAAAAATCAAAAACAGCCTTTTTGTGTACTGTCTACCTTAGAAAATACCAAAAAATATCAAAACACCTCTAAAAATTCCAAAAAAAAATCACCTAGTGTCTATTTTATTATCTTTTAGTGTCAGTCCAAAATTCATTAAAAATTTCAAAAGGAAAACACTAAAAATCTAAAAATACTCAAAAACTTCAAAAAAATATATAAAATAGTAGAAAAATCCAAAAAAATATAAACTCAGCTTCTATTTGTCCTTTATTTTGTTACTTTTATTAGAAAAATAGTGTGAAACATTTTTGCTACTGGTTGGTATTTTTAGATTCCATTTTACTCACAGCCAACCTTGTTTGCACTGTTTTCTCTTATTTCAGCTTTTAAAAATATCAAAAACATCTCGAAAAACCCTCAAAAATCACAAAAACAGTATAAAACCTTGAAAATACCAAAAACATTTTATTTCAGAATTTTTGAGCATTTTTGTGCATTTTTATAAATCTTTTAGCTTGCCTTTCATTTTATTGCCTTTACTTTCCAATATTGAAAAAGAAATATAAAAATATAAAATATAAAATATAAAAATCAGAAAATCAAAAATCAAAATACAAAATTAAAAATTAAATTAAAAAAAATAAAATAATAAAAATTAAAAACCCACAAAAATTTTAGATTGGCTAAGTAGCTTGTTAGACCTAGGTTTGGATTTTTATCCGTGCTTTACACCTTTGCTCCTTGTGTTCGACCCCTACTTGCTTGCTATTGTACATTTTTAGTAGGGTATAATAAATTTTAATCCTTGCTATTCATTCTCTGATTGATTGTGTGGGTTAATTGTTGAGGACCGAGGAAGTTTGAGCAGTCGCACCAGCGACAGTGAGTCTGACTTGTCAGACCGCTATTTAGCGGCTCTCGCTCTCTCGCTTTTCAAATGGCGCCGTTGCCGGGGAGCATCGGCTTGTAGAGTACCTTTGGGTCTTGCTAGTCACTTAGCCATTCTTGCTTACTTGTATTTTGTGTATTATTTATTCTGAACTGTCTGACATCTCTTTTGTTTTCTTGCGAGGGACCGCCGACCGAGGAGGATCGCCTAGGGGATCCTGAGCAGCCTTGGGAGGAGGAGCCGGCTATTCTACCCTAGCCGGCAGGAGAGAGCAGGAGAACTAGAGAGAGAAAGAGAGTTGTTTTTATTTTTGTGAGAGAGAGAGTATTTGATAATTTGTAATAATACAGGACTTGAACTCTTGGACATTTCGGGCCTAATTTCCGGGTGTTTGTTCACCCGGGGGCTCACCGCGGATTTTATCGAGTTTTTATCGCTGTCATTTTCCGGTTTCGTTTTCATTTTTCACTTTCTTTTGTGGATTGAGCTCTTAGTTCTAGGTCTGCTTGATTCGATTAGAATAGGTCCAAACACCTAATTATATTTGCATGCTCCTATAGATTCGTATTTGGACTTAGACTAATTAAACAGTTAGCTAGTAGCTTCCAAATCCACGCGCCGCGAGCTCACACCCGAACAAGCGCTTTCTCCTACTCCAAATGTGTTGGGCAGAGGAGGGGTGAGCCAAGACCGGACACTCGGATTGGGAATTATTAGCTAGCTTGTGGTTCTTCACGCTAGCAGTTGCCTGTTCTAGGACGATTTCCGCATTGCATAACCGGCATATAGATTAGGTTTATAAAATTCTGCCTTGCATCCCGCATGGAGAGAGCTGGGATTCACTGTAAGTCTTCTCACTTTGCATTCATCATATAGGCACAAAGGTGAGATTTCCATCTTGGCGCCGACTTGCATTGGCTTTTCCCGACTCTTTTCTCCCTCTGATTTTGGATACATTAGGATAAAGAAAAAAAACAACAAAATCGTTAGGCGCTTGTTTGAAACTACTCAAAAGAAGCGATAACACAAAAAAATTAAAAAAGGGACTGCTAAGAAAACTTTGACCTAAATAAAAATTGGTAATTGGACTCATTGATTGGGGAGAGTAACACCCTCATTTGTTTTCAGGTTGCATGGGAAGGTCTCCTTCCAAGTGAGTTGAGCGTTCGTAAGGATTAGAGCCCAAAACCCAACTTGTGGCTGCCTTGTGTATCGCCTGGATTTCCGAAGTATTGGCGCTACTATCGTACGTAGTCGAGTAGGGCTTGGTCGCCAGTGGTGACTCACTATTGTGTGAGCACCGACCTTGTCCGAAGTATCGAGCATAGGCCACGCCTTCACGGGGGTGTCTGTCTCACCGGCTGCGTCCGAGTAGGATCTTGCACGCTCACGGGTGATTCCGTTGCGAGCGAGATCCGAAGTATCGGTTTCGCCTATCGGCTTCCTCCCTCTATTTCTTTGGCTGAGTAGGGATCCAGGAAGGGTTACAAGGACCTTAAAAAGCGCAAGTTACAGGTTACACAGGAGGAGGACAAGTACGGGAATACTTTTCCGGCAGTACTCTCGCTCCTATAGGCGTAGCGCTCTAAGGACTCGTTGAAAGATAAAATCCTGAAATCAAGATAAAAAGTACAAAGATAACAGCCGAACCTTCACGGCTTCACGCGTTGAGTTGGTGAACTCCCTTGTCTTGTGTTTGATTGCCAATCACATTTAGGTCAAGATCAAAAATATCGCGCCTTTGCGCAGTTTTGCTCCCCTTCTATTTGACCCTTGCTCATTGTGAGCCTTCCACTGTTTTGCAATCCTCTTTATTTCTTGTTACCCTCGTGCTCTTCATCCAACATCCATTCCTCTTGATCCTCGCAAGATGTCGCTACACGGATGGTTTAGTCGGGACCTTGCCGACACCCACATCGATTCCGTGCGATCGACGTCTCCAATAAAGAGGGGTGATCTCCGAAGAGTTAATTCGGATCTTGCGGATGTCTCTTTGGACTCCCCTATTCTCGCCTCTTTCAATACTTGCCTTTCTCCAATCAACCTGCTATTCGGGATGGACTCGCAACCCGAACTAGCTCTTCCCCTTTCAATACACCGGGACTACTCTTATCCCCGAAACAACCCCTTGTGGATGGAGGTCGATTTCAGTCAATATCATATGCTCCGTTCACAACATTCTGGGATTGACCTTGGTCCCAGATTCATCTCAACAGTTGGTGCAGAGGAAGATACTGATCAGGGTTTACTCCATCATGCAGATCTTCAACCTGATCAAGAGTCAGAGATCCAAGTACAGTCTGAGATGGCAGGAGGAAGAGGGAAAGGACCACAGCCTCAGCATGAGCCTGAAGACAATGCGGCAGAAGGACAATATACTACGCAGGGTGAGGTCAACAGTCAATTGCTGGCTTCCATTCAAGCCATTCAGCAGCAGTTGACCAATCAGGCTTTAGCCCAGAATGCCTTTCAGGACATGCTGAATGATCTGAGGAGGAGGGCCGATGCAAGAGACGGCCGACGGGAGGATGATCCCAATTTCGAGGAAGTCAATGATGAGTTATCAGTGGGACCTGACTTTGACGCAGCAGAAGAGGATCCACCGCAGCCCAAGCCTACGCTCAAGCAGACATACAACCCAGGAGCAGGGCGCATCACTGAGTGGATTCAGATTCCACGTATGCATGCTCACTTCGAGCTGAAGCCACAGTTTCTGTCACTGCTTCCCACTTTTCATGGAAACACCACTGAGGAGCCATATATTTTCCTCAAGAAGTTCAACCGCATCTGCTCCACCGCTCACTACCCCGGGGTTCCCCTGGATGTGATCAAGATGACTGCATTCTCTTTCAGCCTTCAAGACAAGGCCCTTTACTGGGTCGATCATCTCGGGAAGGTCGTCACCACCTGGGAGGAACTAAAATCTGCTTTCCTCCACAAATTCTATCCTCTGGGGAGATTAAACCAGATGCGTGCCCGGATCTCCAGTTTCTGCCAGCAGCCCCACGAGACGATCCATGAAGCGTGGGAGAGATTCAAGGATCTCCAGGAGAAGTGCCCCCACCATGAAATACCCAAGACCAGTCTCGTGCAACACTTCTTTGGGGGGCTATCATTTGAGAGCCAAAAGCTCGTGGATACAGCTTGCGGCGGTTCACATTTTAATAAGGACGAGGATGTCGTGTGGAATGTCTTTGAAGAAATGGCTGAGGGAGAAGCAGCCCAATCCTCGTCCCGAGCCTACATGAAGCCACCGACCGCCATCAGCAAGCCAGTTAACATGGCTTCTCACACTGAGGACAAAGATGAAAGCTCCAACCTGAGTATCATCGGGAGCCACTTGTCTAAAGTGGATATCATCGAGAAGAGGTCGCAGGACCTCGAAAAACTGGCAGTTATAGAGAAGAGGACCCAAGGTCTGGAGAAGCTCGACCAGATTTCCCAGCAGCTGGAGCAGCTCGTCCGCGCACTGAATGCAAACATGTGCAACGCTGTGTCTACCTCTGCCGAGCCGAACGCTGAGAAGAAGGAGCCTACAATGCAGCAAAATCCTCAGCCGACTCTCCCGCAGCCCCAGCCAGTCCAGCACGTATACTACGTGCAGGTCCCGGAGCAGCCACCGCAGCCTCAGACACAAATGGTTGCATATCAGCCAGAGCACCAGCCCGCTTACTCCGAGCAGTTCTCTCCACCCCCGCCGCTGATCCAGGAGATCAATGGCGTCTGGAACAACGAAGCGCAGCTGACCCGTCCTCAGGGACACTCTCAGGGTCAGAACATGGGCAACAGGCCCTTCCAGCAGCAACACCAGGGTGGAAGACCATTCCAGCAGCCCTACCAGTACCAGCCTCCCTCACATGGGAACATGTGGAGGCAGAATTACCAACACGGGCCTCAGCAGTCCGGATATCGTGGACAAGGACATCACCAGCAACCGGCTGCACAATACAACCCACACCCGTCGCAGTACTTCTCCAATCCCCCTCCTCAACAATTCGCACAAGGATACCCGTCACAATCTCAACCGCCATATCAGCAGTCTAGACCCCAGTAGGGGGAATCTTCTGAGATTGTACCGGTGAATCCGGCCCTGGCCTGTTTGGAGCAGTTGATGAAGAATATGGCCGAGATGACCCAGAAGATCGACGACCTGACGGCAACCAAAACCGTCATACCAGCCCAGGTCGAAGCCAATCCTAACAATTTCCGACGCAAGGAGCAGGTAGCCGGCAGTGTCCAACCCGAATCAGGTGAACTTAATTGTTTTTTATCTAACGCTGTTACTCTCAGGAGCGGTAGGACACTCCAGCCATCGGTGACGGCAAAAGGAAAGCAGATTGCATCTGACGGGGAATCGTCAGTCCAGCCAACACCAGGGCCAGCAAGCATTTTGGGAGCAGCACCAGCATCCAGAAAATCACAAAAAAATGAAGAAAACAGAAAAATACAAAAAGATAGCAGCAACCTCGGTGGAGACCAGCCAGCATTGGAGACGTCTGCACCCGCATCCCAGTCAGCTCCTGACAGGAGGAGCACCACACCTGCAGCGAGTCCAACGCCAGCACCCGAAGCCGAGCCTGTCATTTTTGGTCCACAAATTGTAGATGAATCCATTCCTTTTTGTCATCTACCTGTAAACAACAACACGGACACTATTCTGAATGAAATTGGAGAAGAGTTTGTAAATATTCCTTTTCCTGAAGCAATGAAAAAATACAAAAAAATGAAAAATTTGAAAAGTGCTTTGTCTGATCCTGCTATCATAGAAATTATTCAGAATTTGGTGTTAAATATGCCATTAATGAAAGCTCTTGAGTACATGCCAGCTGTGAAGAAAGGACTTAAGGAGGCATGTACAACCAAGCGCAGGCCAACCCCACATAACTCCCGAAGCAAAGGTGGTAAATCTGAAAAGCATATCCTCACTATGGCCACCGTCAACGCCATCAGCAACCTCCCGGACAAAAAGCCAGATATGGGAGCACCTCTTGTACGTTGTCAGATGTTCAATCAAGAGTTCGAACGGACACTCCTCGACAGCGGGTCATCTGTCAATCTGATGCCAGCCTCACTACTCACGGAGTTCAAGCTAGGACCGCTCAAACCTACAAAGATGATTCTGCAGTTTGCAGACAAGTCAGTCAAGCGGCCTAGGGGCCTGTTGGAGGACGTGATCGTCACGATGCAGGGAAAATCTTTCCCAGCCGATTTTGTGGTCCTAGATATGGACGTCCCCGCTCCGTTGCTCCTTACCCCGATCATACTCGGAAGGCCATTTCTGCGGACGTCAAACGCAGTAGTGAATTATGGGACAGGAGAAATCACTTTTGGAGCTGGGAATGAAATTATCCGAGTAGAGACCCTGTCTGAGGGAACGCCCGTTGAACCAACATCGGTATCATGTGCAAGGGTGATTGAGAATGATGAAGACTGCGACTTTCTAGCCGAGATTCAAGACACCAACCTCTTCCTGGACGATCATGAGATCCACGGAATCCTCTATCCAGAGGAGGAAGTGGAGACCGCAGTCGAATTCCCGTGTATCGATCAAGATGAGGACCTTGCTGATGCACTACAAAATACTACCGTGGGGTCGTTATGCCTTCAGAACCAAGAGCCAAGTTTGGAAGTATTTTCGGAAGAAGATGAAATCATCGAGGAATTCTGTCAGGATCTGAGAGAAGAGACAGAGCAGATTATGGTGGACATCGCACAGTTGAAAGAATCACCACCTGTATTGATAGCAGAGGTCACCACTGAAGTAGCTCAGACCCCGCCAGAACTGAAACCTTTGCCCTCCAATATGAAGTATGCCTTCCTTGCAGGAGAACCGAATATGTACCCGGTCATCATCAACGCGCATCTGACCGAAGATCAAGAATCTCGTCTGATGGAGGTTCTTGAACGTAACCGCAAGGCGATAGGCTGGCGAACCTCTGATCTCCACGGGATCAATCCGTCGCTCTGCTCGCACCGCATCTTTCTGGAAGAAGACAGCAGACCCTCTCGTGAACTGCAAAGAAGATTAAATCCGAACTTGCGAGAGGTGGTTATGAAAGAAATCCAGAAATGGTGTGACGCGGGATTCATTTATCCCATCTCCGACAGTAAATGGGTGAGCCCTCTGCATGTTGTGCCCAAGAAATCAGGGATCACCATTGTGAAAAATGACAAAGGAGAGGAGATCGCCACCAGAGTATCGACTTCTTGGCGCGTGTGCGTAGACTACAGAAGACTTAACCTCGCCACCAAGAAGGATCATTTTCCGCTACCCTTCATCGACCAGATCCTGGAGAGATTGGCCGCGAAGGAATATTTCTGCTTCTTGGACGGTTACTCTGGGTATAATCAAGTTGCTATTGCTCCGGAAGACCAAGAGAAGACCACGTTCACCTGTCCTTTTGGCACATATGCCTTCAGACGGATGCCGTTCGGGCTTTGCAATGCCCCAGCTACATTTCAGAGGTGTATGCTTGCAGTTTTTGCCGATATGGTGGGTAGCTTTCTCGAAGTCTTTATGGACGATTTTTCGGTCTATGGGGATTCATTTGATCAATGTTTGGAGTATCTAGACCGAGTCTTACGGAGGTGCTGCGAAGTGAATCTTGTGCTCTCCTGGGAGAAGAGCAACTTCATGGTGACCGAAGGAATCGTGCTGGGTTACGTTGTTTCTAAACGTGGCATGGAGGTTGACCCAGCCAAGGTGGATGTTATTTCTAAGCTAGAGCCACCTACAAATATCAAGCAAGTCCGGTCATTCTTGGGCCATGTCGGTTTTTACCGACGATTTATTAAAGACTTTAGTAAATTGGCCAGACCGCTGACTGAGTTGCTTGGCAAGGACAATGAGTTCATTGTAGACGACCGTGTGCTCCTTGCCTTTAATCAGTTGAAAGAGCTCATCACACAGGCCCCTGTCCTACAGCCGCCGATTTGGACTCAGCCTTTCGAGATTATGACCGACGCGTCGGATTATGCCATCGGAGCTGTACTGGGACAGAGAAAAGACAATGTACCGTTTGCAATTCATTACGCTAGCCGAACGCTCGATGAAGCTCAGCGAAACTACACTGTTACTGAAAAGGAGCTGCTAGCGGTAGTCTTTGCTTTGGAGAAGTTCAGATCTTACCTTCTTGGGTCCAAAGTTATCATCTACACTGATCATTCGGCCATTAGGTATTTACAGCAAAAGAAGGACGCCAAACCACGTCTTATCCGGTGGATCCTTCTCCTCCAGGAGTTCGACATGGAGATCAGAGATAAACCTGGGGTAAAGAATGTAGTGGCCGATTATCTGTCAAGACTTCCTGAACCGGAGTCTCCTGAGCTGAACTTGCAGCCTATCACCGAGACCTTTCCAGATGAATCAATTCTGTCTGTCGCTTCACTTCCTTGGTATGCGGACATTGTGAATTATCTAGTTGCCAAGAAAATCCCACAGGACTGGTCTAAGTTGAAAATAGATAGATTTTTGTCTAAAATCCATTTCTACCAGTGGGAAGACCCATATCTGTTTCGTGAGGGAGCAGATTGCATCTGGAGGAGGTGTATTCCTCAGGAGGAAGTTCCAAGTGTCCTCGCTTTATGTCATGATCAAGATTCTGGAGGACATCATTCAGGAAAACGGACGGCAGCAAAAGTTCTTCAAAGTGGCCTTTGGTGGCCTTCATTGTTCAAAGATGCAGATAAATACGTCAAAGGTTGCACTGATTGTCAGAAGATGGGTGGAACCATAGGAATGAGAGATACGATGCCTCTGAAGTACATTCAGATCTCAGATGTCTTTGACGCATGGGGCATCGACTTTATGGGCCCGTTTCCTAACAGTCAGGGTTATGAGTATATTCTGCTTGCTGTCGATTATGTCAGTCGATGGGTGGAGGCTATCCCCGCCCGAGCTGCCGACAGTTGGACTGTATGTCGATTCTTACGAGATCACATCATAGCACGGTTCGGGATTCCCAAGATCCTCATATCTGACGGGGGCAGTCATTTCATAAACAGAGAGGTGAAGAAGCTGACCCAAGAATTCTGCATCGAGCATCGTGTTGCTTCACCCTACCACCCGCAGTCCAATGGCTTAGCTGAATGTTCCAACAGGGAGATCAAGACAATTCTACAGAAACTTGTGCGTCCGGATCGCAAGAACTGGTCTCAGCTGCTTGATTCCGTTCTTTGGGCTTACAGAACAGCGTACAAGTCACCCTTGGGAATGTCTCCCTACCGCCTGGTGTATGGCAAGCCATGCCACTTGCCCGTGGAACTTATTCATAAATCTTTATGGGCTATTAACATCTGTAATTTGGACTCCAAGCAAGCAGGACAGAACCGGAAATTGGATCTGAACAGATTACTGGAATTCAGAGATTATGCATATGACAACAGCCTGATGTACAAGGAAAAGGTCAAAACATGGCATGAAAAGCACATCCGCCACAAGTCCTTTGATCCAGGTCAGAAGGTATGGTTGTTCGATGCGAAATTAAAAATCTTTCCAGGCAAATTGAAGAGCAAATGGACTGGGCCGTTTGTAGTTAGGCAGGTGCGTGACAACGGAAGTGTATTGATATCCAATCTGTCAGCTGACGCACAGCCTTTTGTAGTCAATGGACAGCTTCTGAAGCCATACCTCGAACATGACACATTCATGACCGTCGTTGACTCGATTCAAGTAATCTATGAGGATGAGCTGAATATCTCGAAGGAGACAGAGGAAGGCAAAGCACATCAAAACATTTTTGAATGATTTTTCCTTTCCGTCTTTTCTTCTTTTCGTCTGTTCAATTTCTTTTGTCTTATTCTACCGAATTAATGCCATCCCTTTCATCACTGCTACACTTAGGATGTACTCTATCCTAAGTATAGGGGGGATGTGCATCCCGAGTTGTTCATGCCCAATCTCATCTCTTTTCTTCTTTTCTTCTTTTCTTCTTTTCCTCTTCTATCTTCTTTATCTATCAGAAAGGTGCTACCCCTTGTAGACAGTCTTCTATACTTAGGACGTACTTTGTCCTAAGTATAGGGGGGTGTGCACCTCGAGTTTCTTCTATTCTTTTCGATCCTCTCCATTGTCTCCTCTTCTTGTCTATACTTAGGTTATCTTACCCTAAGTATAGGGGGAGACAACCTGAGTACGATCTGTTCACTCCCACCCTTGACCCTCCCTGCTTTATGTACAGTCTGCTATACTTAGGATTATTTGATCCTAAGTATAGGGGGGACGGTCAACTTCTTATTCGTTTGTTCATCCATTTCTTTATTTATTTATTCTTTAGATTTTCCTATACTCAGTACGAGTTATGTCTTCTCTTGTCTCTCCGATCTATGAGGACATAGCTCAAGCTAAGTATAGGGGGGTCGTATACACTACGTATATACTTTAGCCATAACTCGTACTTTCGTATTTTTCTTAATAATATGGCTAACAATTCTTTAAAATTCATTAAAAATTCTTAATAAAAAGATGTGGTTATTCCTCAAATTCTTTTTGTATTTACTGATTAATAAATCAGGTGAGAATGTTTTTTGCAAAATGTTTGAAAAAATAGTTTGAAAATCTTTGTGAACATCTATTGGAAACTATTTTGAAAATATTTTGTTTCATGTTTTCAACCTGTGTAAAAATGTGTGGTTTGTAAAATTTCTTTTCTTTGTGTGAAATAAAATGTTTGAAAAATGATTTGCAAATGGTTTGAAAAATGGTTGCAAAAATGATTTGAAAAACCTATATATACTGTTTTGAAAGCCTTTGCAAAATGATTTTCAAATGTGTGTAAAATGTTTGTAAAAACTATTTTGGACTATAGTTTTCAAAAATTGTGTGAAAAATTGTTTTCAAATAAGTTTGAGGAATACTAACATCACACCAAAATCCACTATATATATATTGACCACTTATCCTTGTAAATTCTTAAAATCCATTTCTTGTTTATATAAGAAGCACTCCCGTGTACATATTTTAACCTATTTTTCAGCCAAAATCTGTTTGATTTCAAAAATTCCCAAAAACATTTGCAAAATTAAAATCCAAAAACATTTGAAAAACCTTTTTGAAAAAGACAAAAAAAATGCATCTGCATATGCATGCATCATCTTTTCAAAAACCCTTAAAAAGTTCAAAATCTTTGAAAATTGCATCACAAAAATATTCTCTGCATAGCATTACATAGCATGAGCATTTTTCGGATTGAGTTTGATAGTTGAACAAGTCTAAGTAAAATCCGAAGATTGGAGCTTGATTGGACCTTAAAATCTACCTAATAACAGGAACCTTATAGGAACTGGGTTTGAGGTACTTCAGGTCTAGTTGACTTAATTCTTTGAGGATCACGGGACTTGGTTCAATGGATTCTTGACTGCCTAAGTAGAGTATTTCGGAGCACACGCACGACTCTTGTTGATAATGACCTAACTTGGACACTTGCACCTTTCACATAGCTCTCCACGGATGAGGTGGTGAGGAGGCAGTTTCCTTTGGCTTGGGGTAGCATATGAGGGTAGTACTTCTAGGCGGAACCTCTCTTCTTCTTATAGTGAAGGAAGTGCACCTCAACTTGGTCTAGTAGTGATGAAGGCTAAAGACAGAAGCTGTGGGTCGCAATAAAGCTTCAAAAGAGGGATAGTCTACTGGCTCAAGAGGAAAACTCCTTATGTAAATGCTGCTGTGAATAGTATTCAAAAAAAAAAAAGGGTTCAGGCATGTACAAAAATAAAAAGCCTGCAAAGTATGTAAAGTCAATAAGCAAGCTTGAGTTCCAAAGTCAAATATGTGAGCCTGCAGCAGGATGACTTGACTACACTGGTCTTGCATCCAAGGATAGGTAGCTACACTGGCTACCGTCCATTCTTTTCTTCACCCCCTCTTCTTGAGCCGGTTGCACTTGAACTTAGAAGGGAATACCCCGCTTCTCGAGGAAAGAGTTGCTAGACCGAGGCATTAGAGTTACCAGGTTGGGGGAGGTTGTTTCTTTGTCACTTCTGAGGTGGGGAGCTACATATCACTTACACTGTACAAGTCAGCTTCATAGTCGTAAGAGTTTGCGTATGAGTTGAGGTATTTCTGACCTGGCTATTGAGGAGACTTGGACAGAGTTTTGGGATTCTCAAGGACTGTTGGATTTCAAATTTAGTTCTCATTAAGGTTCCGACCGCACTAAAATTCCCAAGGTCCGACTTAAGCTCCAAACTTTGATTTTGCGAAGACAAGTTTGATAATTAAACTTAATCTAATTTTCTTCTTTTTCTTTTCTTTCTTTTTCTTTTTGCACTTATTGCATAAGTGTTTGCTAGGGACTAGCAAAGGTAAAGTATAGGGGGATGATGAATCCACGTTTCATCATCTTTATTCTATCATTTTGGCCTGAAAAACCCTAGTAAATGCGTGTAAATAGCATTTATTCATGCATTTTAGCATTCATGTATATGTATGTAAATATTGTATAAAATGCGGTTCTTAAAGCCAAAATTATAGAATAAAGAAAAGAAAAGAAAAAGAATAAAATATTGTAAATATTTTATGACCCGAAGCCCCGAGACCTAGGCATCTTGATGAATAGGTCGACAAGGAATAAAGTAGGGGGAGATAAGGTCAGAAATATAGATAAAATACCTATACTTTTTATTCATTCTTTATTCATTTTGGGACCTATTTTTGGTTCCACTTTTTGTACATCAAATAAAGAAACTTTGTACATGAAAGTTGTAGATAATAAAATAAAGAAAAATACAAAATTGATTTCACAGAAAAATAATGTACAGATAAAAAGTTATGGTCTGAATAAAAATCCAGAATGCCAATTTCCCAGACCCGTATCTCACAAATAAAAACTCCAAATGCAGCGTACTCACCTCTAATTGTATATAGAAGAAAATAATCTAATTAATGGTGGTGGGTTCGCATTTGGCGGAGCTACGGTTTGAAAGTTGACTTTTGAACCCTCATTGTATACTTGTACATATTAAAATACTCAATTTATTATTTATTTATTATTTTTATAATTTTATATTTTTATAATGTTGTAAATAATACTTGTAATAATTATGTATATTAAAATCAGAATAAAAACATCATTAAAATACAAATAAAAATACTTGTATATATACATAGGTATATTACCTATAGACACACCTATACAAAACATACTTGTATTTTATTAAATATACAAAATAAATCAGAAAAATAAACTAAAAATATATTTGTGTCTATAAAAGTATTTTAAAATTTTGGAAAATAAAAACCAAAATAAAATAAATTAAGAATACCTAAATAAAAATAACATACTTAAATATGTAGATATAGATACTTATAGGGGCATAAATGCGAACTTGTAAAAATATATTTCCTAAAAATAAATAAAAATCGGAATAAAATACTACATAAAAAAATAAACATTTTTTATTTTATGACCAAAACTTAATTCAACCTATTTCTATTTTTAAATGAATTAATAAAACATTTCTTTGGGATTTTTCCTGATTGGTCCACGTGGACCAATCAGGAGAAGGCGCCAGTTGACCTGGGTCAACTGGTCGTCCTTCGTCCCTGTAGCCCGTGCACCTCGTTTTTTGGTCCGCTTTCACGGATTTTTCGAGGCTGCATCGTTCCTCCTCGAGCCTCGCTTCCTTCACGAAAATTGCACCTGGTACAACCAGGATTCTCGCCGACCTATTAGATCCTTCAAGATCTCCTTGGCGCGCCCGTGATCGTGCCTCGAAACTCTTCAACCGTCATCCCTTTAAAAGACACCCCCCGACTTTGATTCAAGTTTTGATCCTTCTTCCGCCAAATCCACTCGAAAACCCCTATCCCATTGCGCTCCTGGTGACAGCAGGAGTAGTTTTGACCTTGGGTTTGCGTCCGTTGGCGTCGAATCGAAGTCGATCCGACCTTCGCCGGAGCTCCGCCGAGCTTCATCGCCCGACGTCTTCGGTGAGTTTCCCCCTCCTTTCTCTTCGTCTTTTTGTAGCCTTAGCATAGAGTAGTGTAGACTTCTAGCAGTTCTTACTATCGATCACCCATTCGCCGTGAATCATCGATCAAAGCCCACGGCGGGGCTGAGCTCCGCCTCCATTTTCCGATCACTTCTATCATCGACCGCCGCATCGACCACCTCCATCTCGTTCCTCTTCGTTCCCTCTCGCACCGCCGCACCTTCATTCAAGCTGATCTCGCTCAGATCAGCATACCTCTGAGTCCTTCTCCGCCGCTCGCCGGACTCATCTCGCCCCGCCGCATTAGCCATCCATCTCACACCAAAACTATCCCAGTGGTGTCGCACTTGTTTCCCGCGTCTAACCCTGCAGAGAGGAGCAAAGGAGAAGGCTCAATCGAGCCTCATCGTTCCAGGGAAGACGTCCCCAGGCCACCTTCGTTGTCGGAGCACGTCAGAGCTTCCCAAGTCCATCAGATCCTTCCCATCGACGCGGAGGGCCCCCAGGACCATTTTTCCCTAGGTCCTGGGCTGGAGGAGGCCGTGTGTCGGCCGGAAACACCGATCGAAGCCACCTGCAGCCGTTGTTCTTGGAGATCTTCCAGGCGCCGTCGGATCTGGCTTGTTCTTGGCGCGCTTCAGCTACCGTTGGATCACGTTCACCTTCAGCCGTCCGATCGCCAAGCAGCATCTAATCGTGGCCATCCACGAGCGAATCGTCATCGGGTGACCTCGCACGGACACGTGGCATAAGTAAAGGGTCGTCCACCGTTTGATCGCGCCTTTGCTTGGGTATTTTGCAAAAACCACCCCAAGAGTTTTTTGTATTTTAAATTAGCACTAAATCTTTCCTTTGCAGTTATTTAGTTTTGTAATATTTACCTTAAAGCCTCCGAACTTTTACGTATTTACAAAAAGGTCCTCGGCCACGTCATCTCACGTGCCCGTGCGCGTGAGGTACGTGGCCATTTTGCAGACAGACCCTCGGCCTTTGGGGTATTTTGGTTTAGTCCCAGAACTTTTGTATTCAGTGTTAAATACTTGGGATATTTGCATACAAACCCCTGATAGTTTTAGTTATTGCCTTTAGGTCCTTACCAGGCGCGTGTTTCGCACGTGTTCGGTTTGGGCATTTTCGCTGAGGCCCCTCCGGGTTTGGATATTTGTGTTTAATCCATGAAATGCAAGTTTTAGAGTAATATTTTGTGGAAAATTTGCATGTGTGCACCTGGATGTTTTGGATATTACACTTATGCCCTTCCCAGCACTGTTTAATGTTTGGAGACTTGTTCTAATTGTTTGAAATATCTTTTTAACTCCAAAAATTCCGCAAAAATAGGGTTAAGCTACTGGATGCATATACTGTGACGCCCTATTTTTAGTTTTTAATTTTATTACGTTTTAATATTTACTAAAAATCAAAAACAGCCTTTTTGTGTACTGTCTACCTTAGAAAATACCAAAAAATATCAAAACACCTCTAAAAATTCCAAAAAAAAATCACCTAGTGTCTATTTTATTATCTTTTAGTGTCAGTCCAAAATTCATTAAAAATTTCAAAAGGAAAACACTAAAAATCTAAAAATACTCAAAAACTTCAAAAAAATATATAAAATAGTAGAAAAATCCAAAAAAATATAAACTCAGCTTCTATTTGTCCTTTATTTTGTTACTTTTATTAGAAAAATAGTGTGAAACATTTTTGCTACTGGT
Organism: Ottelia alismoides; assembly: GCA_037367405.1. Lineage (NCBI taxonomy): Eukaryota > Viridiplantae > Streptophyta > Magnoliopsida > Alismatales > Hydrocharitaceae > Ottelia > Ottelia alismoides. Next base: position 268,678 of record JAZKJV010003342.1, on the reverse strand, counting down.
TGGTATTTTTAGATTCCATTTTACTCACAGCCAACCTTGTTTGCACTGTTTTCTCTTATTTCAGCTTTTAAAAATATCAAAAACATCTCGAAAAACCCTCAAAAATCACAAAAACAGTATAAAACCTTGAAAATACCAAAAACATTTTATTTCAGAATTTTTGAGCATTTTTGTGCATTTTTATAAATCTTTTAGCTTGCCTTTCATTTTATTGCCTTTACTTTCCAATATTGAAAAAGAAATATAAAAATATAAAATATAAAATATAAAAATCAGAAAATCAAAAATCAAAATACAAAATTAAAAATTAAATTAAAAAAAATAAAATAATAAAAATTAAAAACCCACAAAAATTTTAGATTGGCTAAGTAGCTTGTTAGACCTAGGTTTGGATTTTTATCCGTGCTTTACACCTTTGCTCCTTGTGTTCGACCCCTACTTGCTTGCTATTGTACATTTTTAGTAGGGTATAATAAATTTTAATCCTTGCTATTCATTCTCTGATTGATTGTGTGGGTTAATTGTTGAGGACCGAGGAAGTTTGAGCAGTCGCACCAGCGACAGTGAGTCTGACTTGTCAGACCGCTATTTAGCGGCTCTCGCTCTCTCGCTTTTCAAATGGCGCCGTTGCCGGGGAGCATCGGCTTGTAGAGTACCTTTGGGTCTTGCTAGTCACTTAGCCATTCTTGCTTACTTGTATTTTGTGTATTATTTATTCTGAACTGTCTGACATCTCTTTTGTTTTCTTGCGAGGGACCGCCGACCGAGGAGGATCGCCTAGGGGATCCTGAGCAGCCTTGGGAGGAGGAGCCGGCTATTCTACCCTAGCCGGCAGGAGAGAGCAGGAGAACTAGAGAGAGAAAGAGAGTTGTTTTTATTTTTGTGAGAGAGAGAGTATTTGATAATTTGTAATAATACAGGACTTGAACTCTTGGACATTTCGGGCCTAATTTCCGGGTGTTTGTTCACCCGGGGGCTCACCGCGGATTTTATCGAGTTTTTATCGCTGTCATTTTCCGGTTTCGTTTTCATTTTTCACTTTCTTTTGTGGATTGAGCTCTTAGTTCTAGGTCTGCTTGATTCGATTAGAATAGGTCCAAACACCTAATTATATTTGCATGCTCCTATAGATTCGTATTTGGACTTAGACTAATTAAACAGTTAGCTAGTAGCTTCCAAATCCACGCGCCGCGAGCTCACACCCGAACAAGCGCTTTCTCCTACTCCAAATGTGTTGGGCAGAGGAGGGGTGAGCCAAGACCGGACACTCGGATTGGGAATTATTAGCTAGCTTGTGGTTCTTCACGCTAGCAGTTGCCTGTTCTAGGACGATTTCCGCATTGCATAACCGGCATATAGATTAGGTTTATAAAATTCTGCCTTGCATCCCGCATGGAGAGAGCTGGGATTCACTGTAAGTCTTCTCACTTTGCATTCATCATATAGGCACAAAGGTGAGATTTCCATCTTGGCGCCGACTTGCATTGGCTTTTCCCGACTCTTTTCTCCCTCTGATTTTGGATACATTAGGATAAAGAAAAAAAACAACAAAATCGTTAGGCGCTTGTTTGAAACTACTCAAAAGAAGCGATAACACAAAAAAATTAAAAAAGGGACTGCTAAGAAAACTTTGACCTAAATAAAAATTGGTAATTGGACTCATTGATTGGGGAGAGTAACACCCTCATTTGTTTTCAGGTTGCATGGGAAGGTCTCCTTCCAAGTGAGTTGAGCGTTCGTAAGGATTAGAGCCCAAAACCCAACTTGTGGCTGCCTTGTGTATCGCCTGGATTTCCGAAGTATTGGCGCTACTATCGTACGTAGTCGAGTAGGGCTTGGTCGCCAGTGGTGACTCACTATTGTGTGAGCACCGACCTTGTCCGAAGTATCGAGCATAGGCCACGCCTTCACGGGGGTGTCTGTCTCACCGGCTGCGTCCGAGTAGGATCTTGCACGCTCACGGGTGATTCCGTTGCGAGCGAGATCCGAAGTATCGGTTTCGCCTATCGGCTTCCTCCCTCTATTTCTTTGGCTGAGTAGGGATCCAGGAAGGGTTACAAGGACCTTAAAAAGCGCAAGTTACAGGTTACACAGGAGGAGGACAAGTACGGGAATACTTTTCCGGCAGTACTCTCGCTCCTATAGGCGTAGCGCTCTAAGGACTCGTTGAAAGATAAAATCCTGAAATCAAGATAAAAAGTACAAAGATAACAGCCGAACCTTCACGGCTTCACGCGTTGAGTTGGTGAACTCCCTTGTCTTGTGTTTGATTGCCAATCACATTTAGGTCAAGATCAAAAATATCGCGCCTTTGCGCAGTTTTGCTCCCCTTCTATTTGACCCTTGCTCATTGTGAGCCTTCCACTGTTTTGCAATCCTCTTTATTTCTTGTTACCCTCGTGCTCTTCATCCAACATCCATTCCTCTTGATCCTCGCAAGATGTCGCTACACGGATGGTTTAGTCGGGACCTTGCCGACACCCACATCGATTCCGTGCGATCGACGTCTCCAATAAAGAGGGGTGATCTCCGAAGAGTTAATTCGGATCTTGCGGATGTCTCTTTGGACTCCCCTATTCTCGCCTCTTTCAATACTTGCCTTTCTCCAATCAACCTGCTATTCGGGATGGACTCGCAACCCGAACTAGCTCTTCCCCTTTCAATACACCGGGACTACTCTTATCCCCGAAACAACCCCTTGTGGATGGAGGTCGATTTCAGTCAATATCATATGCTCCGTTCACAACATTCTGGGATTGACCTTGGTCCCAGATTCATCTCAACAGTTGGTGCAGAGGAAGATACTGATCAGGGTTTACTCCGTCATGCAGATCTTCAACCTGATCAAGAGTCAGAGATCCAAGTACAGTCTGAGATGGCAGGAGGAAGAGGGAAAGGACCACAGCCTCAGCATGAGCCTGAAGACAATGCGGCAGAAGGACAATATACTACGCAGGGTGAGGTCAACAGTCAATTGCTGGCTTCCATTCAAGCCATTCAGCAGCAGTTGACCAATCAGGCTTTAGCCCAGAATGCCTTTCAGGACATGCTGAATGATCTGAGGAGGAGGGCCGATGCAAGAGACGGCCGACGGGAGGATGATCCCAATTTCGAGGAAGTCAATGATGAGTTATCAGTGGGACCTGACTTTGACGCAGCAGAAGAGGATCCACCGCAGCCCAAGCCTACGCTCAAGCAGACATACAACCCAGGAGCAGGGCGCATCACTGAGTGGATTCAGATTCCACGTATGCATGCTCACTTCGAGCTGAAGCCACAGTTTCTGTCACTGCTTCCCACTTTTCATGGAAACACCACTGAGGAGCCATATATTTTCCTCAAGAAGTTCAACCGCATCTGCTCCACCGCTCACTACCCCGGGGTTCCCCTGGATGTGATCAAGATGACTGCATTCTCTTTCAGCCTTCAAGACAAGGCCCTTTACTGGGTCGATCATCTCGGGAAGGTCGTCACCACCTGGGAGGAACTAAAATCTGCTTTCCTCCACAAATTCTATCCTCTGGGGAGATTAAACCAGATGCGTGCCCGGATCTCCAGTTTCTGCCAGCAGCCCCACGAGACGATCCATGAAGCGTGGGAGAGATTCAAGGATCTCCAGGAGAAGTGCCCCCACCATGAAATACCCAAGACCAGTCTCGTGCAACACTTCTTTGGGGGGCTATCATTTGAGAGCCAAAAGCTCGTGGATGCAGCTTGCGGCGGTTCACATTTTAATAAGGACGAGGATGTCGTGTGGAATGTCTTTGAAGAAATGGCTGAGGGAGAAGCAGCCCAATCCTCGTACCGAGCCTACATGAAGCCACCGACCGCCATCAGCAAGCCAGTTAACATGGCTTCTCACATTGAGGACAAAGATGAAAGCTCCAACCTGAGTATCATCGGGAGCCACTTGTCTAAAGTGGATATCATCGAGAAGAGGTCGCAGGACCTCGAAAAACTGGCAGTTATAGAGAAGAGGACCCAAGGTCTGGAGAAGCTCGACCAGATTTCCCAGCAGCTGGAGCAGCTCGTCCGCGCACTGAATGCAAACATGTGCAACGCTGTGTCTACCTCTGCCGAGCCGAACGCTGAGAAGAAGGAGCCTACAATGCAGCAAAATCCTCAGCCGACTCTCCCGCAGCCCCAGCCAGTCCAGCACGTATACTACGTGCAGGTCCCGGAGCAGCCACCGCAGCCTCAGACACAGATGGTTGCATATCAGCCAGAGCACCAGCCCGCTTACTCCGAGCAGTTCTCTCCACCCCCGCCGCTGATCCAGGAGATCAATGGCGTCTGGAACAACGAAGCGCAGCTGACCCGTCCTCAGGGACACTCTCAGGGTCAGAACATGGGCAACAGGCCCTTCCAGCAGCAACACCAGGGTGGAAGACCATTCCAGCAGCCCTACCAGTACCAGCCTCCCTCACATGGGAACACGTGGAGGAAGAATTACCAACACGGGCCTCAGCAGTCCGGATATCGTGGACAAGGACATCACCAGCAACCGGCTGCACAATACAACCCACACCCGTCGCAGTACTTCTCCAATCCCCCTCCTCAACAATTCGCACAAGGATACCCGTCACAATCTCAACCGCCATATCAGCAGTCTAGACCCCAGCAGGGGGAATCTTCTGAGATTGTACCGGTGAATCCGGCCCTGGCCTGTTTGGAGCAGTTGATGAAGAATATGGCCGAGATGACCCAGAAGATCGACGACCTGACGGCAACCAAAACCGTCATACCAGCCCAGGTCGAAGCCAATCCTAACAATTTCCGACGCAAGGAGCAGGTAGCCGGCAGTGTCCAACCCGAATCAGGTGAACTTAATTGTTTTTTATCTAACGCTGTTACTCTCAGGAGCGGTAGGACACTCCAGCCATCGGCGACGGCAAAAGGAAAGCAGATTGCATCTGACGGGGAATCGTCAGTCCAGCCAACACCAGGGCCAGCAAGCATTTTGGGAGCAGCACCAGCATCCAGAAAATCACAAAAAAATGAAGAAAACAGAAAAATACAAAAAGATAGCAGCAACCTCGGTGGAGACCAGCCAGCATTGGAGACGTCTGCACCCGCATCCCAGTCAGCTCCTGACAGGAGGAGCACCACACCTGCAGCGAGTCCAACGCCAGCACCCGAAGCCGAGCCTGTCATTTTTGGTCCACAAATTGTAGATGAATCCATTCCTTTTTGTCATCTACCTGTAAACAACAACACGGACACTATTCTGAATGAAATTGGAGAAGAGTTTGTAAATATTCCTTTTCCTGAAGCAATGAAAAAATACAAAAAAATGAAAAATTTGAAAAGTGCTTTGTCTGATCCTGCTATCATAGAAATTATTCAGAATTTGGTGTTAAATATGCCATTAATGAAAGCTCTTGAGTACATGCCAGCTGTGAAGAAAGGACTTAAGGAGGCATGTACAACCAAGCGCAGGCCAACCCCACATAACTCCCGAAGCAAAGGTGGTAAATCTGAAAAGCATATCCTCACTATGGCCACCGTCAACGCCATCAGCAACCTCCCGGACAAAAAGCCAGATATGGGAGCACCTCTTGTACGTTGTCAGATGTTCAATCAAGAGTTCGAACGGACACTCCTCGACAGCGGGTCATCTGTCAATCTGATGCCAGCCTCACTACTCACGGAGTTCAAGCTAGGACCGCTCAAACCTACAAAGATGATTCTGCAGTTTGCAGACAAGTCAGTCAAGCGGCCTAGGGGCCTGTTGGAGGACGTGATCGTCACGGTGCAGGGAAAATCTTTCCCAGCCGATTTTGTGGTCCTAGATATGGACGTCCCCGCTCCGTTGCTCCTTACCCCGATCATACTCGGAAGGCCATTTCTGCGGACGTCAAACGCAGTAGTGAATTATGGGACAGGAGAAATCACTTTTGGAGCTGGGAATGAAATTATCCGAGTAGAGACCCTGTCTGAGGGAACGCCCGTTGAACCAACATCGGTATCATGTGCAAGGGTGATTGAGAATGATGAAGACTGCGACTTTCTAGCCGAGATTCAAGACACCAACCTCTTCCTGGACGATCATGAGATCCACGGAATCCTCTATCCAGAGGAGGAAGTGGAGACCGCAGTCGAATTCCCGTGTATCGATCAAGATGAGGACCTTGCTGATGCACTACAAAATACTACCGTGGGGTCGTTATGCCTTCAGAACCAAGAGCCAAGTTTGGAAGTATTTTCGGAAGAAGATGAAATCATCGAGGAATTCTGTCAGGATCTGAGAGAAGAGACAGAGCAGATTATGGTGGACATCGCACAGTTGAAAGAATCACCACCTGTATTGATAGCAGAGGTCACCACTGAAGTAGCTCAGACCCCGCCAGAACTGAAACCTTTGCCCTCCAATATGAAGTATGCCTTCCTTGCAGGAGAACCGAATATGTACCCGGTCATCATCAACGCGCATCTGACCGAAGATCAAGAATCTCGTCTGATGGAGGTTCTTGAACGTAACCGCAAGGCGATAGGCTGGCGAACCTCTGATCTCCACGGGATCAATCCGTCGCTCTGCTCGCACCGCATCTTTCTGGAAGAAGACAGCAGACCCTCTCGTGAACTGCAAAGAAGATTAAATCCGAACTTGCGAGAGGTGGTTATGAAAGAAATCCAGAAATGGTGTGACGCGGGATTCATTTATCCCATCTCCGACAGTAAATGGGTGAGCCCTCTGCATGTTGTGCCCAAGAAATCAGGGATCACCATTGTGAAAAATGACAAAGGAGAGGAGATCGCCACCAGAGTATCGACTTCTTGGCGCATGTGCGTAGACTACAGAAGACTTAACCTCGCCACCAAGAAGGATCATTTTCCGCTACCCTTCATCGACCAGATCCTGGAGAGATTGGCCGCGAAGGAATATTTCTGCTTCTTGGACGGTTACTCTGGGTATAATCAAGTTGCTATTGCTCCGGAAGACCAAGAGAAGACCACGTTCACCTGTCCTTTTGGCACATATGCCTTCAGACGGATGCCGTTCGGGCTTTGCAATGCCCCAGCTACATTTCAGAGGTGTATGCTTGCAGTTTTTGCCGATATGGTGGGTAGCTTTCTCGAAGTCTTTATGGACGATTTTTCGGTCTATGGGGATTCATTTGATCAATGTTTGGAGTATCTAGACCGAGTCTTACGGAGGTGCTGCGAAGTGAATCTTGTGCTCTCCTGGGAGAAGAGCAACTTCATGGTGACCGAAGGAATCGTGCTGGGTTACGTTGTTTCTAAACGTGGCATGGAGGTTGACCCAGCCAAGGTGGATGTTATTTCTAAGCTAGAGCCACCTACAAATATCAAGCAAGTCCGGTCATTCTTGGGCCATGTCGGTTTTTACCGACGATTTATTAAAGACTTTAGTAAATTGGCCAGACCGCTGACTGAGTTGCTTGGCAAGGACAATGAGTTCATTGTAGACGACCGTGTGCTCCTTGCCTTTAATCAGTTGAAAGAGCTCATCACACAGGCCCCTGTCCTACAGCCGCCGATTTGGACTCAGCCTTTCGAGATTATGACCGACGCGTCGGATTATGCCATCGGAGCTGTACTGGGACAGAGAAAAGACAATGTACCGTTTGCAATTCATTACGCTAGCCGAACGCTCGATGAAGCTCAGCGAAACTACACTGTTACTGAAAAGGAGCTGCTAGCGGTAGTCTTTGCTTTGGAGAAGTTCAGATCTTACCTTCTTGGGTCCAAAGTTATCATCTACACTGATCATTCGGCCATTAGGTATTTACAGCAAAAGAAGGACGCCAAACCACGTCTTATCCGGTGGATCCTTCTCCTCCAGGAGTTCGACATGGAGATCAGAGATAAACCTGGGGTAAAGAATGTAGTGGCCGATCATCTGTCAAGACTTCCTGAACCGGAGTCTCCTGAGCTGAACTTGCAGCCTATCACCGAGACCTTTCCAGATGAATCAATTCTGTCTGTCGCTTCACTTCCTTGGTATGCGGACATTGTGAATTATCTAGTTGCCAAGAAAATCCCACAGGACTGGTCTAAGTTGAAAATAGATAGATTTTTGTCTAAAATCCATTTCTACCAGTGGGAAGACCCATATCTGTTTCGTGAGGGAGCAGATTGCATCTGGAGGAGGTGTATTCCTCAGGAGGAAGTTCCAAGTGTCCTCGCTTTATGTCATGATCAAGATTCTGGAGGACATCATTCAGGAAAACGGACGGCAGCAAAAGTTCTTCAAAGTGGCCTTTGGTGGCCTTCATTGTTCAAAGATGCAGATAAATACGTCAAAGGTTGCACTGATTGTCAGAAGATGGGTGGAACCATAGGAATGAGAGATACGATGCCTCTGAAGTACATTCAGATCTCAGATGTCTTTGACGCATGGGGCATCGACTTTATGGGCCCGTTTCCTAACAGTCAGGGTTATGAGTATATTCTGCTTGCTGTCGATTATGTCAGTCGATGGGTGGAGGCTATCCCCGCCCGAGCTGCCGACAGTCGGACTGTATGTCGATTCTTACGAGATCACATCATAGCACGGTTCGGGATTCCCAAGATCCTCATATCTGACGGGGGCAGTCATTTCATAAACAGAGAGGTGAAGAAGCTGACCCAAGAATTCTGCATCGAGCATCGTGTTGCTTCACCCTACCACCCACAGTCCAATGGCTTAGCTGAATGTTCCAACAGGGAGATCAAGACAATTCTACAGAAACTTGTGCGTCCGGATCGCAAGAACTGGTCTCAGCTGCTTGATTCCGTTCTTTGGGCTTACAGAACAGCGTACAAGTCACCCTTGGGAATGTCTCCCTACCGCCTGGTGTATGGCAAGCCATGCCACTTGCCCGTGGAACTTATTCATAAATCTTTATGGGCTATTAACATCTGTAATTTGGACTCCAAGCAAGCAGGACAGAACCGGAAATTGGATCTGAACAGATTACTGGAATTCAGAGATTATGCATATGACAACAGCCTGATGTACAAGGAAAAGGTCAAAACATGGCATGACAAGCACATCCGCCACAAGTCCTTTGATCCAGGTCAGAAGGTATGGTTGTTCGATGCGAAATTAAAAATCTTTCCAGGCAAATTGAAGAGCAAATGGACTGGGCCGTTTGTAGTTAGGCAGGTGCGTGACAACGGAAGTGTATTGATATCCAATCTGTCAGCTGACGCACAGCCTTTTGTAGTCAATGGACAGCTTCTGAAGCCATACCTCGAACATGACACATTCATGACCGTCGTTGACTCGATTCAAGTAATCTATGAGGATGAGCTGAATATCTCGAAGGAGACAGAGGAAGGCAAAGCACATCAAAACATTTTTGAATGATTTTTCCTTTCCGTCCTTTCTTCTTTTCGTCTGTTCAATTTCTTTTGTCTTATTCTACCGAATTAATGCCATCCCTTTCATCACTGCTACACTTAGGATGTACTCTATCCTAAGTATAGGGGGGATGTGCATCCCGAGTTGTTCATGCCCAATCTCATCTCTTTTCTTCTTTTCTTCTTTTCTTCTTTTCCTCTTCTATCTTCTTTATCTATCAGAAAGGTGCTACCCCTTGTAGACAGTCTTCTATACTTAGGACGTACTTTGTCCTAAGTATAGGGGGGTGTGCACCTCGAGTTTCTTCTATTCTTTTCGATCCTCTCCATTGTCTCCTCTTCTTGTCTATACTTAGGTTATCTTACCCTAAGTATAGGGGGAGACAACCTGAGTACGATCTGTTCACTCCCACCCTTGACCCTCCCTGCTTTATGTACAGTCTGCTATACTTAGGATTATTTGATCCTAAGTATAGGGGGGACGGTCAACTTCTTATTCGTTTGTTCATCCATTTCTTTATTTATTTATTCTTTAGATTTTCCTATACTCAGTACGAGTTATGTCTTCTCTTGTCTCTCCGATCTATGAGGACATAGCTCAAGCTAAGTATAGGGGGGTCGTATACACTACGTATATACTTTAGCCATAACTCGTACTTTCGTATTTTTCTTAATAATATGGCTAACAATTCTTTAAAATTCATTAAAAATTCTTAATAAAAAGATGTGGTTATTCCTCAAATTCTTTTTGTATTTACTGATTAATAAATCAGGTGAGAATGTTTTTTGCAAAATGTTTGAAAAAATAGTTTGAAAATCTTTGTGAACATCTATTGGAAACTATTTTGAAAATATTTTGTTTCATGTTTTCAACCTGTGTAAAAATGTGTGGTTTGTAAAATTTCTTTTCTTTGTGTGAAATAAAATGTTTGAAAAATGATTTGCAAATGGTTTGAAAAATGGTTGCAAAAATGATTTGAAAAACCTATATATACTGTTTTGAAAGCCTTTGCAAAATGATTTTCAAATGTGTGTAAAATGTTTGTAAAAACTATTTTGGACTATAGTTTTCAAAAATTGTGTGAAAAATTGTTTTCAAATAAGTTTGAGGAATACTAACATCACACCAAAATCCACTATATATATATTGACCACTTATCCTTGTAAATTCTTAAAATCCATTTCTTGTTTATATAAGAAGCACTCCCGTGTACATATTTTAACCTATTTTTCAGCCAAAATCTGTTTGATTTCAAAAATTCCCAAAAACATTTGTAAAATTAAAATCCAAAAACATTTGAAAAACCTTTTTGAAAAAGACAAAAAAAATGCATCTGCATATGCATGCATCATCTTTTCAAAAACCCTTAAAAAGTTCAAAATCTTTGAAAATTGCATCACAAAAATATTCTCTGCATAGCATTACATAGCATGAGCATTTTTCGGATTGAGTTTGATAGTTGAACAAGTCTAAGTAAAATCCGAAGATTGGAGCTTGATTGGACCTTAAAATCTACCTAATAACAGGAACCTTATAGGAACTGGGTTTGAGGTACTTCAGGTCTAGTTGACTTAATTCTTTGAGGATCACGGGACTTGGTTCAATGGATTCTTGACTGCCTAAGTAGAGTATTTCGGAGCACACGCACGACTCTTGTTGATAATGACCTAACTTGGACACTTGCACCTTTCACATAGCTCTCCACGGATGAGGTGGTGAGGAGGCAGTTTCCTTTGGCTTGGGGTAGCATATGAGGGTAGTACTTCTAGGCGGAACCTCTCTTCTTCTTATAGTGAAGGAAGTGCACCTCAACTTGGTCTAGTAGTGATGAAGGCTAAAGACAGAAGCTGTGGGTCGCAATAAAGCTTCAAAAGAGGGATAGTCTACTGGCTCAAGAGGAAAACTCCTTATGTAAATGCTGCTGTGAATAGTATTCAAAAAAAAAAAAGGGTTCAGGCATGTACAAAAATAAAAAGCCTGCAAAGTATGTAAAGTCAATAAGCAAGCTTGAGTTCCAAAGTCAAATATGTGAGCCTGCAGCAGGATGACTTGACTACACTGGTCTTGCATCCAAGGATAGGTAGCTACACTGGCTACCGTCCATTCTTTTCTTCACCCCCTCTTCTTGAGCCGGTTGCACTTGAACTTAGAAGGGAATACCCCGCTTCTCGAGGAAAGAGTTGCTAGACCGAGGCATTAGAGTTACCAGGTTGGGGGAGGTTGTTTCTTTGTCACTTCTGAGGTGGGGAGCTACATATCACTTACACTGTACAAGTCAGCTTCATAGTCGTAAGAGTTTGCGTATGAGTTGAGGTATTTCTGACCTGGCTATTGAGGAGACTTGGACAGAGTTTTGGGATTCTCAAGGACTGTTGGATTTCAAATTTAGTTCTCATTAAGGTTCCGACCGCACTAAAATTCCCAAGGTCCGACTTAAGCTCCAAACTTTGATTTTGCGAAGACAAGTTTGATAATTAAACTTAATCTAATTTTCTTCTTTTTCTTTTCTTTCTTTTTCTTTTTGCACTTATTGCATAAGTGTTTGCTAGGGACTAGCAAAGGTAAAGTATAGGGGGATGATGAATCCACGTTTCATCATCTTTATTCTATCATTTTGGCCTGAAAAACCCTAGTAAATGCGTGTAAATAGCATTTATTCATGCATTTTAGCATTCATGTATGTGTATGTAAATATTGTATAAAATGCGGTTCTTAAAGCCAAAATTATAGAATAAAGAAAAGAAAAGAAAAAGAATAAAATATTGTAAATATTTTATGACCCGAAGCCCCGAGACCTAGGCATCTTGATGAATAGGTCGACAAGGAATAAAGTAGGGGGAGATAAGGTCAGAAATATAGATAAAATACCTATACTTTTTATTCATTCTTTATTCATTTTGGGACCTATTTTTGGTTCCACTTTTGTACATCAAATAAAGAAACTTTGTACATGAAAGTTGTAGATAATAAAATAAAGAAAAATACAAAATTGATTTCACAGAAAAATAATGTACAGATAAAAAGTTATGGTCTGAATAAAAATCCAGAATGCCAATTTCCCAGACCCGTATCTCACAAATAAAAACTCCAAATGCAGCGTACTCACCTCTAATTGTATATAGAAGAAAATAATCTAATTAATGGTGGTGGGTTCGCATTTGGCGGAGCTACGGTTTGAAAGTTGACTTTTGAACCCTCATTGTATACTTGTACATATTAAAATACTCAATTTATTATTTATTTATTATTTTTATAATTTTATATTTTTATAATGTTGTAAATAATACTTGTAATAATTATGTATATTAAAATCAGAATAAAAACATCATTAAAATACAAATAAAAATACTTGTATATATACATAGGTATATTACCTATAGACACACCTATACAAAACATACTTGTATTTTATTAAATATACAAAATAAATCAGAAAAATAAACTAAAAATATATTTGTGTCTATAAAAGTATTTTAAAATTTTGGAAAATAAAAACCAAAATAAAATAAATTAAGAATACCTAAATAAAAATAACATACTTAAATATGTAGATATAGATACTTATAGGGGCATAAATGCGAACTTGTAAAAATATATTTCCTAAAAATAAATAAAAATCGGAATAAAATACTACATAAAAAAATAAACATTTTTTATTTTATGACCAAAACTTAATTCAACCTATTTCTATTTTTAAATGAATTAATAAAACATTTCTTTGGGATTTTTCCTGATTGGTCCACGTGGACCAATCAGGAGAAGGCGCCAGTTGACCTGGGTCAACTGGTCGTCCTTCGTCCCTGTAGCCCGTGCACCTCGTTTTTTGGTCCGCTTTCACGGATTTTTCGAGGCTGCATCGTTCCTCCTCGAGCCTCGCTTCCTTCACGAAAATTGCACCTGGTACAACCAGGATTCTCGCCGACCTATTAGATCCTTCAAGATCTCCTTGGCGCGCCCGTGATCGTGCCTCGAAACTCTTCAACCGTCATCCCTTTAAAAGACACCCCCCGACTTTGATTCAAGTTTTGATCCTTCTTCCGCCAAATCCACTCGAAAACCCCTATCCCATTGCGCTCCTGGTGACAGCAGGAGTAGTTTTGACCTTGGGTTTGCGTCCGTTGGTGTCGAATCGAAGTCGATCCGACCTTCGCCGGAGCTCCGCCGAGCTTCATCGCCCGACGTCTTCGGTGAGTTTCCCCCTCCTTTCTCTTCGTCTTTTTGTAGCCTTAGCATAGAGTAGTGTAGACTTCTAGCAGTTCTTACTATCGATCACCCATTCGCCGTGAATCATCGATCAAAGCCCACGGCGGGGCTGAGCTCCGCCTCCATTTTCCGATCACTTCTATCATCGACCGCCGCATCGACCACCTCCATCTCGTTCCTCTTCGTTCCCTCTCGCACCGCCGCACCTTCATTCAAGCTGATCTCGCTCAGATCAGCATACCTCTGAGTCCTTCTCCGCCGCTCGCCGGACTCATCTCGCCCCGCCGCATTAGCCATCCATCTCACACCAAAACTATCCCAGTGGTGTCGCACTTGTTTCCCGCGTCTAACCCTGCAGAGAGGAGCAAAGGAGAAGGCTCAATCGAGCCTCATCGTTCCAGGGAAGACGTCCCCAGGCCACCTTCGTCGTCGGAGCACGTCAGAGCTTCCCAAGTCCATCAGATCCTTCCCATCGACGCGGAGGGCCCCCAGGACCATTTTGCCCTAGGTCCTGGGCTGGAGGAGGCCGTGTGTCGGCCGGAAACACCGATCGAAGCCACCTGCGGCCGTTGTTCTTGGAGATCTTCCAGGCGCCGTCGGATCTGGCTTGTTCTTGGCGCGCTTCAGCTACCGTTGGATCACGTTCACCTTCAGCCGTCCGATCGCCAAGCAGCATCTAATCGTGGCCATCCACGAGCGAATCGTCATCGGGTGACCTCGCGCGGACACGTGGCATAAGTAAAGGGTCGTCCACCGTTTGATCGCGCCTTTGCTTGGGTATTTTGCAAAAACCACCCCAAGAGTTTTTTGTATTTTAAATTAGCACTAAATCTTTCCTTTGCAGTTATTTAGTTTTGTAATATTTACCTTAAAGCCTCCGAACTTTTACGTATTTACAAAAAGGTCCTCGGCCACGTCATCTCACGTGCCCGTGCGCGTGAGGTACGTGGCCATTTTGCAGACAGACCCTCGGCCTTTGGGGTATTTTGGTTTAGTCCCAGAACTTTTGTATTCAGTGTTAAATACTTGGGATATTTGCATACAAACCCCTGATAGTTTTAGTTATTGCCTTTAGGTCCTTACCAGGCGCGTGTTTCGCACGTGTTCGGTTTGGGCATTTTCGCTGAGGCCCCTCCGGGTTTGGATATTTGTGTTTAATCCATGAAATGCAAGTTTTAGAGTAATATTTTGTGGAAAATTTGCATGTGTGCACCTGGATGTTTTGGATATTACACTTATGCCCTTCCCAGCACTGTTTAATGTTTGGAGACTTGTTCTAATTGTTTGAAATATCTTTTTAACTCCAAAAATTCCGCAAAAATAGGGTTAAGCTACTGGATGCATATACTGTGACGCCCTATTTTTAGTTTTAAATTTTATTACGTTTTAATATTTACTAAAAATCAAAAACAGCCTTTTTGTGTACTGTCTACCTTAGAAAATACCAAAAAATATCAAAACACCTCTAAAAATTCCAAAAAAAAATCACCTAGTGTCTATTTTATTATCTTTTAGTGTCAGTCCAAAATTCATTAAAAATTTCAAAAGGAAAACACTAAAAATCTAAAAATACTCAAAAACTTCAAAAAAATATATAAAATAGTAGAAAAATCCAAAAAAATATAAACTCAGCTTCTATTTGTCCTTTATTTTGTTACTTTTATTAGAAAAATAGTGTGAAACATTTTTGCTACTGGTTGGTATTTTTAGATTCCATTTTACTCACAGCCAACCTTGTTTGCACTGTTTTCTCTTATTTCAGCTTTTAAAAATATCAAAAACATCTCGAAAAACCCTCAAAAATCACAAAAACAGTATAAAACCTTGAAAATACCAAAAACATTTTATTTCAGAATTTTTGAGCATTTTTGTGCATTTTTATAAATCTTTTAGCTTGCCTTTCATTTTATTGCCTTTACTTTCCAATATTGAAAAAGAAATATAAAAATATAAAATATAAAATATAAAAATCAGAAAATCAAAAATCAAAATACAAAATTAAAAATTAAATTAAAAAAAAAAATAAAATAATAAAAATTAAAAACCCACAAAAATTTTAGATTGGCTAAGTAGCTTGTTAGACCTAGGTTTGGATTTTTATCCATGCTTTACACCTTTGCTCCTTGTGTTCGACCCCTACTTGCTTGCTATTGTACATTTTTAGTAGGGTATAATAAATTTTAATCCTTGCTATTCATTCTCTGATTGATTGTGTGGGTTAATTGTTGAGGACCGAGGAAGTTTGAGCAGTCGCACCAGCGACAGTGAGTCTGACTTGTCAGACCGCTATTTAGCGGCTCTCGCTCTCTCGCTTTTCACCGCCCGAGCCGCTGATGCGAGGACAGTTTGCAGATTTTTGAGGAAGCATATCATCACACGGTTCGGGGTTCCACGAGTTCTGATTTCTGATGGGGGATCTCACTTCATCAACGACCAGGTGAAGGCACTTGCTAGCGAGTTCGGCATAGATCATCGTGTTGCTACACCTTACCATCCACAAACGAATGGTCTAGCCGAAGTGTCGAATAGGGAGATCAAGACTATTCTGCAGAAAGTCATCCGCCCTGACAGAAAGGATTGGTCACAGCTTTTGGACTCGGTCTTGTGGGCATATAGGACGTCTTTCAAGACACCTTTGGGCACATCTCCCTTTCGCCTCGTGTATGGCAAGCCATGCCATTTACCTGTTGAGCTGAGGCACAAGTCACTTTGGGCAGTTACAGATATTTTGATGGATCCAGATGGTATGGGAGACCAGAGGAGGGCAGAGTTAGCTGCCCTGGAGGAGCTTAGAGATGCAGCTTTCTCAAGCAGCCTACATTATAAGGAAAAAGTGAAGGAGTGGCATGATTCTCATATCAGCCACAAGCATTTTGAGATTGGACAGAGAGTATGGTTGTTTGATGCGAGGCTACGATTATTTCCAGGGAAGCTACAGAGCAAATGGAAGGGACCTTACTTGGTCAGAAAGGTACACGACAATGGTAGCATTGATATATCCGAGTTGTCTTCTGAGAGTACCTTTCGAGTGAACGGCCAGCGGCTCAAGCCATTTCTAGATCATGAGCCGCGGGACGTTATTCTTGCCCCTATTCATTTTGCGTGAGATGTGGTCTCTTGACTCACATCTTTTGCATCTCACGCCTGATTTTCATTGTTCCTCCGCCTTGTATAGATCCAGTTGTCCATATCATTCTATTCTTTAGTCCCACATCCCTTTTCTCATCTTATGATTATGCTATACTTAGGGTGTACTTTACCCTAAGTATAGGGGGGATGTAGGACCTGTGGGTATTCTTTTCATTCGTTATGCTCCTGTTTTGCTGCCTACACTTAGGGATATTTTACCCTAAGTATAGGGGGGGGCAGACTCTGTATCTTCTTCACTCGGATTTCCCTTCATGTACAACTTCCTATACTTAGGATTAGTTAATCCTAAGTATAGGGGGAAACCACCGAGTTCCTCTCATTCTATTTATTCGTTCATGTACTTAACCATTCCTTTTCACTTCCCTTTTACTAAGCACGAGTTATGTCTTCTTCATCGCTCTTGATCACTTTGAGGACATCGTTCGAGCTAAGTATAGGGGGGGGTGTATATATTTCATATATACTTTAGCCATAACTCGTACTTTGTGTGAGTATGTTAATAAATAAAATGGCTAAAAATCACAAAAATTAAAATTTTTTTATGTACATAAACTTCTTTTATTTGCACATACATAGCTAGTGTACAAAGTATTTTTGTAAAAATGATTTCAAAAAAAAAATCTTTTGTGTAAAGCTTGTGTAAATATTTTTGTATCACAATTATGTATATAGTACAAAATTTTTCTAAAATGTTTTGAAAATCAAAAGTTTTCAAAAATCTTGTGTAAATGTGTGTAAATATATTTTTTGCAAAACTTGCACTTCATGCATCATTCATCCATGATTTCAAAACATTTTTCAAAAATTTTGCACGATTGTAAATTTGTGTAAATAAGCATCTTGTGTGCATATATGTATATAGTTTTTTTGGATGAGAGTTGACACTTAAGCTAAAGCCTGGAATTAAATTGAGAAATGGAGCTTGAATAAGATCTTAATCCACCTAACTTTAAGAGGAACCTTATAGGACTTAGGGTTAAGGCTTTTCAGGTCCATAAGGACTTAATTCTTTGAGTCCACTAGGCTATGAGCATATGTCATCTTGATGAGCCTAAGTAGAGCACTTAACCACACACGCATGACTCTTAGAGACAATGGCTTGACTTGCACCAAGCACTTTACACATGGCTCTCCACGGATGAGGTGGTGAGGAGGCAGTTTCCTTTGGCTTGGGGTAGCATATGAGGGTAGTTCTTCTAGGCGGAACCTCTCTTCTTCTTCTAGTGAAGGAGGTGCATCTCAACTTGGTCTAGTGGTGATGAAGGCTAAAGACAGAAGCTGTGGGTTGCAATAAAGCTTCAAAAGAGGGATAGTCTACTGGCTCAAGAGGAAAATTTCTTGTATATATGCTGCACCATGTAGATATGTTGTATAGAAGTCCTTGAAAAAAATGAAAAATGCAAAAAGAACTCCAAAAAAGTGGTGGGTCGGATTGAAAATTTAATAACCCCACCGGAGTGTACGTAGTCAAATAAAGCAAAAGCTTATGGTATCCATGTTACATCTCATGAAGCTTGCAGTGGGAGACTTGGCTACACTGGCTGAGCTTCCAAAAGTCTATACTTCTTCCCCCTCTTCTTGAGCCGGTTGCACTTGAACTTAGAAGGGAATACCCCGCTTCTCGAGGAAAGAGTTGCTAGACCGAGGCATTAGAATTACCAGGTTGGGGGAGGTTGTTTCTTTATTACTTCTGAGGTGGGGAGCCACATACCACTTACACTGCATGGAAAGATTCATGGTCATTAGAGTTTGTGTATGTAGACTTGTTCTGATCTGATTTATTGAGGAGTCTTGCCCATAGATTGGTGGAACTTAGAGACTGTTGAGTTTTAAGCCTAAGTCTAAATAAGGTTCCGACACATTAATAATCCAAAGATCTGATCGAGCTCCATACCCCAATTTGATGAAGGCAAGTTTAATAATCAACCTTGATCCATGTACATCCTCTTTTTCTTTTTCTTTCTATCTTTTTCACTTCTTTTTCAAATAAGTGTTTGCTAAGGGACTAGCAAAGTTAAGTATATGGGGGTGATGAATACCCATTCATCACTCTTTATTCTTATATTTTAGCTACAAAAACCTTTGCAAATGCATGTAGATATATGTAAATATAAATAATTACCAAAAGCATGCATTGTGTAAAAACCTATAATTAGCATGTTTTTGTGCAAAAATAAAAGAATAAAGATTAAAAAGAAAAAGAGGGAAATATTTAGAATAAATATTGAGCAACCTAACTCAAGGGAGGGCTCAGCATGGGCCTGACCGCATAAAAGCCAAAGTAGAGGGAGATAGGAGCTCGTGTGTAAATATTTGTGTAAATAAATAAAACTATATTTTCCTCACCAAAAATATACTTGTAAATACTTGTATATATTTGTAAATATAAAAACAAAAGTAAAAAGTTAAAAATCAAAAAAATCAAAAATACAAAAATACATTGTACATATACCATGTATCTAGATGTACATATCTATTTATTTTACCTATGTATATATATAATAAAAATAAAATAAAAACACCCTTTTACTCCTTATTTTATAATGTAAATAAATAAAATATAAAATAAGGATAAAATTGTATAAAAATAATAATTAAAAATCAAAAAAAAATTCAAAACCCTATATATTGTATATACCTATATATAGTACATACTATGTATATAGCCTATTTTCATTTCAGAAAAATTATTAAAAATCACCAAAAAATAGAAAAAAAATAAAATAAAAATAGTTTGTGTTTTGAGTTTTTACAAAATCGGGCCCTAGCTACCTTAAATTTGAGCTTTAAAATCTGGCCACGTGGCCCATCCTCATTGGGTCCTGGGGATGTTGACCGCCCGGTCAACTGGCCCCCCCAGGACCACTTCGCGCAGATCCGAGCTTCGGACCCAACTTCTCGGATTTTTCTCCGCTCGACCCGATCACCAATCTGCCAAACCCCGGGTCCGAATCATTCTTCTTGCATCTGACATCCTCGCCGGAGCCGCTCCCTCGGGATCCGCGCGCTCCTGAGCTTGCCCGGACCCCTTCTTCTCGGACCCCTAGCCATATAAAGCTGGAGCTCAGCCGCCTTCCCGCGACATCTTTGGCCATTCCCCTTCTTCCCTGTGAGCTCCAGAGGGACCGCACGAGTGACAGCGAGCGTCTCCGCCTGTTGCAGCGAGGCGAGGAGGAGGAACCCAGTGATCCGGCGATACACCCGCCGCAGCTCCGCCACCTGGGCGAGCTTCGAGCCTCGGGCAGAGACATCCCTTGAGGCGACGACCGGGAGCTTCCCCAGCTCCGCCACAGTCTAATCCTTCACCCCAGGTAGTCCCTTAGCTTAGCTATTTCATCTAATTTCCCTTTTCCCCCAATCTTCGCCGTCGTCATCTTTCTTCGATTCACCCTGGTTCCGACCACCGTTCGACCATCGGACCCGACCCACATCTCCGCCTTCCTCCACCGCACGTTCTCCACCCACTCACACAACCCAGCTCGCACAGGAGCTGGGAGCCGGGCTCCACCGTCTTCCACCATCGCCGGAGCCCGCCGCCCCGACGCACCAGTCACCTTCACATCGCCTAACGGGGTCGAGGCACTTTGCCCTCGACCCGCGAGTCTTCTGAGCCCCTTTGCAGGTCATTCCGAGCCCATCTGAGGGCTTGGTCATTCAGGCCGGGAGACCCAGCTCCGCCGACCGTGCCTGAGCTCCTCCGAGCTTGGGTCGATTATCGGAGCACCGCAGCAGACGCAGGAGCGCACCAGCTTGCTTCTCCGATCACCAGAGCGCTCCGAGGAGGAGGCAAGCGCCCGTACGAGCCCGGCAAAGTTCGCCGGGGACCAGTTCGTCCAGCACCCTCCAGCGTCGTCGGATCAACCCTCAGCTCCAGACGCCATCCTGACTGTTCATTCCTAGCGCCCCCTTTGACGTCATATCTGAGGCGATTGATCCAGGCCGTCAGATCTCCACGTGTCCTGGCTTGGACCGTTGGATCGATCAGAGCAGTCCCAGTGCTGAGAGCGCCCCCATCCTGACCGTCCGATCTCTACGTGGCGGCCATCCAGCAGCTCCGGTTAATAAAGGGTAATTTACCCTTAGGCCCTTATCTTTGCGTTATTTCATATCAGTCCTGTAAATATTTAAATACGTTGTTTAGTTTTAGGTTTAATTGCATAGAGGACCCTGAGCTTTAGTGTAATTGCATATATACCCCTGCCTGTTGTGAGTCACGTGCTTCGTCACGTGTTGTTTTGGGTTATTTGCAGTTTATGCCCTTGTAGTTCTGGTTGTTATGGAATGAATGAAAGTTTTGAGTTAATTGCATTTATACCCCTGTGCGTGGTTGTTTTACGCATGTGCGTTTTATTTTGGGTTATTTACAACTGAGCCCCCTGGACTTTTGGTACGAGTTACCAATAGGTCCTCGAGACTTATTTTCTTTACATATAGGTCCCTGAGTGCCCCAGGCATGCGCGTGCCACGTGTTTTGCTGGGTATTTTGCACCAGGACCCGCAGAACTATGGGTATTTGCACTTTGGTCCCTGTGCACAGTGCCCTATCTCTATTTTTGAATAAAATATCAAATCACCTCCGAATCCAATGAGAATTTGACACATGGCTCCTGCCATGGTGTAAGATTTTCACGGAATTTTGAGGACATTTCTGATTTTGTTTGCTATTTTTAAAAATTCAAAAACCTAGATTTTTGTTACTGTCTAGATTGAAAAATCACAAAAAAATATAAAAACTCCCTCAAAAATTCCCTAAAAATTAGCTACTGTTTAGTTTGTGTTCCTCGATTTTCTAGCCAATTGTGGCTATTTTTCCTCACTGAAAACCACTAAAACGTAAAAACACTCAAAAACCCATAAAAATTCTAGTAAAAAAAAATTAAAAATCCAAAAACAATAAAATGGGTACCTAAATTTTCCTTGTTTTATCATCTTTACAGGAAAATTACCTCCAGGCTATTTTGAGGCCCTTAGATATTTTATCTAGGGTTTCTTGGCTCGGCTGGACAGTACCTTTTATTTTTGCTACTGTTGATTTTTAGAAAATAAAATAAATATCAGAAAATTATCAAAAATTCACCAAAAACATAAAAAAATATAAAACACATAAAAATATTTTTGTTTTTATTTTTGGTTGATTTTTGGTGCTTGAAATAATTTGTTGAATTGTGTTCTTCCTTGCTTTTCTTATTTTCTTAATAAACCTAAAAATCCAAAAAAATATAAAAATAATTAAAAACCACTAAAAATATTTTCCTCTTTTCTTTTATTTGATTTGACTACTTCGTAGGCCTCTCGGCCAATCCGTGCTCCTCGAGTTCGACCTTGGGTGCTATACCAGGTTAAACATATAGCAGGACCGCTTCTTTGTTTTGCTTGCTTGATTTGTCATTAGTGGTTCATTTTTCTTGAGACACATCGTCTGAGTGACCGAGGTCGCAACGACCACTTCTGTACCTTTACCTTAGTCGCTCGGTTTTTCGTGTTGTCAGAATGAGTGGGTTCCTCCTCCTCGCCTCACTGCAACAGGCGGAGACGCTCGCTGTCACTCGTGCGGTCCCTTTGGAGCTCACAGGGAAGAAGGGGAATGGCCAAAGATGTCGCGGGAAGGCGGCTGAGCTCCAGCTTTATATGGCTAGGGGTCCGAGAAGAAGGGGTCCGGGCAAGCTCAGGAGCGCGCGGATCCCGAGGGAGCGGCTCCGGCGAGGATGTCGGATGCAAGAAGAATGATTCGGACCCGGGGTTTGGCGGATTGGTGATCGGGTCGAGCGGAGAAAAATCCGAGAAGTTGGGTCCGAAGCTCGGATCCGCGCGAAGTGGTCCTGGGGGGGGGCCAGTTGACCGGGCGGTCAACATCCCCAGGACCCAATGAGGATGGGCCACGTGGCCAGATTTTAAAGCTCAAATTTAAGGTAGCTAGGCCCGATTTTGTAAAAACTCAAAACACAAACTATTTTTATTTTATTTTTTTCTATTTTTTGGTGATTTTTAATAATTTTTCTGAAATGAAAATAGGTTATATACATAGTATGTACTATATATAGGTATATACAATATATAGGGTTTTGAATTTTTTTTGATTTAATTATTATTTTTATACAATTTTATCCTTATTTTATATTTTATTTATTTACATTATAAAATAAGGAGTAAAAGGGTGTTTTTATTTTATTTTTATTATTTATATACATAGGTAAAATAAATAGATATGTACATCTAGATACATGGTATATGTACAATGTATTTTTGTATTTTTGATTTTTTTGATTTTTAACTTTTTACTTTTGTTTTTATATTTACAAATATATACAAGTATTTACAAGTATATTTTTGGTGAGGAAAATATAGTTTTATTTATTTACACAAATATTTACACACGAGCTCCTATCTCCCTCTACTTTGGCTTTTATGTGGTCAGGCCCATGCTGAGCCCTCCCTTGAGTTAGGTTGCTCAATATTTATTCTAAATATTTCCCTCTTTTTCTTTTTAATCTTTATTCTTTTATTTTTGCACATAAACATGCTAATTATAGGTTTTTACACAATGCATGCTTTTGGTAATTATTTATATTTACATATATCTACATGCATTTGCAAAGGTTTTTGTAGCTAAAATATAAGAATAAAGAGTGATGAATGGGTATTCATCAATGTCATCATGAAAGTTGTAGATCTCATCGAGACGAGCAATTTTTGTAAAGAAATTTTTTTGATCCGAGGTCATTTGCTATTTATTTTGGATTTCACAAAGTATTAAAATTCGGATTTTTGTCGTGCTGACACGTGGTGGCTCCAGGAGCTGCCACGTGTCAGCCATATTTCAATTATTATTAATTCATTTTTATTAAAAAAATCTTCGCACGTGCCTCCCAGGCACATGCTCCGCTAGGGGTGCTAATCGAATCGAATACCTTCAAATCCACGAGGTTTCTAATTCAGTTCATTATAAAAGTTTCGAATCCAAACTCGAATCGGATTTCAAACGAAGTTACTAACTCAAATTCAGATTCAATTCATTTAAAGTTTCGAATATTCAAATTCGATTCATTATATTTTGAATTAGAAATGTTATTTGATGTGTTTGAGCTTATATAAATAATATTACATGAAGAGTAATATAATATAAATATTTTATTGTATAAATTTAATTTTGAAAGTATATTACTATGTTAATTTGAAAAAAAACTATAAAATTGAGGAAAATATCAAACCAATACAACACAGTGGATAGAAATGCCTAATTTTTATAATTATTATATCTTTTCCAATCTAAATATACTATTTTGTAAATGAAGAAGAAATTTATAAATACAATATAATTATATGAGCCTTTCAAAGAGATATAATATCATTGACAAAAAAACTGAACACGTTATAATTATCATTGCATGTTAAAGCAAGACAAGATCAGACTTATATAAAAAGTTGATACAGATTAATATTATTATCTGAAATAATGAGAATAGTAAAAAAATAATGTAGCAAGATAACACATCTTCATTAAGTGTGAAGATCTTCATTATCAAAAACTAAACCATGAAAATGAAATATCTGAATTTTTGATATACAATGGAACAATTTACATTGTGGTGAGAAGAACTTGTATATTACTCATGTGATGATAGATGTCGCCTTGACAATGATAATCATCATGGATTGCCATGCCAGGAATCAAAACAACAAAAAAGCAAAGGGGATATATCTTGATAAATTTCGAATAACGACAAATGTTAAGGACGAACGTGAAGTAGCAAAATCATCATTTTCACATGCTAGGAAAAAGGTTACCATAATCTAACATTGGTATTTAGGGTCTTTGATAGATAATGAAAGGAAGAAAGGAAAAGGTAGTGTAAGGAATATGGGAATATGAAATAAATATGTGTGTGTGTCAACATTCGATCTTTCCTAATAGATTTCAAGACTAATATTTTTACTCTTTTTGTAGTTGATGTTTAGTCTTTAACTAATAGGATTATACATACATACATATATATATATTAGATTGATATGGCTTAGAGTTTTTTGTATACTCTTAATGCCTCAAAATTTTGAATAGTATATTAAGACTGATTATTGTACTTATACAAAGTAAGTCAAACCTAAGCTACTATCACTAGGCTAAAATAATAACTAAAGACGTGAACTTAGATGTTTTGTATAACCGATGCATGAATGATCCACATTTATAGATCATAATGTTTTGCAGTCAAACCACTTAAGCTTGCTTATGAAGAGGAAAGAAAAGAGATAAGGGGGTCTAATGTTGCATATACACATCATGCATTGGCAAGTCACATCGGTATAGCGTGATACTATGAATATAGAAATCATAGCGATGAAGGGTGAACATGATAAATCATATCCATGGAGTCTAGATATGATTATAAGTTTAAAATTAACCACTTAATAAATGTAGTAAGCTGATTTGAGAGTATCTTTAGTTGCTTTCACATGTTATGCTTAGTATTATAATGCAAATGCTAAATCTTTCAATGTAAATGAAATGTAGTAGCTTTTTTTAATACATATTCATATACTCTTTTATACATTTATTTACTTACAAATGAATTCGAATAAATGCATGTCAACCTTTTGATGTAATTATGCTATAATTACTTGCACAAGAATATTCAGAAAAGATCCTAATCGACCCAGAGTGGTTGTTACATGTATATATGAAAATATGTATGTATTATATGCATGTATATATGTACTATGTATACATAAATACATTGTTACATATATACATATATGTATGTATATAAATATTGAATCGAATCAAATCAAATTATTATCGAACAAATTCAGGTAAATTCAGATTCAATTCATTTAGGAATCGAATCCCCAAATTAAATTCAAATTTAGTTCATTTGATTTCGAATCAAATTTTTTCGAATTTTTATCGAACGAATCCTAATTGAATTCGAATGATTCAGTTCAATTAGCAGCCCTATGCTTCGCACGTGCCCCTCCCCTCTCACATCCGCCATCCAACTCCTAAGGACCAACCCCCGGAAGTGATAGCCCGGTCGCCATCCTTCACGGCGTGATCCGAGGTTCTCGACCCTCGTCGCAATGACGCCCCGCGCTTGCACTTGCTCCGGCCCATGCCATCGAGCCCCCCATCTCCTCAGGTACCCTCCTCCGCTCATATATCCATCTCCGATAACCCGCCTCATCACCCCCTCTATTCGAACCCCCTCCTCGCCTCATCTCGGCCATCTTCTTCATCTACTCCACCCACGACTCGCCTCCGACCAACCTCCTTCGTCTCCAACACCGTCTACAACGCCAACGACTACTAAGCCGCCATCGCCATCAACGACCACCATCGTTCATCAATGCTCCACCGCCCACCGACCACCGCTACGTCGTCGTCCATCGACTTCATCAACCACCCTCTTCGACAACTGCCGTCGGTCAACGCTCCATACGCCCGACTCCTCTGCGCAAGGAACTTGCACGGCCAACACACCTTCAGCCGTCCTTCCATCGTCGCGGCTGAAGCTCCTCAGAAGCCACCTGAAGCACCACGCATCCACCGGAGCATCCGACAACACCGTCAAAGCTACGCCAACTACCGTCGTTCGTCGCTCCTCCGTAGGCTCCCATCCCCTCGCTGCCGGGCACGGAGCCCAAGGCCCCTGCCTCACGTGCGAGGCACGTGGCGGGGGAACGACGTCAGCAGGAGCCACCCCCCCTGACGTGACACTCACGTGCGGGGTGGGTTAATTGCGGTCAGCCCCCTAGAGGACCTCCATTTTACGCATCCACCCCCCGTCGCCCAAGGGTCACGTGTCCCGCGCGTGACCCCTTGGGAATTTTGCGCTCTTACCCCTGATCTTTCTGGTAATAACTTCTAGGCCCCCTACATTTTATACTTATTTTATATATTTATTGTATTGCATTTATACCCCTATATTCCCCAGTGATTTTGAACCTCTACATGACATTACTTTATCATACAAAAAATAGAAAGATGTTCCTCCTTTAATTCTCTACATCTTGACATATTGTGGATATTTTTGTGATCATTGCTTTAATTAATAATTAATTGATTTCTGGAAAATTAAATATTTTACCCAGTTTGTGCTCTGAAATTTGTATTTTCTTAACCATTGCTTTAAAAATTTCCGAAAAATCACAATTGAAGAGTTAATTGTGCTTGACATTGTGCCAAAAAGGAATTGCATTTGCATGCATAGTTTGCCCTGTAAAAATCATTTTGTATATTTCAATATTTGATTCTTAATAAGTATTGAAACTAGTATTTTCGAGGTTTAGGATTTTTCTGAGATAAATCACCTAATGATAGATCTTAGATAATTTTATTCCTTAAAAATAATTAGGTTTAATATTTATTATAATTAAATATTGAAATTCATTCTATTTGCATTTAAAAATTCATAAAAAAATTCATATTGCATCCAAAAATTCCAAAAAAATTACAGTGTATTCATTTCATCATATTTTGCATCGTGGCCAAGTTTCATATTTTTCGGACATCGTTTGAATATAATTCACATTTTAGTCCCTGAAATAGGCCAAACTTGCATATTGCATCCTTTATTGCATTAAAAATTACAAAAAAAAAGACCGCCTTGAAAACCGCACACGAGTTTTGATAGACATAATTCTAAGTTGTTCCTTTACCTCCTTGTGATCGACCTTGGGACTTGCCCAAGTAAAATAAACATAAAACCGTATTGATTAAAATTAACAAATATTTTGTGTGGTTATTTTCTTGACCGATTTTGATTGTCGCCTACAACGAACGACAAATCATATTTTTTACGCACGATGATAAATATGTCTTTTTAACAAGCAAATTTCGGACTCGTCAGCGGGCCAGTTCTAGTCGTAAGCATCCAATAACGTCCCGCTTCAGCCATCTGATGAAGTCCAAGTTCTGATCCTGAATGCTGATCGATGAAGCATTATTGTTACGTGGGGGTCGTCAACATGTCAAGTGAAGATATACGTGTCGTCGGATCGCTTAGTGACAGGGGGTAATTTTGCCTTATACATTGCGCATTTTGTCTTTTACTTTTAGTCCAAAAACTTAATTATGCATTTATATATTTTATTTAAATTTGTAATCAAAATCTTGAGCTTTTGATATTTGCACTTAGATCCAGTCCACGTCATCTTACGTGCTTGTGCACGTGAAAGGACTAGACATTTTGCACTTAATCCCTTGGGTTTCTGTTATTTCTCTTTATTTCAAAAAAAAATAAATTCTAGTTTGTTATCTTTTGGATAAATAACAAAGAGGACCTCACACTTGTTGTTAATTGCATTTATACCCCAATCAACGTGTAATGATTTCAATATTATGGGCTTTTCTCACATTTAGTCTTATAATTGTTTAGGGGTTTGGAAAGCATTGAATATTTTCTGGAAATTGCAATTGAGCCCTAACAATGCAATTTTTTGTCTCTTTTATTTGCATTATTAAAAATAGTAACATGTATCTAAAAATTATAGGAAAAATATTTTAAGAGTCTAGCAGTTTCTTAAGTTACATATAATTTTCATAGGCTATTTCATTCGATTTTCTTATTTTTAAAAATACAAAAATCTTGCATTTTATTCTTACTTACATTAAAAACTATAACAAAATTATAAAATCATTTTGAAAAAAATCCAAAAATAGTAAATGTTTATTATTATATTTTGCAACTACAAATCAAATTTCCCTAAACTATTAAAAATTTAAAGCTCCAAAATCCTTATAAAAATTCTCATAAACATTTGAAAAATCCAAAAATATTTATTTATGTACTTTATTTATGTTATATACTATACATTAAAAAATAGTTTTAAGGAATTTTGAACTATTTATCTATTTTAAAACCTTCAAACATTCGACCCTTTTATTTATCCCCTATTTTAGGGTATTTTTCATTTTAAAAAATACATATAAATTAGCAAAAATTACAGGAAAAATCAAAAAATAGAAAAATATATAAAAGGAAAATATTTTATTTTATCATTTTTGAGTATTTATAGTTATACATATAAATATAAAAGCTTACATCTTTATATACAACTATATTTACTTATATTATTATTAACGTTATTAATTATCACCATTAAAAATACCAAAAATATTTTCTAGAACATTTAAAAAAATAAAAAATATTGTACCTTAGGCATTTTCCAGATTTTATCTTTATTTTTTATATTTAATAGTTTTATTATCAATATTATCCACATATCTCATATACACTCTTATTATAATTAATTAAAAAGGAAAGGAGACTTAAAAAATCAGGAAATATAAAAAAATATAAAAAATATAATTATATATATGAACCAAAATTCCAAAAAATTAAATAATTTAAAACCCACTAAAATAAAACCTTCATAAAAATCCAAAAATAATTGTTGTTTTTTTTCCATTTTTTATGTCTATTCCCCGTTCTCCCTATGTTAGACATTCTACACTACTTGTCCTATTCACATTTTTAATAGAGTTATAACAAATTGTAACTTCACTTTTAGTTTGCATTGCCATATTTGTTTGTGGGTTAATTGTTGTTGTATTCAGGTTTCATGAGCGACCGCCTTAGTGACACCGTATCTTCACTCTTTGTGAGGATATTTTAGACCCTCTCCAAACCCGTCTTAATAATTATATAAATGTATCTTACAACTATATTTATATTTCTTCTAAGTCATAATATACATGTGTACATATTTACAGTCTGCCTTTATTTTTTCTTTCTTTTTCTTCTTTATTTTTTACATGTTTTTTATGTATAAAATGAGATTTTTATTCATGAATATGATGTTGATAAGATGTGAGAATTAATGCATATTTACATCTATTTGTTAATATTTTTAATAAAAAACAATATAAAATGTTAAGACTCCTAGGTTGAGGGTGAATCTCCTAGATCTGTTAGCTGCTAAATACGAGGGGGAAATGGATGCCGCGGAGGTGATCCGATGAGACGTAGAGAAGAGGCATTGATCTCCCAAATCTGAGCAGGATTTGGATAGGGCCAAAGAAGATGGAGTGGTCCAGGTGTGGAGGTTATCTAATGGTCTGTCAACGGTCGAGAACACGGTGAACATATGCTGGAACCTAGAGCTCCAGTGAACTATGATTTAAGTTTTTTAAGGAAAGATAGATGAAATAATAAAATGAAACATGGTTATGCCACTGCTGCTCCTAAGAATAGAAAAAGATAAGAAAGTAGAAGCTCACCTGCCTAATGTGGTTGGGAGCATAGGTCGGACAGAGGAACTTTGACGAGGGTTGCTTCAGACCTTCCTTCCTCCTCATAGTGGCTCATTGGGAATCACTCCCTCTCACAGAGGATTTCTACAAGCTTCGATCCAATGGGTCAAAAGTGAATAAAGAGGGATTAAAAAGTGTAGGAGGAGAAGATATACTAGCTGTCTGAAAAGATGATCTTTGCATAGGATTTTTGGTGGAATGGAGGGTTGACTGGTGTTGATTCTTAATCTGCGTAAAAGTTGAGTTAGGTGAAGATTTCACAAGAATGAATCAGGGGCAAATGAGGTCTATATCGATCAAAAAAAATGAGGCAAAAAAGGGGGGGAATATGGGATGGATCGGTCTACGTAGGGAGTCAGGGTTGCTCCCTGATTGGTCTACGTCAGACAATACATGACAAACAATAATAAAAATAGAAAGAAAATGAAAATAAAATAGTATATTATTTTATTATTTTTTCTCAAAATATGAAAGTTGTTTCTTATTTTATATTATTAAGTGATTTTTTTAAATTTTTATCGACCTATTTATTACGTATTAATTTTTACAAGTGTATTTATATGTATAAATACCTATGTATTATTTATTTTATTTATTTTATATTTTAAATTTTATTATTATATATACATAATCTATATTTTTATAATATATTTACATAATTTGTTTTTTTTCTGAGTTTATATGTACAGTTAATCAAATATGAGTATGTATATGTTAGGTATGGGGTACCTACATAATTTATTATATTATTTATTTTAATGAATTTTTAATGGTTTATTTATATGTTTATATTTTTAATATGTTTAAAGGAATATTTACAAACATTTAAAATATAAAAAGAGTGACAATATCAAGAATGAATTAAATGAGTAAAATTATATATGTAATACAATGGGACCCCTAAAGGCATCATTTGTATCTTTATTTCAATTTTAATGAAATTACATTCATTAAATAAATAATTTAATTGAGAGCATAATAAAGATGAGTTTGGTCAATTTTGAGTTTATATGGAGAAGATGCAGATATGTGAAGTTTTGTACGTCTTTTTCATCTGTGTGTTCTAGTCACATGGTGTGCAATTTTTATGTGCAATGCTTTTTTAGTTTTCTATACATTATTATATACATGTTTTTATAGAAAATATCTATATTTGAATTGTGATGTATGTTTCAGTTGTATACAGTGTATATGGCACCTAAGGTTTCCAGGTGATAGTGTTATTTTGTTTGTATTTATTTGCCCTTATCTCCCCATACTTTATTCATTGTCGACCAAGTCAATATTGACTTAGTTTCAGGGTTTAGGGTCAGTCAGTATTTACAATACATCCTTTATTTTTATTTTATTTTATTTTCTTTATTCATTTATTTTGTTTAAATACAAATATTTATATATTATTTACAGACAATGGTTAGAGTGTTATTTTGTACAAGTTAGCTATATTTACATGCATTTAGGTAGGGTTTTAAAGACAAAATAAAAGAATAAAGATACATGAATAGATACTCATCACATGCCTCTATACAATTATGCATATCTAGCAATAATGCATGCAATAGATAATATAATAAATTTCAAAAATAACATAATATAAAATGTCACTAACATGATTTAGAAGAATATGGTATTCTGGATAAGTGGGTGTTAGAGGAACATCTTCCCATAATCTTTCCGATGTAACCTTCCAAGATTGAGGGTCGTTCCTTACAGGAATAAGAGGGGGATAGATACGACACTGTTTTGTTCAGTGGGAGGGAGATGATAAGCATGAATAAGTATAGATAAGTGGTACTTATTTGTTATTCTCTGTTCGATATAATGGAAAGGATAAGGAGAGATAATGAGATTATGTTAGATAAGCGGAGTTATTTGTTATTCTTTGTCCGATAGGATGAAAAAGATAAGGATAGGTAATGAAATTATATTAGATAAGATTGTTAGACAAGTGACAATTATTTATATATTTTTTGACGGAGAAGGCCTATGATGGAGGAATCATGTGGGTAACTTTATTATTCATTTTAACTCTAGAACTAAGATGTTGACAATTTATGGAGGAAAGGAATAAAGAGGAATCCTTCCTTTTTTTTCTCAATTGAACAACCCCCTAGTTGGAGTCTTCAAAGCTCAAAAAGTTCTTTTTTATCCTTCCTAATAAACAACTGCAAAACACCCCCTCATCATTAATGTAAGTACCAAAATAGATGCATATGCCGCAATATTATTTTTAGTTTTTACAAGTAAATAACGAAGCAGAAGTGTCTATTGCTTGATATGAATGTATAAATAGTTTGCATGCACGTTTGAGTATCCAATGTATTTATTTCATAATAATCATGTATCACATGCTAAAAAGACACAAAATACCAGTGCATGCTGTTAAAACTGGACGGAGATACAAAACATACATGGGAGAAATTTGCATGTGGATATAGTTCGATGTATGTGAACATAATATAAAAAAAATATAATATTATATAATATATGGTTGGGGATATGCGTGTTGCGGGGACCCCAACGACCTTAGAAGATGAGGAGATCGGATTTCTCAAAAACCACCACCACTTCCCTCCGCCATTCTTCGGCTCCCGGTGAATCCCACCGAAAGCGAGGGCCCAACCATTTCCGTTACCATCGTCGCCAATGGCGCCACGCAAAAGAAGCTCCACACAGAGACTGTTGGAGAGAGAAAAAGATGGACATGACATCAACATGCCAAGAATATGGATGTGGTAGTAAACCCATATCTTAGCAGAGGGAGATCTATCAGAGGGGGAGAAAGAATAATAATCGGAATAACATCACTGATTGGTGTTTAAAAAATCGACCCTTTCCTTCTTCTTCTTCTTCACTTTTCTCTTGTATTTTTTAATTCTAATCGGTGGCAGACTTTTAATAGTGACATCTCCCAGCGACCACCTTCTGCAGTGGTCGTTTTCATGTCCCCTTCCACCTCTCCTCTCTTTCTTTCCATTCCCCGGGTCTCTCCACCCATCAACACGCTTCCTTTCCCCGCGATTCGAGCTCCCCACGCGGAAAACCCATCTGGGTAATCGTGGGTTGCGACCCAAATTGGCAAACGTGGGATCTTGCGGCCAATCGGGAGCTGTTCTTGACTAGGGTTGCGCCAAAGGTGGGATCTTGATGCGTTGGGTTCTGGGGACCGGTCCAAGGAGAGTCCCCTCGCCCTTATTTTCTGGAAATTTACTGTGCTTTGGGATTGTTGGAAAGGGAAAGGCGCCGGTTTTCTAGGGGGCACAGTGGTAATTTCGCGGTGGGGATGAGGGGGATGTAGTGCTGCGACTGCCGACTTGAGGCTGCAGCTGGAGAGAGGAAGGCTCTCGAGAGAGGTCAAAGATGGAGAGGAGATGGGGTCTTTAAGAGCAAAAAGGTCGAATCTTGGAGAGTTCTGAGGGTGATCGAGGAATTGGGTTGCTTGTGGGTGGTTGCCTTGTCAGATCTGTGGAGAGATGAAGGCCCCGAGTAATGGGTTGCCCACGAATCCGGAAGAAGGTGCGGCTTCTTGATCTCTGCGATCTTCTTTTTTGTTCTTTGCACTGTCTCTTTTGGTGGTGCCCTCCTGTACTTTGTACTTGCTCGCGATTCGTCTCTTTTTGCATGCTTGCTGCTCAAATGGGGTCACCTTTCGGTACCCTGGAATTTTTGGGTTGATTTTCGTTGCTAGTTGAGCAGCTGGAATCAGTGGAATGCTGCTTAAATGTGATGTTGTTCTGGAACTATTTGGTGCTGTCAGAAGGTTTTTGATTCTGTACTGAAGATCTGAAGTTGTCTGCGTTTCATGTTTTGTCTGTGTTGGAGTAATTGTTGCTCGAATTAAGGATATGGTTTGTTTGATTTAGGAGATAGCCCTAGAGATTATTGTTGTGGAGTTGATTTTGGGGTACTTTGTAAGCAGGAGAGAAGAAGAACATAAACTCCGACCTCTGGCACGCCTGCGCGGGGCCGTTGGTCTCCTTGCCTCCCGTCGGGAGCCTTGTCATATACTTCCCGCAAGGTCACAGTGAACAGGTTTGCTCATTCCTTGATTTGCAATTTTGGCATGGTAGCTTAATGGATTGGCTGTTTATGCTGCTTCTTGATGGTATCAGGTGGCTGCTACTATGCAGAAGGAGACTGATAGCATCCCGAACTACCCGTCTCTTCCGTCCAAGCTAATTTGTATTCTTCACAATGTCATCTTGCATGTATGGGCTACACTGCCTTAGGTGCTTCTGTCTCTGTCTCTTTTTTCAACTTTTTCCTAAATTATCTGAACTGTGATGTTTTGATCAGGCTGATCCTGAGACTGATGAAGTATATGCGCAGATGACGCTTCAACCTGTAAATAAAGTAGGTCAGAAATCAGCAGTAAATTTTAATGCTGACATACACTTGAGGCAGTGCTTTGTTTTTGGTTTAAAACCACTTTTATTTTTACCTCAAATCCTTGACTGACATGGCTTGAATTCGGAAATTTTGTGCAGTGTGACAAGGATGCTTTGCTTGCTTCAGATTTGGGTCTAAAGCAAAGTCGGCAACCTGCGGAGTTCTTCTGTAAAACACTCACAGCCAGTGATACTAGTACACACGGTGGGTTTTCCGTCCCAAGGCGTGCTGCTGAGAAGATATTCCCACCCCTGGTATGCACGATCGCCTTCTAATGTAAATCCTGAGCTTTTCCCTTTTCTCCTTGGTATATCTTTATAAATATGCAAGTGAATTATTGTAGGATTTTTCCATGCAACCACCAGCTCAAGAACTAGTGGCAAAAGATCTGCATGATGCTACATGGACATTTCGGCATGTCTATCGAGGTATTTGACTATTTCTCTAACAGCAAGGGGATTCATCCTTGTCCCTTGCATCTCTTCAATTGGAAGTTTTTCGCGTCATTTTGGGTTTCTGAACACTTTTCGTGGGTTTTCTTTCTTGTTTCTTTCATCTCTCTTGCTTATGTTTAATGATCCGATTCGGAAGGTGTTTACCCATCTTTTGGATAGTCCATTCATTCCACATAGCTCTAGAGAAAGTTATATTTGCTATTTGATTGGTATTAGAATTAAGATTCTAGGACTCCCCTTTCTTATTTTTTGAAATATATTCATGCTGGAAAATAATTTCAGGCCAACCAAAGAGACATCTCTTAACAACCGGGTGGAGTGTGTTCGTGAGCACAAAGCACCTCCTTGCTGGAGATTCCGTCCTTTTCATAAGGTGAACAAATTGTGAATTCACTTCTTTGCCAAGATTTCAATTTACTTAGGTTCAGATATAATTCTTTAGATGTTAACTTATGAGTTGATGCAGGGATGAGAAGGCACAGCTTCTCCTAGGCATAAGGCGTGCCAATAGGCAACAACCTGCTCTATCCTCTTCGGTTTTGTCCAGCGATAGTATGCATATCGGAATCCTTGCAGCCGCTGCTCATGCTGCTGCTAATAACAGTCCTTTTACGATATTTTACAATCCCAGGTATTTTAAGTTCGGAGATGATTATTCAATCTAAGCACGAATAGTGTCAATGCAAATTCCAACCATCACTTTTATGGTTTGACAGAGCAAGTCCCTCTGAGTTCGTTATTCCTCTAGCGAAGTACAATAAAGCAATGTACACTCAAGTTTCTCTAGGAATGCGATTCAGGATGATGTTCGAAACAGAAGAGTCCGGTGTGAGGAGATACATGGGTACTATCACAGGCATCAGTGATGTGGATCCAATGCGTTGGAAAAATTCCCAATGGCGAAATCTCCAGGTGCAACGCTTACTTCTGGATTAGCGGTGTTCTGTTTCTGCTGTAGTCCGTCACTTTACTTCGGCCAAGAATTCTCCTTGCATCCAAGGCTCGAGATAGTTTAAGCATTTTTTTAATGCTGAGAAGCTTCTGATTTACATTAGAGGAATTCCTTCAGATTTTCTTAACTAGAAACAAATGAAAATCTTTAATGTGTGTTCTTTCCATGATTTTATTTTGTTGAAAGTAGTGATGCAGCCTAATGGTAACCTATTCTGGAATTCTTATTCTTGAAATAATTCGATCATTGTTAGGTCGGGTGGGATGAATCAACTGCAGGCGAACGACAAAACCGGGTCTCAATCTGGGAGATTGAACCGGTCGCAACTCCATTTTATATATGCCCACCGCCGTATTTCAGATCGAAGCTGGCAAACCAACCAGGCATGCCGGGTATACTTGGATATGTCTTTATATTGTATACATAACTAGCAACCTGATTAGGTAGTGACAGTTTTCGTGTGTTTTATTTTCATGATGATCTCCACAGATGATGCTGAAATCGAAAATCTCAAACGGGCGATGCCATGGTTGGGTGAAGATATCAACTTCAAGGACGTGCAGAATCCTCTCCTATCGAGTATGAATCTCGTCCAGTGGATGAACATGCAGCGCAATCCACAGCTGATGGCTTCCGCCAGTCAGTCGCCGTACTTCCCATCGATGATGGCATCGATACTTCAGAACAATGTTGGTGCCGATGACCAATCTAGGCTGCTCAATTTCCAGACACATGCAATGCCTCTGCCTGCGAACCTACAGTTCAATGCTCAGAAGCCAACTCAGGTGCAACAATTCGAGGGGCTGCAACAGGCAGCACCTCTTATTTGGTCTCAACTACAGCAACAGCAACAACAACAGCAGCAGCAGCAGCAGCAGCAGCCGCAACAATTACTGTTGCAGCAGCAGCAACAGCAGCAACTTGCGATCCAATCTCCTCGACAACCTTTGCAGCAGGCAACTATTCTTCCTCAGCAGCAGTCATTTCCGCCCTCTATCCTCAGTCCTCAACCACATCAGTCGTCAATAACTATGCAACCACAACAACAGCACCACCAAACTCCCATCCATCTGCAGCAACTGAACCCCATCCTCCAACAGCAGCAGATCACTCTTCAGCAGAAGCAAATCCTATCTCCCACGCATCCACCCACACAGCAGCAACAACCGAAACCGCAGAATCAGCAGTCTCTTCAGCAACAGCGACAACCGCAAGAACCATTGCTGCAGCAACTGCAACAACCACAGATAAAATCCACTGCAATGACAACAGGCATCGTCGAACAGCAGCAGCAGAGGCAATCACAGCCATTTGCTGTTCAGGCATCAACTCAAGTGCAGCCATTTGGCAACCAAATCATGCAGTCTACGCAAACACCGATTCCACTGCAAACCATGGTAACGTCCAGTATGGCTATTCAAGAAAGTCCGAATGTTACCAACCTTGGCAATCAGCAGCAAGTCGCGGTTCCTCAAAATATGCACTTCCAGCAACAACTGGAGTTGCAGCACAGTATGTCGCCGAAGCAGCAGCAACCACCACCGATAATGCATAGCCAAAATCAGCTCCAGCTGTTGCAGAAATTACAGCAACAGCAGCAAATTCTTTCACAACTTAATCCACAAGTTTTCTCACAATTGCCGCAGCCGCAATTGGCTTTGCAGCAAAACCAGTTATTTCAACAACAAAAGCAGTTACTCCAGCAGCCGTCTAGCATTGGCGTTCTCTTTCCAGAGCTGCACAAAGATGCCAAGCCATCAACCAATCATGTTGATCAGATCAAACCTCAGTTACCGCATAGAGATCCATCGACAGTTACTAACGGAGAAGCTCCCTCGTGCTCTACGTCTCCATACAGTACTTTCCCCGTCAGTTCAGCGAACTTGCTCAATAGATGTCAGTCGGGATCAGCTGTTCCAACAAATAACATGGTTCAAGAGCACCAATGCAGGACAGACACACGAGCAAAGCCTGAACTGCAGCATTGCAAAAAAGAGATGGATAATCCACCTTTCAGAAAC
Source organism: Ottelia alismoides (assembly GCA_037367405.1). Taxonomy (NCBI): domain Eukaryota; kingdom Viridiplantae; phylum Streptophyta; class Magnoliopsida; order Alismatales; family Hydrocharitaceae; genus Ottelia; species Ottelia alismoides. Next base: position 230,949 of record JAZKJV010003342.1, on the reverse strand, counting down.
GCCATAACCGATCAGCTGGAAGCATCATCATCTGCAACTTCATTTTGTATGGACAAGAGCGGTGAAGAGAGCTTCTCGCTGCCTCCTATTTGCTTGGATGGTGAAGTTCAAGCTGATACCCGCAATAATATTTTCGGGTCTCATATGGATGGAATAACACCGGACACCCTATTGTCGAGGGGTTTTGGCTCAGGAAAGGATCTTCAGAACCTGCTCGCAGGGTATGGCAATCAAAAAGATTTGGATACGGAGATTTCGACTGCGGCGATAAGTTCCCAGTCATTTGGGTTGCCCGACGTGCCTTTCAAACCCGGATATTTGAATGATGCCGTCATCAATGAAAATGGAACATTAAATAGAGGAGCATGGTCCAATCAGCCCCATCGCATGCGCACCTACACAAAGGTATGCTGCATAATTCTTTTCCAACAATGTCGTAAATGTTCTTGATGAAATGGGAACTAACATGTAGCTATAGCATGATTTCCTTGTTAAAAAGGGAAAACCGATCACATAACTAGTAACTGAGATCTTAGTAAAAATACTTTCTTTTATCAAGGTTCAAAAGCGTGGCTCTGTCGGGAGATCCATCGACATCACTCGCTACAGAGGTTACGATGACCTCCGACATGATCTTGCCTGCATGTTTGGAATCGACGGGCAGCTGGAAGATCCACACCGAAGTGAGTGGAAACTGGTTTACGTTGATCACGAGAATGACATTCTTCTAGTAGGCGATGACCCTTGGGAGTAAGTACTTACAACAACACCTCAATCAAATTGTTGCTTTTATCTATACCTGCTTGCTCATGGCCTGTTTTTTCAACAACAGGGAGTTTGTCAGCTGTGTCCAAAGCATCAAGATACTGTCGTCCGTCGAGGTACAGCAGATGAGCTTGGAGGGTGACCTCGGTGGAGCACCTGTGCAAAATGAAGCATGCAGCGGCTCGGACAATGGCAACATGTGGAGGGGTCATTCATTTGCGGGGTAAATCTGGCATTCTGGATTTGCGGAATGAAGCCTGCAGGTCCGACAACGATGAAAATGTGGTGATCTCCATGAAGACGTGTTCGACCAAGGGCATCGTCTTTCAGTCAATGAAGGGGATGTGGCCTCGAGTGATATCAAGATCTGGTTACCTGTAGTATAGGAGCCTTGCCAACATATGGGGGTTTTGTTAAACCTCTCCATCTAACCGACCTGAGTTTGTATTTTGTCTGCAGAGGGTGAAGTATGTATTCTTATGGTGCAATTTTAAGCAGAGCTGTAATTTAGTGAGTATATATACTACTTGAGGAGGTAGCCCTTCAAACATGTCATGTCATTCACATGTATTATCTGTGATTTCTTTCAATTATCTTCCCTTCTCTTAGAATCAATCTGCAGTTATGAAAGGTAATGCAAGTGAAGGTGATTCATTTCCTTCTCAGCTTATCGCACATCTTTCTACTCCTTTTTTTCGAGATGCCAACCGTCTTCCTCCGACTCTGATCAATCCGTCCCTCGAACACCTCCCTCCCTCAGTCTTCCCTGTTGCAGCACCGCTACTCCTTCGATTTCAGAAGTGGTCTGCATTGAGCACAGCGTCGACCGCACCAGCACCTACTGGGCACTGTGAACTGTCTGATGTGGTCCTTATGGCCAGATCTTCCTCGCTGACAACTTCGTCTCCGGCCAATCTGGCAATGCGAACAATTGGGCCAAGGGTAACTACAGTGAGGGTTCTAAGCGCATCGACAGACACTAGAGTCCCTGCTATTGTTGGATCGCTAGACTTTTATCAAGGTTACTCTGGAATTCGGAGAGAGAGAGTAACTTCAATTGTGAGTTAGACAGTAGAAGAAAGGGTTTTTATCGTTTTGGGATGGACACATTGGTCAATATACGTCTATGCTTCAATGACGTTCTACCTTTTGGTACTCAGAGAGATTCATGCAACTAATACAAGATTTTGTCACTATGCAGAGCTTGCAAGCTGAGATTTTAGATCATGCGGATATCATTATCACCATTATATTATGCTGTTGATGGGTTTCCAGTACAACAAATTAGTCATTTTTGTCGTTTGATAAGTGGTAGGATCAAAGACAATTACATTCTCAATTTTATAAAAAAAGAACAAAAATAAAAAAATTAAATTCAAACAACCTTACTTAAGATAATTTACTTATATCTTTTATCCCTTCTTATCCAGTTGATCGGAGTGTAGCAAATAACTGCAACTTATTCTTCTTTACCCTCAAAATCCTATCCCTCCAATTGAATATAAATTTTGAATAAGCTCTAACATCTTGGGCTTAGGTATTCTGTCTGTTATCGAGGAAAATTGACCTTGAAAACTTATTGGGTTCGGGTCTAATTAGACTCGTGACAACCATCCAAAATGTTTAAGCTCAAGTTGTTAAGTAGTAATCCATAACACTTATAAACCACACCCGCACTTCGTGAGTTTTAGATGTGAGACTATATTTGAGGGTATAGGTGTTACAACCCCCTCCCCCACTTATATTCGCAACGTCCTCATTGCGACATGATCCATCACTTATTCCCAGCGACAGTGACGGTTGCACGCTCCTGACTTAGGTCCCTTTGGGTAGCCTTTTCTACTATCAGAGGGAACCCGCTCTAACACCATTTGTAATATCTTGGGCTTAGGTCTTTGTTCCGTTATCGATGAAAGCTGGTCATGACAACTTGAGCTTAAGTGTTTTGGGTGGTTGTCAACGGATCCATTTGAGCCCGAATCCAACAAGTTGTCCGGGCCAGTTTTCTCCGATAATGGACCGAAGATCTAAGCTCAGGACGTTACAAATGATATCAGAGTGAGTTCCCTCTAATAGTGGAAATGACTACCCAAAGGGACTTAAGTCGGGAGCGTGCAGCCGCCATTGTCACAGGGAATAAGTAATGTGTCATGTCGCAACGAGGACGTTGTGAATATAAGTGGGGGAGGTTGTAACACCCATACACTTAAATATAGTCCCACATCTAAAACTCACGAAGTGTGGGTGTGGTTTATAGGCGGTGTGGATTACTGCTTGACAACTTAGACTTAAGTATTTTGGGTGGTTGTCAACGGATCCAATTGTGCCCGAACTCAATAAGTTGTCAGGATCGATTTTCTTCGATAACGGACTGGATACCTAAGCTCGGGACGTTACATAAACGCCTCCTCTTATCCTTCACTGCACAAACCCTTGGGATTTTCACGGGACGTTAAAAGAAGCTACAAATCCTAACAGAGTAATGCTCTGGAGTCTAGAAATATGGATTTGATAATTGAGAACAAGACGGCAATGTAGTGATGACCTAGTTTATGAATGGTCTGGAGCAGGAGATTGCAACCAATCTACTTTATAACTAGAATGCGAATGATATATACAAACTTTGAAAAGTACTTTCAGACGTTCAACGAGGATAGAGTGATTAGAATATACTAGATGGTGCTCTACCAATTGGAATATGTCATTGGTAAATGACTACTACTACTACTAAGGTTCTTTTATTTTTGAAGAACTTGCTATCTTCGAACCTTCTTATTATAACAAAGAAACTACTTTTAGAGCCAAGAAACATGAAAATCTTAGTGCTAGGGATCTGATCAAGCATCGTACAAATATAACAACGATCAGAGAAGAAAAGCAGACATGATCACATAAGAAAAAGATTTATAGTGGTTCGAAAATGTTCCTACTTCACTTGCTCGCATTAAACTCTTTCTATTCTATCTTGAATTATTTTATAGTACAATATGTGATAGCCACAAGGTCCTTTTATACGATAACAAAAATATCAATGGTACTCAACGATTCTCCCCATCAGCTCTCATCAAATCAAGAAGCACGAAGAGGATTAGCCACTTCAACAATCCCACACTGGCTATCAACCAATCAGAATGCAGAAGGGGGATTAAGCATCTCAACAATCAAGCACATAATCTATCATCCAATTAGAAGACATGAGAGGGATCAAGAATTAGCAATCCAACCAATCAACTCTCAATCAATCAGAAGGCAAGAAGGCCATCAATTATATCAGCAATCAACATCATTATCTCTTAGTGAATCGATCTTCACGAGATAAATCCCAACAATCTACCACTTAATGGTTGACTTCTAATACATCTTGCAGCTTTCATACTCTGATCATCATCAATAATAATGGTGTTAGCTTTCCCTTGTATCATATGCTTGCAGACCAATAGATGTTGAAAATGCGATCAACTTCTCACTTTAACAGACTTGGTGGACATATCACTAGTATCTTCCAATATGTGGGTCTTCTTTAACTGAATTGTCCATTTTCTAGATGTATCTGAATGAAGTAGTACTTCACATAAATGTGTGTGGTCTTGGAGTGAAGATAGAATTCGTCGTAAAATGAATTGTACTTTGATTGTCACTGAATAATTGAAAATCTTCAGTCTATTTATTTAACTCTTTTATAAGACCTTTCAAACATATCATTTCTCTGGCAATAACACCATTTGATTAGTTGATTTCTGTCTATGTTAATTGTTGTGTTCTTGTAGTATCGAATGTAAAACAACTTATCAAAAACTATAAATGTAAGAATTATACATGTCGTGTTCTGTTTATTTTACTTCGATAAGTCCCAAGGTAGAAGTTAAGAAGGCAACAAAGAATTTATACGTGACTTGATTCTATTCAATGTATAACATTTTAATATGAAATATAATTTATATAATGTGTAGTGCAATGTATGTGATTAAATGAAATGTGAAGCTTAAGGCATTGAGAGAGTGATAATGAAGTTAATTTAAATAGGATGAGGAGAATCAAGTGCTTGTGATACAATGTATTTTATCATATTTTTATTTTTAATATTTATGAATATAGAGAAAATTTAATCTATTTTAAATTTTTAAAAGAAAAGAAAATAATTATGATGCTTCATGAATATATGATTGATAACTCTAATTAGCTGAAAAGAAAACGTCGTTCCAAGTAATTAAGTGCATTTAGATTTTATAATTCATAATTGTCATTTATGTATCTCTAAATAATTTGCATAAATTAGCATGTTCATATGCATCAATACTCACCTATAAAATAACTTAACTTTATCCATTTTTAATAATTTCATTCTAACTCCAATTGACATAAAACCAGCTCTATTGTGTACATATACTAATATTAATCAACAAAAAATCCTATAAAAATATTAACTTGTATATATGTGAAATAAACCTAACCCCTAGTTTGAGACTAAACATACTTAAATGTTGATATCTCTCACATGCAGTCTTCTATGAACTCCTGCTCTCTTTTGAATTCATGTGCATACAATTATATACAAATTAAGACCGAATTTGGGAGAATTAGAGCCCATATGTGAAACTCTGGTTTTGGGACTTAATTGTATATTGTATATATAAACTGGTTTTGATTTATTGTTCTACGTACAAAATTAACTCTTGTTTATTTATTTCTTTTTATATAATTTAATTGAGATTATGTCTTAATAAAATCCAAAATAATCAAAATTTAAAAATATGAAACTACAGAAAAATCTATGTTCCGAGTCTATTTATATAATATGTAAATTAGTCTCTATCTTTTTAGTTCTTTATTTTCTTAATTACTAAAAAAATCTAAAAAAAATAGATTCGAGTGTACATATTTTCTAGTATTTTATTTGAAGACCTTCTCTTTTATTAAAATTCATAACGACAACAAACTCGTTTTCCACATTAAGTAGGGTCGGCTACATGGATTCTTTGCCTCCAATTAGATCTATGTTGAGTCATTCTTGGGCTTAGATCTAAAAAACTAAGATCCCTTAGTATAGTCTCATTCCAACACTTCTTAGGCCTTCCTCACCCTCTCTTAGCTAGCTCAACATCCCAAAACTCGCATCCTCTAGCCGACGGATCAGCTGACCTCCTTTGCAAATGGCCAAACCACCTTAAGCAGTTTTCTTACTTCTTATCCTCGATCAAAGCTACACCAAATTTCCTTATGATTGCGTCATTCTGAATCCCATCTTTACATGTGTGTCCACACATCCACCTTAATATTTTCATTTCTCCTACGACCATTGTCTACACATGTCTACGATTCACATGCCAACATTCAAATCCATAGAGCATAGCAGGTCTCACGATTACTTTATAACATTTTCTTTTGATTTACAAAGGATTTTTCTTGTCAAGATAATGACGAATCTATGGTCCATCTTATTATTTATTATTTATTATCATCCTTGAATAAACACATCAATAAGATCCAACATTAATTGACCAATACTAATAATTGATCTACTATCCATAGCTAACCCTAATTATTGTATGTATTTAACTCTAATTTTATTCTTATTTTCTACATTTTTTATTTATTAAAAATCCTTAAAAAATAGAGTAATTATTGTATATATTTATGTTGACTTTAAAAAGAAATTAAAAATTCAAAAAATAACAAAATAACAAAAAAGATGTTTTTTAATTCACTAAAATTGCTTCCAGAAATATTTCTTCGTATAAATGACCTCTCTTGGCATTTTGACCAATATAAAAAATGTAGATCTCATTGAGATCTGCAACTTTTATGTTTTGAGTTTTTTTCTAAATCGTCTTTTAATTATTTTATTTTGATTTTCTTTTTTTTATCTTTTTTTTTAATTTTTCATGGGACCACTTGGTGCCCTCTAGGCCGCCCACCTATTCTTTCACCACTCGCTCTTCATTACATCCATCCATCATCTTAGATGAATCTGATCTGAGCCGTTCACCCACGCCTCACTCAAGACCCTACAATGTGATCGACTATATCACATCTAAGCCACTCCCTCACACCTCCTCCTAGGTCGATGGATCATGAGATCCAATGGCTCCACTTCATCATCCTCCTTCATAACTCCCGCTCCCGTACGCTCGACCTCATTGTGCACCGTCACCCTTTCATTTTTAGTCATCATCCCACATTGTCGTTGTTGTCGTTGATTACATCCTGATGAAGCCCTAATTCCCCTCTTTCTCGCACAACCATTAACCGCCCATGGCCCACTTGTCAGAGCCATGCTTGACCATTACGAACCTCACCGCCCACCCTCTTGTAACCGAAGGTCCACCTTGTCCACAATTTCCAAGGCTTCGCCCTATCCTTCTTCCCCTCCCCATGATATGGGGAGGTGGAATCGAAGCACAACGATGGTTGGTATCTCCAGTGTTGACCTTTGGCTATCACGGCCATGTTACGACCCTAACCTGATCATGTAAGCCCCTGGAGTAACTATCCAAGTAGAGCGGAGACCTAAGGTTCTACGTAACCTCATCCGAATCTCCCACTTCACCTTTGTGCTCCTCTAGGTAACTTAGGTTTGATTTGTTTTCTCGTACTTTATTCATCTCGTAAAGATCCAACCACCTTCGATTAATCGATCCCCAAGCTCCTCCGGTTATCCCTCATCTTCACGCCACCCTCTAATCACCTCCTCCCTCCATCAGAACCTCCCTACATTTCGGGATTTCTCCTTTGCCCACGACGATGGAGAACCTATCTAGGGAACCACCTGCTTCGCCACTTTTGCCCTCCACTTCAATCTAGCATGCACCACATAGCCTTGACTCTTCGCCCCTAACCACTTTTGCAAGTTATAGCTTCAAAGTCCAGGCTTCGGGCGGAGCTCCGTTCTAGAGATCTATCACCGATGAGTGTGCGTAGACAACCAGATCCAGAGGGCTTCACTCCTCCAACAATCTTCACCACATGCCCTCCACGGAGATTCTAGGAGCTCTAGTTACAGCCGCGGAGCAAGATGGACCCCGAGAACCTTGTCGGATCTCCACATGCACCTCCGCCACATGGCGTAGGCAAAGCATCCTTGAGCTACATTTGTTGTTGGATGCACCCTCCCGATGTGCATCTAACAACTGTGGATAAACCATGCTCCTTGTTCTGAAATGTAGATCAGTGGGACCGAGCCTCGTTCGAAGTCACCTTGGGTCGCCACGTGGCACGAGGCACCTACGTCGACCTCCACGCCTCAATCCGAGACTCCACCCGCATGCTTGGTACATGATGGCTTGGAGATTTCGCAAAGCCCTGCGGGTTTCCTCAAATTACAACTAGGTCCTCCCTAGGTGTGTGTGCCTAACATGTTGTGCTTAGGAAAATTACATCAGGTCCCCGTTGACTTCATGAAATTACAAAAATGCCCCTGACAGGATCAATTTGCAACATTTCTTTATTTTTTTTGCATAATTTTATTTTGCACTTATGCCTCTACACCTTTTTGCTTGTAACATAATCATATGGACTCTGATTTTGACGATTTCAATTGCATCATTTTTCTTATTTGATTCTCTGAGGGATTTAACTTGGTGAGTATACAAAGATCAAACTCAAGGACACGAGTTTCCTCTATGATTAATCAGATTATTTATGATATTTAGTTTACCTTATGTGTTTTTCTTTACATTGGTCATATGTTATCTTGTCATTTATGTTAATTATATTTCTTGAATCAATATCTAATGATTCACTTTTATAACAGGGCTCGTGTAAACCAAGGACGCTTAGAAACACATGGAGGTGTGGAGTTAGGTGCTCATGTTGTGAGCAGCCGTAAAAGAACACTTGAAGGATTCAAGAAATTTTAATTAGCATTGTTTCATGCATCTGTGTATATTATTTGTAATAATTGTCATTATAATGATTATCGATTGGGGATTCGTGTGTGTATAGTGGACTTGAACTTGCATGTGGAGTATAGAGCATGTTTCACCCATACTAGGGTGGGGCTCCACTTGAGCGTTCTACCTTGTTTAGGCAAGCGATTCTTCGAGCTTATTTTAATTTATATCTCTTTTGCTTGAACATAGGTAGGACACACTAATAAGAAATGGGGAGACTCATTTCACCTCCTCTAATTCAATGAGACACACATAAATATCATTACACTTAGCTAAAATTAACTCAATTCTTCCAGCTAATAGTGGCACGTTTAGGACGTGATTTCCTCGACTTGCATGCATGTAAAGATAGATTTTAATTCAGTCTTGCATTTTCATAGAGAATGTTTAAGGCACTATAAAAATTTCTCTTAAGCAGCATCATGGTTTTGTCATATGCATCAGCTTTTTCCTTGATTTCTCTATCTAGATTCATCACTTAGGATTTACATGGAATTAGAAATGGTAGTTAGATGATGAATGCACGATTTAAGCTCACATTAAATTCATTGATAACCTTAAGCTAAAATTGGGACTGATAATGCAAGTATACCTTCATAAAAATGGAGTAAAATTTCTTCTTGGATTATAGGAGAGAAAACCCCAACATTGTATGCAGGATGTGTTTGCATGTTGAGAGGTAAAGACGTATCCATAGGATAGTGTCAAAACCTATCATTAAACCTTGCATAACAGACTTAGATTTTGAATGATCACCAATAAAATAGAAAAGATAAATTAACAACACTTATTGATCTTCAAGTGTTAGTTGGTGAACTAAGGATGTTTGATTAAATGGTTGAGATCTTGATTGTGTATTTTACCCAATCCTCGTGTAACCCTAGACAATCCCTTACTTCATCTCCATAGATTCTTTCAACTCCAAAGATTCAATCATCTTGTAGATTCATTTCACTTAACCCTAACTGATACCCTGATTTCCCATCTTAGTTCCATATTATGCATACTTAGTCTACTCTGCAACCTAAGTATATGGGGAACCATGTTCCATCTGATTGTTCACTTTGAGTCCCTCCACTTCATTTCCCATCTCTATCCTTAGGCTTTTCTCATCCTAAGTATAGGGGTACTCAATCTCCCGTCAACTTCTATTCTTCACTCATTTTTCTTTCTTTATGTCATCATCTCATACTTAGGCTATTTATAACCTAAATATAGAGGGGAGAACACAAATCAGTTCGCGTATATCACCTTACCTTATAGCATGAGCTATGGCTTCATATCACTTTATACTATGAGGAAATAACAAAAGAAAGGTACAAGGGGGCGTACTGTTTATATTTCATATATACTTTAGCCATAGCTCATGTTTCGAAATTTTCAAACTTTTTGGGTCTAGGGTAAAGTATGTTTTGAACTAATTTGGATAAAAATGTGTGTAAATGCTTTGAAAAAGTTTCTAACTATGTGACACTATTTTGAAAAATATTTGATATTGGTTTGGAAAATAGGGATTTTACTTGTTTGGAAAACCATTTGAAAAATATTATGAAAATCTATATTATGTGACATGGTTTGTAAAATATTTTCGAATTTATTTACAAAAATAGGGAAAATGAAACTAATTTATGTTTGTAAATAAAATCAACTTTATACAAAATCCATAAAAATCGAAAAAAAAATTCTTTTGTAAAAAATCTGACTACTAAACTTAAAGATGATAGATTACTTTTCAGTGAGGGAACTACAATTTCCCTTAGTAGGGTGGGTGGTTAAAAGGCAACGCGTATGGAATCGTCTTGAAGTAACAAGGGCAGTTGTCTGACAGTCCATAATTACACACATACTGGCTGAAAGATGCAACTAGTCATATGAGTTAGCTAGTCATTATTTCTCTAAAGAAGTTGCAAAATTCAAAAACTACAAAAGTAATAACTATTGAGTTGGCATATCACGGATATAATCACTATCACTCAAGGCTCGAGGAATTGAGAACACTTAGTTTGTGAGGTCTTAAAAGTCCAAGCTAACCAGTCTTAGTCATTATGGTTTGAGACTTAATAATCCACATTTCCCTATTTTGAAAGATATGGGTACTATATTACCCTTTAAGAATATGGTCAGGACATCACCTGCCCAACTACATAAATGATGAGATGAGTTGAGACTTCATTTAAGGGACTGGAATTTGAGTTTTGAGTCTAGACATGATTTGATGATGCTCGAAATGGGATAAAGTTGAAGAAAGCTTCATGAAGCCTGGGTGTCAATAACCCTAGACAGTATGAGAACAAGTTCTTACGCTATCTTTTGATATTGACCTATGTGCCAGGGTGTGACGAAACTTAATAACTTCTTGATCAATTTGTGTCAACTTGGTAAAAGCAATGTAGCTAGCTGAAAGAAAAAAAAGAAAAGAAATGCTAAAAGAAAATTTCTCTCAACACAAAGTTAAATACCAAGAGCTTACATCAAAGGTGAACGGTCCCAACCATTTCAAAGTGTCCACTTGGACCAAAGCTGTTATGACCTAGAGCCGGGCTAGCACCCAAAAAGGGCTCTACATCATATAGCAAGTTTGGATATCGAAGGTATCTTAGATACTCAAAAGAGACACACCCGGTGCATTCCTAGGAAAAACAAGTGCTATACGACTCTAAACTCTCTTGACACACTGATCAACAACCAAAAATACGTGTGTTGAGTAATAAGGCACTCGAAAGGACCCTTATTTCAATGTGTGGGAAAGAAGAATTGCATAAACCTATGCTCTCCATCAATTGGCCTTCCACGATCAATTTTAAGTCTGACAAACTAAAGAGGAGGATTGAGTGCAAGGATTGCCCCATTCCCTAGAGTTGAGGATTAGGTCTTGAGGAGGATCTCTTAGATCTGGACTTTGGGTGATATCTCGATTCTACTCTCATAATTGCAGTACACACTAAACTGTCATATCCTTATGCTTTATGTACATAACGGGAGTTTGGTAACTAGAGGAGTTGGATTCCTTTTTACTAGAGCTTGAATCAGATTACAATTTTAGGATCACTTACCAAGTGTTCTTAATGAATCGAGTCTTGAATCTTCATATGTACAGTCTGGGATTAGTTTGACTCAATCAATCTTAAGATTCTCGAGGATGAGCATGGCTTAAGTATAGGGGATGATGAATATGCAATCCATCATATTATTTACAATTTATTATCCTCCTCGAATAAACAAATCAATAAGATCCAACAATAATTGGCTAATATTAACAATTGATCTATTGTACACAACTAACCCAAATTGTTGTATATATTTAACCCTAATTTTCTCTTTATTTTCTGTATTTCTTTATTCATTAAAATCCCTAGAAATTAGAGTGAGTATCATATATATTTATGTTGACTTTAAAAAGAAATTAAAAATACAAAAAATAACAAAATAAAATATAATAGGTGTTTTTAATTATTTTTAAATGCTTCCAAAAATATTTCTTTGTATAAATGACTTCTTTTGGCTTTTTAGTCAACATGAAACTTGTAGATCTCTTGAGATCCGCAACTTTCATCTTTTGGGTTTTATTAAATCAGCATGCATTTTTTTATTTTTATTTTTCTTTATTTTTATCTTTTTCTATTCATTGGGACATATGGCACCCTCTGGGCTGCCCACGTGGTTGCCTCCTCTTCGCCACTCGCTCTTCTTCTCAACTGTTCATCAACTCAGATCGATCCGATCTGGGCTATTCACTTGTGCCTCACTCAAGACCCGATGATGTGATCGACTTGATCACCTTTAAGCCACTCCCTTGTGCATCCTCATGGGCCGTTGGATCTCACGATCCAACAGCTCCGCTTCATCGTCCTCCGTCGTAACTCATGCTCCCGCACGTTTGACCTCGCTATGCCCCGTCACCCTTCCATTTTTTGCCATCACCCCACATCGTTGTTGCCATCGCTGACCACATCCTAACAACGACCTAATTCCCTTCTTTCTTGCATGACCATTAACCACACACATCCCACCTGACAGTTATGAACCTCACCGCCCACCCTCTTGTAACCGAAGATCCACCTCCATAAAAGTACACTTCTAGCTCCGTTTGACGTCGTCCACCATTTTTGAGGCTTATACCTATCCTTCTTCCCCTCCTTATGAAAGGGGGAGGTGGAATCAAAGTGGGATGACAGTTTCTACCTCTGGTGTTAACCTTTGGCCACGATGACCATGTTACGGCCCTAACCTGACAATGTGAGCCCCTTGGAGTAGCTGCCCAGGTAGAGAGATGACCAGAGGTCCTACAAAACCTCATCCCAAGCTACCACTTTGTCTTCTTACTCCTCGAATCTTCTCGATAACTTAGATTTGTTTTTTTTTCTCGCACTTTATTCACCTCGCACAGACATGACCACCTTCGATTGATTGATCCCCGAGATCCACCAATCATCCCTCATCTTCGTGTCACCCTCTGATCGCCTCCTTCCTTCGTCAGAACCTCCCTCCACTCTAGGCTTTCTCCTCCACCCACGACGGAGGAGAACCTATCCAGGGCACCACCTACTTCATCCCTTTTGACCTCTACTTAAATCCAACATGCACTATAGAGACTCATCTCTTCTCCCTAACCACTTTTGCAAGTTATAGCTTCAAGGGCCGGACTTCAAGAAGAGCTCTGTTCTAGAGCGCTATCACCGACGAGCATACGTCGAAAGCCAATCCAAAGGGCTTCACTCCTCTGCCTATGACTGACCTTCATTACGTGCCCTCTAGGGAGCTTCCAAGAGCTACAATTGCAGTCGTGGAACATAGTAGACCCCCAGAAACCTTAATGGAGCTCCATATGCACCGCCATCATACGACGGAGGAGGATCAGCCTTGAGCTGCAATTGTTGTTGGATGCACCTTACCAGTGTGCATACAAAGGCTATAGATAAGCCATGCCTCCAATTACGAAGCGCGGAGTCTCGGTGGAAACGAACCTTGCCCAAAGTGGTCTCATGTCACCACATGGCCCGAGGCACCTGCATCGGCCTCCACGCCTCCATCCGAGCGTCCACATGCATGCTTAGCACGTGATGACTTGTTGATTTTGCAAACACACCCTGCGGGTTTCTTCAAATTACAATCATGTCCTCCATAGGTGTGCGTGCCTCACATGCCACGATTGGAGAAATTACATCGGGGCCCCTACTGGCTTTATGAAATTACAAAAATGGCCATGACATAACCAATTAGCAACATTTTCTTTATTCATTTTGAAATTATGCACCTGACATCTTTCCTCAAAACTTGAGCATATGGACTCTGATTTTGATTATTTCAATTGCATTATTCTGCTTATTTGATGCTCTATATGATGGTGTGCTGAATTTACTAATTTGACGCATATATCATCATGATAAAGTTAAGATATATAGTGTCATTTTCTCATTGATTTTTAATGCCATTAACCATTACTGATGCATCTAATGAGTATGAAATTGATCTAACCTTAGTGCTCAATAATCTGATTAATCTTAGGGGCTTGATTATGCATATTTATCTATTTTCTTATCATGTCATATTTCTACATCTATACTTTCATAAAAATATAACTAAAACGTGCATCCATTTCATACAATCTAGTCATGCATGTCATTCATTCATCATATTTTGCATTATTTCATGCATCTTGTGTGCATTGTTGACATAGGTTGAGGAAGATTTGCTTAGTCTAGATATTTAAATCTGATTAATCATAGAGGAGGCTCGTGTCCCTGAGTTCGACCTTGGTATACTTACCAAGTTAAAATTTTCACCACATATTGGAAAGTGTAGTTTTTGATAGATCATTTTCTACCTCCCTATACTACAATATATCATTATTAAGCGAGGTAGAAAAGTAGTTCATCAGAGAACAATAGAGACAACATATATCCCAAGTATCTAAAAGAATCTCTCTTCTAAATGTTATCGTCACCAATCTTCACCTTGATTCCTTCACCATTGCTTCCATCAAACATATACTCTATATATTCAATCTTAGCCCTACTTTCTCAAAATCCTTTAGTCTCCAAAGCATGTCTCCAAATACCAAGATTCTTATTTACCAATCTCTAGTCTCATCAACTAACACAATATCATTAATGAATAACATACACCAAGGTATCTCATCCTGAATGTAATTTGTCAACTCATCCATAATCAAAGTAAAAAGGAATGGAATCAAAGCCAAACCTTGATGTAGAACAATGATGATATCAAAATAATTAGTCTTCCTAGACTAGATCCTTACACAAGATGAATCCCTATCATAAGTATTCTTTATGAGGTTAATGTATAGGACACGTACTTGTTTCATCTCCAAAACTCACCACAATATCTTCATTGGGATAGAATCTTAAGTCTTCTCCAAATTAATAAAAATCATATGGAGATTCTTCCTTTTAGTTCTATAAGTCCCCATTGTTCTCCTCAATAAGTGGATGACTTCAATAGTTGAGTGACCTGGTATGGATCCGAATTAGTTTTATTTTACTTTGGAAACATACCTCAACCTTCTTTCAATGACATGTTCCTAAATTTTCATAGTTTAACTCATCAGCTTGACACCTCTATAATTTGAATAATTTTGAATGTCTCATTTGTTCTTACAAAGAGGCACCACAATGCATGTCCTCTAATCTTCAAGTATTTTCTTGCTTTGTAAATAACATTGCATAAATTTGTAAGCCATGTCAAACCACGCTCACCAAAAACTCTCCTTACTTATATAGGAATGTCATCAAGTCCTACACATTTTTTGATCTCATAACCTTCAAAGACTCCTCTACTTCCTTCATTTGTATTTGTTTAAAACAAATTTATGGTTGTTGGGATTCAAACCCCAGTCTCCATGACCACAACTTGGAGTTCTCACCACTATACTACAGACCTTATTGTAGAAGGGTTATTAAAAATCAATGAAAAATGTAAATTTAAAATTCAGATATTCTATACACATAAAATACTACAAAAAATATGATTTGTACAAATGAGGTAAATGTGGTCTTTTAATTTTCTATCCTTCAAGAAAGTTGTAGATCTCGTCAAGATGGACAACTTTTGGAAATATTTTTTACTTTGAGGTCGATTGGTATTTTTGTTTGATTTTATTTGGTTTTTATTTTTGACTTTTATGGAAGCGACATGTAGCCACTCTTGGAGCAGCCACATGATGCCCCCTCTGTTCATAGCCTCCTCTCCTCCTACCATTGGAATAATACAGATTGAACGACCATGCCTATTTCCCCCCTCTTTCCCCTTTTCCAGTGGCCGCACATCGTAGTTGTTGGATTTGAGAAGGTCCAAATGCTGAGGTGTTGCCATCTACCTACCGATGAATAACCATTCATTCAACTTTATCCATTCTTTTAGGCTTTATATCCCTAGATAAATGCATGTAAATACCATTAACTTGCATAAATTAACACTCTAGCATTATTGTATAAATAATGTGTAAATACCTATATTTTAATCCTAAATAAAAGTATAAAGAAAAGAAAAGAAAAATAAAGAAAGTATTGATGATAGTGACTGATCCTGAACCTAGAGACCAAGTAAAATCTTGATTGGATTGACCAAGAATAAAGTAGTATGGAAATAGGGTGAAAGACTGCACAAAAATACTAAGAAAACCCTAATTATTTTATGTACAATATATTGTATAAATATCTTAAACTTCTGGTATTTTATTCTTCACCATACACATGTCAAACAATAAAGTGTTAAACACAAAACTTATACGTGTTAATGTATAGAAAATCAAAAAAGTATTGGCAAAAATGAATCATGCACCTCACCTAGTATACTCAGTTGAAAAAGCCATAAATATAACTTCATTGATGAATATCTTCTCCATTAAACTCAAAATGAACCAAACTTACCTCCATTGTATTTCAATTTAAAATATCTTTAAAATGTGAGTGGGTTTAATTTAAAATAGAGTTAAGATGCAAAAAGCAACTAATTGTGGTACTATTGTACTTGTACATATCTATACATGAAGCCAATTAATTTATTATGGGATATTTACACCCATAACCCTGAGTAATTCTGTAATTACCACGGAAACCCTCTATAATAATGAATTACGCCCAGGACCCTGAATAATGCTTAACCTTTACATGGCATAATCCTATGTCAAGTTCCGTATTAGTTGTCCGTTAACTTTAACGGAAGAAGTGATATGTTGACCATTTTGCCCTCTGAAACACATCAAATATAAAACATGATGCCATTCTTTATATAAATCAAAATCATGCTCCCCTCCCCCACGGATATGCCCCGTGCCTCCGCCCCTAGCTCGCGAGGTCCAGCACCCCCCTCCCCCCCCTCCGGCGAGCTCCATCCATACCTCCTCTCCCAGCTCACGAGCTTCCCCTGTCGCCCCCACCCCTCAAGATAGAACAAAGGGATGCGATCATTTCATATTCTCAAAATACTTAAATCCCAAGCAATTTTACTGTTAACCAAATCCGATCTTGGTCAGAGAATTAGGACATTAATATATATAAATCTCTTCTTACAGCAGTTGGATTTAGCATTTCGAGCTTCCCCTGTCCCCCCCTCCCCTGCATTGCCAGCCCTACCGCCCGCCCCAGCCCCCTCCCCCCCCCCCCACACACACACACGAGCCCGTAAAACCCAGCCCCGCACCCCTCCCGCAGTTGATGCTCAACCTCGCCCCCCCTACCCGAGCCTGCAAGTCCCCAGCCCCCTCCCGCCGCAACACCCTCCCCCTCCCCACCACACACGAGCCTGCAAAACCCAGCCCCGCACCCCTTGCAAGCCGCTCCTGATCCCGCTGCTCGTCGGCGTCGCTCCTGCAAGCCCCTTCCGCGTTTCGCCCCCCACCCCTGCAAGTCGCTCCCGCAAGCCCCTTACACGCCGCGCCCCCCAGGTCCCTGCAAGATGCTCCCTCTGCTTGCCAGTGCCTCTCCCGCAAGCCCCCGGCCCTCTCCTCCCCCCTGCAACCCTTGCCCGCCATTCCAGGCCAAACCTCAAGCTCCAAGCCAAGTCCAGCAACTCCTTCTTATCCTGCTTTTTTTAATCTCAGCCGTTAGATCACTTATTGGGTTAGATTAACTCAGCCATTTGGTTGAGTTGGTGAGCTAAAGTAACGAAAGGGTATGGGTGTAAAACGAAGTTGTTATTTAGGGCCATGAGTGTAATTCGTTGTTATAAAGGGTTTCTGGGGTAGTTACGAGATTACTCAGGGTTATGGGTGTAAATATCCTATTTATTATTTACATTTTTAATCCCTTATGTTTTTGAATTAGTGTACATATTATATGATATCTATTAAAAATATAAATACAAATTAAATGTATTAAAAAGAAAAAATACCAAAAATAATTGATAAATACTAATATATATATGTATGTATGCATGTATAATAGACCTATATTTTATATACATGCTTTTATTTATACATACAAATAAAATCATTAAAATCCCAAAAATATATGTAAATATCTACTAAATAATGTTGTAAATATATAAAATACGTAAATATGGTATTATATAAAAATAATAAAAATAAAAATAGGCAATATACATGTATAAATACCTATAAATAATAGCATGTAAATATTATATCCTATTCAATAAGGCTGTAAAAATAAATAAAAATTGTTATAAAATAACTTAGAAAATAAAAAACATTCTACATGTTTGAATTTTTAAAAATAAAATCATTTGCTATTTTATTTAGAATTATTCTTTAATTTCCATTTATCTTTTGTCATGTAGTGGGCTGATGTGGACCAATCGTATCGCGATGTGTGTTGACCCCCTGATCAACACCTCCCCCGCAAGAACCCTAGTCCCTACACCTGTTAGAATAAGTGACAAGCCTCTCTTCCCCATTTTCCATTTCAAATCCATGCCTACTTTCGTCTCGAGTCCCTCACTAAAAATGTTTGTGAGAGCATGACCTTTCATGCTTTATCCGTAGGTTTCACCTAACCACATCGATCTGAGCGAAACCCCATTTGCAAACTACCATCTCCATTCATCTATAGAATTTCATATTCTTCCTCCATGCAAAGTTTTATCCACTTCGAGCTATTATAAACCCAAGAATCAAACATGAAATATTACCCTTAGTGACAGGAAGGCAAGGCTCTTGATTTACAGCGTGGAGAAGGCGGATGAAGGTTGATCCACCATCGTAGGATCTTAACTCAAGTGAGGTCTACTTACCAAGTACCCCTTGGTCGAGGCATAGTATAAGTTATGTTTTTAGGTTCGCGTTTTAATTCCTAGTGTAGTTTTGCATTTTATTTGCTCCGATTTCATCTTGTTTTACTTAATATACAAAAAAATTAGTTCTCCAGAGCACTAGGCTCCGGCCTCTATCTCGATTGTTCAAGCCCCTTTTCCATCTCGCCATACCCTCATCTTCTTCCCCTTCCGTTTCTACATCATCTTGATCACCCCTCCTTCCTTGATCTTGTACATATCAAGGAGTCATGTATCCTCTTCTTTTGCTCGCCGGAGATCACCCATTCCCCCTCATTCCTTATTGTTCAGCTTCATTTCTAGATCGAGGAGCTTCACCCTTGAGTCCTCTATCGTTTTGTACATGTGTGAGCCCAAGAGCACTCTACATGGGGGTGATTTGATTCCAACTTAAAAGCTCCATGTGGCCAGAGAAAGAACGAACCTCCGGTCCTCCTTCGACATGGTCCAGAGCTATCTAAAGGTACATGCAAATGTGAGCAAATCCTGACAACATTTTGGGCAACCTAGGAGCGAGATTATTGGCCGAAGGCAGGAGTAGCATCAGATCAAAGAAACCTTAGGGGAACGTTCTTCCCTGTTATTGCAGGTGCCCTCGAAACTATCATATCAAGAACACGACCCAAATCTAATCTCATCCATTCAGAAGAAGTGAAGTGTTGCATGATCTTGACTGCACGATCAACATAAGTAGGTGCCTATCAACCGTCAGATCAGAAGCACCATCACGTGCAATACACATGCCTTAGAGGGTATATTGCACATGACCCCCTTCATTTTTTTGTATTTTAATTTAGTCATGTAAATTTTAAGTGTAGTGTAATATATTTTAGTTATTTTGTAAAAGAACCTTTGAACTCTTTATATTTGAACTTAGGTCACCTCATGTGGTTTTCCACGTCAGGCGGTGGGTTATTTGCAGGTTTTATCCTAACCTTATAGACCTGTTCTGAAATGCATATTTATTTTGTAGAAATTACATTTAAGTACATGTTCTGTTGTGTATTTTATTTTGTATATTTTGTTTGTATTAATTGTTTCTATTATGATAAAATTTATGGGAAAACTAGGATAGATTCTTGGACCATAGATCTTGCATGCATAATTTTTATTTGGTAATTAAACTTATTTTCCAATTTTTAAAAATATAGAAAAACATGCATATTTTACCTATTTAGCAATTAAAAATCCATAAAGATTAAAATATATTTTTTTTAAAAATTAAAAAAATACATTAGGTAGACTATATTATACTATACTGTATATTTACAAATCATAAAAAAACATAATATTAAAGCTAAAATATTAAAAATTCTAAAAACCTTATAGAAACTAACACATATTTTATAAAAATATAAAAACACTTATTTTTTATTTCTGATTTTTATTATATATAATATATATTAAAATTATTTTGGTTTACCTTTGAAATTATAGATATTTTTAAAGCCCTAAAAAATTTGCAGAATTAATATATTCACAGTTTTGAGTTTTTTCAACTTTGAGAATCCATAAAATCCGAAAACTTACATAAAAAATAACAAAATTAGAGAAAAATATTTTATTTCTTCATTTTGACTTTCTTTGTCTTATTTTAAATTTTTTAAAAAACAACATAGTACATATATATTATATATTAGGGAAAAATGTGTATGCCCCTTAGGGGAGCTAACTAGCTCCCCCCTTTTTGACATAATTTTTTATTTTCTTTGAAATCTAAAACCGTGTAAATTCATTATTAAATCCATATATTATGTCATTCAAATTTCATGCGAAATAGAGACTCCTATGACCTCCATCCAAACAGGGTCGATTTAAAAAATCCTATTACCGTTAAAAAATGACTGTCTGGATGGATGTCGTAGGAGTCTCTGTTTCGTACGAAATTATAATATCATATTATTGGGATATAGTGATGAATATTCATGGAAGAAATTTTCAAAAAAATAAAAAATGGTGAAAATGGGGCAGGGGAGCCAAGTTAGCTCCCCCAGGGGGGCAGCCCCATTTATCCCTATATATTATCTATATCTACATTATTAATTATCTTATTTAAAAAATAAAAATAATATTAAAATTTGAAAAATTAAAAAACAAATATAAAATTAAAAAAATAAAAACATGAAAATAATAAACATTTAAAAATCATAAAAATAAATATAATTAAAAATCAACAAAAATATAAAAACAAGAAAAAAAATCCAAAATGTATAATTAATTAGCAATATTTAGTGTTAATTTTCTACCCCCTTTTCGCTTCCCAGTGTTCGACACTCTTTCAAACTTACACTTATACATTTATTGAAGTGTTATAACAAATTTTTTTGACTCACACACATTTTATTTTGATATACATTGTGGGTTGATTGTTTTTGTATTCGGTGCATAGTCGCCGCAATGACTTTTCTAGCTTGTTAGACAGTAAGACCAACCTATTGAATCAATACATACACACCCTCTGTCCATCTTTATCCAATAACCCAACAACCACCATTGTCATGCTCAATCATTTTGAACCACAACCGACCAAACCCTCTCTCTGATCATCTCTCTCTTATCCTATTGTCAACCCAACTCCTTATCTCTCCAATCACAAATCCAATCACCTTTGAAGGCCAATGGCCACCATTCTCTCTCTCTCTCTCTATCATATCTCCAACCAACAACCTTCGACCACCCTCGTCGACTTACCTCTATCCCATCCACCTTTGATCTATACGTAAACCTGCTCCCCATCGTCGTACCCAAATAGAAGATATCCACCATCCATGTGAGGAGAGAGAGATAGAGATCATAAACATGACTTCTGATATTAGTAGCGTCCAAACTTGGAGTGAAGCCCCTCGGTTGTGTTGCAATTCAACAAAGGCTTTGCTCTGCCATTGCGAGCTTCAACTAAGTTTCGCTGAGTTTTGTGGCTTTTGGTCCCTCAACCACTGGAGGCAATAATTAGAGCCTTCTGTTGAGGAGCTCTACCACCAAGAGACCGATTATAGGTAATCCCTCTCCGTTCTTTCTCCTGGTCTCGATACCTCCCTCCTATCTTCTTCCTCTTCTTCTTCTTCTTCTCATATAACTTCTTTTTTCTATTCTCTCCCCCGCATATTATTCTTCTACCTCTCACAACCTCCTAATGATCAGACTCCATTCCACCACCCTTCATCGGAGCACACACTCCCCATCAATCATCTTTCTGTGCCTTAACATCAAGGTCAAGCCCAAGAAGGTTCGAACCTCCTTTTGTTTGCAGGTGTTTAGTGAGGAAGCACTTCATCAGCCATCACGACCCCCTATAGTAGCTCCTTGATAAAGGTTAGTTATTGACCGAACACCACATCACGTGAGTTCTATTGTGGAGAGATCATTGAAGAAGTCTCAGGTGCTATAGAAACCACCTAATCAAGAACTCCATTGATCCTCGCCGTAAACTCAAGGAAGTTCCTTGTCCATTGATTATCATTTGGTGCATCTCTAGCATCAAATCATCGTGGAGTGATCACCATTCAATCAGTTCCCCAACACTGAATCACAATCATCCGATTCAACATAACTCAACACATGATTTGCATCACATATTTGGGCTTTTTTTACATTAGAACCCTCCATACATTAAGGAAATGATGAAGAAGTCTCGCACTATGCTGCACCTATTTATTTAATTAATTTTAAAAATATCCCTGTGCACCTACTTGTTTAATTTAATTTATTTATTTTGCATTTAGACCTCTATGTTAGAGCATTTATTTGAACCATCAATTGGTCATTGTTTTTCATATTTTAAAATTTGTATGTTGAGCATGAACAAATTTACTACATAAGGAAATCTATGAGGATTTTTTATTTATTGTGGTTTATTTATTAAACTAATTTCATCCAAATTTGCTTATTTTTCCCATATATCGCAACGGCTATAAACAGTTTCTTGTTCCTATTAACAAAACATCCCCTTTTTCTTCGCGCTTTTGGAACCGGTACAGAAATTGGTGCTTTTTCTACATTGTTGACCTTAGTGACTGGGGGCTTTCGGGGAAGACCCATGTGGGGTACCTTTCGGGTGTGGGATGCTCGTGGGACCTCTGTATTCATCTTGTTCCTTATTTACATGGGTGCACTGTGTTTTCAAAAGCTTCCTGTCGAACCGGCTCCTATTTCAATCTGTGTTGGACCGATCGATATACCAATAATCAAGTTTCCAGTCAATTGGTGGAATACGTTGCATCAACCCAGGAGCATTAGCTGATCTGGTATATCAATACATCTTTCTATGCCCATTCCAATCTTGTCCAACTTTGCTAACTCCCCCTTCTCAACCCCCTCCTCTTTGTTTTGGAAACACGTCTTCTTATTCCATCCTTTCCCGAATCCCCCCTAGACTGAGAGGGTTGGTGTGGACTCCGACCCCCCCCCCCCCCCGGTCATCAATAGGAAAGTGCTAAGACCT
Organism: Ottelia alismoides; assembly: GCA_037367405.1. NCBI lineage: Eukaryota > Viridiplantae > Streptophyta > Magnoliopsida > Alismatales > Hydrocharitaceae > Ottelia > Ottelia alismoides. The sequence continues at coordinate 207,606 of JAZKJV010003342.1, read as the reverse complement.
GCTTTGAAAAAAGCAGCAGCAGATCGACCTTTTTTTCTTCTTCTGAAGGAGCGTAAGTAGCATATCGGGACTTATATAACTATCTTGTACCTCCAAAAAAACAGATATTTCAGCGAACTAGGACTAAGGCTAAGGGAGTTGGTTGATTGCTCTCATAAAAACCTTGATTAATTGATATTAAATCATTCATTGATCTAAAAAATCATCAAATTCACATTTTACAGGATTAATTTTGCACTATCATATGCCGAAAAAATCGAGTATTTGAATGCACAATCTTCTCTTAATAAATTAATTTTGGTAAGAGTAATTGATTTTTAATTCATCACTCGTAAGTTTTTTTCCAAAATTAAAAATTTCCTCGACTTGTCATTAAATAAGCTAGTTACAATTGGATTAATATTGATATTTGATGATTATTAAAATTGAGTTACTCTTAATCACTATGTTTGCATTCATTAATTCGTAAGAAATTCATTTTGCATGAGAAAATTCTAAAAAAATCCAGTCTTTTAATTTAGTACGTTCTCATTCACACCATGTTTTATTATTTTTTAACTTAGTTTGAGTGGAAAGTTGTGAAATCACACTAAACTTGATCACACTTGCACAGTTGCATCATATTTACATAAAAAAATCTTCTTGTCCTAAGTTGATAAGTTACCTCCTTGTGTCAACCTGGGGGCTTATCCAAGTGAAATGAATAATTACCATATTAAATTAGTTGAACAAATATGTGTGTTTTTGAATGATCGCCGAATTTCCATACGGCTTTAGAAATGATATATTAATTAAGATTTCTTGTGATTTTTCAATACTTAATATCATAAAGGAAGAGTAAAATGGGAGTTTTCTTTATTTTTATATAGTGATAAAAATATATTAAAGTAAGAAAATACCTTTTGAGTTTTTTTAAGGATTTCAAGATGTTTTTGGGTATTATGAAAACATGAAATTCATGTTCAAATAAAAACAATGAAATGAGGTTTCTTTAAATCAAGTTAAAAGACAAATAGGTCTAACTTAAAAATACTATTCTATGTAATTTCAAACCATAAAATCCTAAATTGATTTTTATTGTATGAGGATTTATTCAAGATTTTGAAACATAATTATATAGTATTTTTGGATTAATATAAAATATGATTTATGCAAGTTTTTAGGTGTGTTTAATTTCTTCTGAAAAATGAATATTTTAAATTTAAATATATTAAAAGAAGCATGAGATGAGATGAAGCTACATCAATTTTTTGTAATTTTTAGAGTTAAAATGAATAAAATAAAATGCAAATGAATAATACCTTAATTTAAAAATTTTATTTTGAAAGGTAAGCAAACCATAATGCAAAATCCTAATAAATTTCCAATGATAGAGCATTATACGAGGCATATAGAGATATTTTTCTATAAATATTGTAATATTACCTCGATAAAATTAAAATAAGGAATTCACTAATTAAATTAAATATGATATGCACGAATGGAATTAGATTAGAACTATGCCAAAAATTTCCTTGTTAAAGACTACATATTCCATCCGAATTTCATACTTTTTTTGATATTCACATTTTTCAAAAATTTCCTTAATCTATATTGAATTATTAAGCTGAAACATATCTTTCATAAAAAAACACATTCTCACTAAGTCCACATCAACTAATTGCACATGATATCCTGGTTTAAAGATAATATAAGGACCTTTTAAATGGTACAAAGATTGTATTTTTAAGGCATGTGATTTGAAAAATATAAATACGGTAATACATGGGTATAACTGCAAATAAAATAAATAAAAATAATTCACAAATGTCCGAAGAGACTTATCAATAAATAGGGTAACATGTGAACCTCTTTGCAAAATGACCAACGATAAGATTTTATGGTGAATTAGGAGCTTGGGGATGACGATAGTCATGTGTGAGGCTAATGAGGCTCGGTGAAGCGGTAGCTTGATCATGCCACATATTTCTCATCAATGGGTTGAGGCAAGGTGCAGGGGTTGGCTCAACAAGGGCTTGGAAGAGGCATTGATCTCATCCAGCAATGGGTATGGGCGAGGTATGGAAAATGAATTCCTTAAAAGTCATGACTATAATGAATAAAGGAACTAGTTGAGTCTAGAAAGACCGATGAAGTCCCCGCACTAGAAACAGAAGAGATAATCGTAAATGGCATGATTGTAGCTCTTAGAAAGAGTTCTATGGTGTAAGACAACCTTAAGGGTACAAATTTCATGTATCAGAAGAATCTGATGATGATCCAACTTCATATAATAAAGCATTAGGAGGTCATGACTTAGATAGTTGGATGCTAGCAATGAAGTCTTAGATAGACTCCATGCAAAAGAATGGTGTATGGACACTCAAAGACCCACGTAACGGGGTCAAACCCATTAAATTCAAATGGATCTTCAAGAGAAAGAAGAGACCCAATGGGTACGTAGAGACGTTCAAACACGGCTCCTAGCCAAGGGATACATAGAGAGAAGGCATTGATTATGTTGAGACATTCTCCTCTGTAGACATGCTTAAATCCATCAGGGCATTACTAGGTATATCTCCACATCTTGACTATGGCATTTCGTAGATGGATGTCAAGGCAACCTCAATGGATACCTCAAAGAGGACATCTATATGGTGCAACCCTAGAGCTTTATGATTGAGGAAAGCAACGTGTACAAGCTGAAGAAATCCACATATGGGGTTAAACAAGCCTATTGTAGTTGGAACATTCGATTCGATGAAACCATAAAGATTTATGGTTTCATTCAGAATCTGGATGAGCCATGAGTATACAAGAAGCTTAGTGGGAGCATCATTGTATTCATTGTTCTTTATGCAGATGACATCCTTATCATAGAGAATGATATCGTGATGATAACTAGTGTTAAGGTCTGGTTATCCTATATCTTTGATATGAAAGATCTCAAAAAAGCCTCTTAAATCTTGGGTCTAAAATTGTCCAGAAAGGAAAAAAAGATGGTATTGGGACTATCATAGAAAATATATGTCAAGAAGCTCTTGTAAAAATTCAAGATGGACAATTTCAAGAAGGGCTTCCTTTCTTTAAGACATGGTATTCACCTATCTAAGGGAATGTCTCCGCAAACTGTTGAGGAAAAGAAAGCCATGGCTGGTTGCCTTTATGTATCAGTGTAGGAAGCTTGATGTATGTCATGATGTGTACAAGACTAGACATCTACTGTGCATTGAGAGTGGTAAGCCTTTACTAATCAGTAGGGGTGCACATGGATCGGATTTTGGCTTAATCCGTGTTCAATCCATAGTTAACGGATTTTTTGATTTTTCTGATCCAATCCAATCCATCAAACATGCAAATCCAGTCCAATCCAATACACTGGATTACCGATTAGATCGGATTGGATCGGATTTTTAATGCTCATCTACCTCCCCATCATAATCCATGATTAAGTTTGAGTACACTAAACCTCGACACTTAAATCATGGTTCTAAAATTGAGAGCATGAATAAACGTGAAGAAAAAGATAATTAATTTGTGGGAAAGAAAAGAATAGATGCTTCTTACAGTTATAGTACGAGCAATCATTGTATAACTAAATAAATATAACATACATGTAATCCGTAGAAATTGTTGAAGCATTACATTGACTTTATCGAACTAACCCGTATGAAAGAAAATTGCTCAAATTTTAAAAAATATATACGAATGTGAATAAAATAAAGTATACAAGGAAACTGACCACCAAATAATAAATTCGGATTCCTCCATCTGATCACAGTAGCTGCAATTCTAAATTAGTATAATATAATAAACATTACATATAAAGTCCACATAATAAGATATCACACATGCCATGATAACATATTCACAAGTCAAAATAAAGTACTAAGAAATTCTAATAGTGCATATACAATTAAAAGTTTCAACTCATAAAAGTTTAGTCTTAAAGATAAAAATGAGAAGACATGATGATGAAATCACGAGATACATCTCTTAATCGTCTTTCAATGCATATAATGTCTTGTTTTTACCTAGCAAAGTAAAAATAGAAAAAAATCAATAATAATACTAGTTGTAAATATATGAAATAAATAACTTTTTACTAACCATAACGATTGAGATTCTAAGAAACTTGTGAAATGTTGTCGATGCCATCTACGGGTGTAACTTGCATGCTAAAAAAATAATGAAAGTTAGAATAATGTAATTGATGTGTAAAATGTTTGATGACACATATTATAAAATTGTACTTACCCAAATTCTCAAGTTCTTCAAGTTTCTCCTCCACATCAACCCAGGATAAAAGAGACTTCAACCAACCCTGAGAACAAATCAAACATTCTACAAGCTTCGGTGTCAACGAACTTCAAAATTGATCAAGAATGCGCCTACCAATGCTAAAAGTATATTCCAAAGAAACGGTGGAAACTGGAATCGCTAACACATCTCTTGCAGCTTTGGAGAGGATTTCATAATTTGACGAGTGCAATTTCCACCATTGTAAGATATTAAAGTTGGAGTCATCTTTTTCACAGCTCTCTCCAAAATAGCGATCAAGTTCTGTTATGTTTCTTTCTTTTCTTCCTCTTGAAGATACTTTTGAAATTCATTTTCAAAATCAATATCTAGCCCATATTCATCCTTTTCATTTTCATAAATGGAGTTCTACCAATATATTCAACACCAAAGTTTTAATAGTGGAATGAAGTATTTTATAATGGTCATAGAGGTCATTTACAACATTCATGATCTTGATGACCAATCTTGAAACACGTTCCACGGTAAATACTTTTGAACTTCTAATGTATCTGTCTCATTTGGTGTAGTTTGAGATATGAGTTGGTTACTTCCAATAACATCACCAATGGTTGACATATTTCCTAAGTAACACATATAAATACATAAAAAAAATTCAATTGCATGATAGAATAACACATATAACGACACTACTTATCCACTAGTATTGCTTATCGAAATAGTTAATAGATTTAGGTCTTTGGTGCTAAAGATGGCAAGCAACAACAATTAACTCTTTACCAAGCTAAGGTTGTACAACATCCCACGATAAAAAAAGAGAAATAAAATATAGGATGATGGTTAACCATTACCACAACTGAAGGGGAGAACAATGTACTGCTTTGGACCTAATCGACAACGGTGACGGGTACAAGTTGATAATTAGCGAAGCCATCAGTGAAAAGCAGATGGCAGCAGTGTTGTTGGCGGCTGCAGGTGGTGGAGAAGGTTCGACGGCACAGGATGCTGCGGTCATGTTGTTGACGACTGTAGATGGAAGGCGGTGAAGAAGGCCCGACGGCTCGGAGTCGGGATGCTTGAGAGGTGGCTGCGGGATTGGTGGCACAGGGAAGACGAAAGGCGTTGAAGGGAGAAGCGGGGAAGGGGATTGGTGGCTACGGGATTTGAGAATGACGAGAATAGAATGGGAAAGGCCGAAAGGTATCATTTAGATTTAGGGTTAGGGGAGTTTTATTTTTTTTTAAATTTCTTTTAGTTGGGTGGGGTCGATGTCCTGGATGCCTATCTTGAGTGGGCTTTTTTTAAATTCAAGTCATTCAGGAAATGACACTTGAGTGTATTTTTAAATATAAAGAATGTTGGAGCTTCCAAATAAAACAAAATGAATAATATACTCTAATATTAATAATTTATCATATTATTAATATTTATGTATTAATGGATTTTCGGATCAGATCGGATTGGATTTTGATAATAATTCGATCCGATTCATTAATCAACGGATTTGTAAAATATGAATCTGATCCAATCCATTAGAGTTATGAAACCAATCCAATCCAATCCATTGAAAAAGGATTGGATCGGATTACGGATTTTATCCGATCCATGTGCACCCCTACTAATCAATCTATGGAGAAAAATATTTGATTGTGGTGAAAATCATCTCCAAGCATCTAAGAAGAACTCAACAATACGTCTTGGTTTATCGAGATAATGATCTCCAAGTTTTAGGGTACATGGATTCAAACTTCCAATCAGATATGAATGATGGAAGTCAACATCAAGGTTCTTATCCTTATTGAACAATGGTGTTATGAGATGAAGATGCAAGAAACAGGACACCACAATGGACTCAACAACTGAAGTAGAATACATAGCCGTATTGGATGCTACTAAAGAGGATGTGTGGTTGCACAAGTTCATCTTGGAACTTGGTGTAGTTTCCCCGTCAGAATCTCCCAATCCATTTCTATGCGATAACATAGGTATCCTAGCATAAGCAAAGGAACCTCGGTGGCATTAAAGAAGCAAGCACGTTGAGAGGAAATATCACATAATATGGGAGATACAAAATTGTGGTGATATCACCACCACCAAGGTTGCTTCTACTGACAACATTGATGATCCTCTTACCAAGCCTTTGTCACAAAATGTCACCATAATAATTATGGGTTTAAGAGTTGTACATGAATAACTCCAATGGCTAGTGGGAGATTGTTGTACTTGTAAGCCCTTTGTGATCCATTAATGTAATAAAATTTATTGATTTCTCATGTATATCTGATAATTCACTCAGACTAGGTACCAAGGTCTACTCTTGAAGTGACTACGGTGTCTGATAGATCGGATCCGACAATCACTATATCGGCCACTCAAACAGTATGTGCAACACAAGCAAATTAACAACAAACAACTCACATACATATAAGAATGTGTATAATGACAAGTAGAAGAGATCGAACCACATAGAGAAACAATGCATAACTTAATTTCTAATTAAATATTTTTAATTAATAATAATTATTAAAGTATATTTTTATTATTTTCTATTTTTATAATGGTTATGTAAGTTTTTAATTATATTTGATTTTTATGGATTTTTACTTGTTTATATTTTTATATTTTCAATATTTTTATATTTTCTTTTAAATTTTGCAAAATATAATAGTAATATAGATATTATAAGTAATATATAAGATATATTTTATTGATTTTTATTTAATTTTACCACTTTATTTATTAGGTGTTAGTTTTTACAAGTGTTCTTATAAGTATATTTACCTATGTTTTGTGGTGTTTTATTTTTACTTTGTGTTTTTTATTTTATTATCATATGGATACATTTTATATATTTACAACTTGTTTATTGACATATTTACAGTTTATTTTTCTGATTTTATTTATCACTTAAATAAATGTGTATATGTTTTACATATATAATAGTAAGGAAAAAATGGGGCTGCCCCCTGGGGGCAGCCAACATGGCTGCCCCCGCCCCATTTTTCGGCGTTTTTTTTTATTTTTTTTGAAAAATAAAACCATGTATATTCATCCATATATCCCTCCTACATGCCATTCGAATTTCGTCAGAAACAGAGACTCCTACGGCCTCCATCTCGATGGTATCGATTTAAAAAAAATTCGAATGGTATATAGGAGGGATATAGGGATGAATGTAAATGTGTTATTTTTCAAAAAAAATAAAAAAATTTGCCCAAATAAGGCGGTGTTGGCTTCCCCTAGGGGGCAGCCACATATGACCCTAATAGTAATATAGATATTATAAGTAATATATAACATATATTTTGTTGATTTTTATTTAATTTTACCACTTTATTTATTAGGTGTTAGTTTTTACAAGTGTTCTTATAAGTATATTTACCTATGTTTTGTGGTGTTTTATTTTTACTTTGTGTTTTTTATTTTATTATCATATGGATACATTTTATATATTTACAACTTGTTTATTGACATATTTACAGTTTATTTTTCTGGTTTTATTTATCACTTAAATAAATGTCTGTGTTTTATACATGTATAGTTTACATATATATATATATCATTGCATTATTTGTTTTTAATGTTTTTTTGATGATTTTAGGACTTGTTTGGTAACTGGGTTGGGTTGGGTTACCCCTGTCAATAGTAAACTTAGTGGAGGGTTGGGAGGGTTGGAAGGAGGGGTGCATCTGTGTACACCGGTGTACACCTCCAACCAAACGAGCCCTTAGTTTATGTTTATTATGTGCATATATTTTAAAAATATTTACAAGTTTATAAAAATATAAGAAAGCTAAATATAAAGAATAAATAAATAGATAGAATATTATATACATGTAAATTACACAATGGCCCAAAATCTGACTTTTTGCATCTTAACTCCAATTTAAATGAAACCACTTCCATTAAATAGATAATTTAATTTTATAAACAATAAAGATAAATTTGATAAATTTTGAGTCTGAGAAAATACTTGTTTGTAAAGTTTTCTTTATGGTTTTTTATTATGTATGTCTCATGCACACTCCGCATTATTTTTAAATGAAATATATTTTGCATTTTTTGTTTTTTTATGTGCAATTTTCGTGTTGAGGTTTTATTAATATGAGGTATAAGTAATGGAAAATAAAATTGGTCCCAAATCATATTATTGATGAATAAAAATTACGATTTTAGTAGTACTATATGTACAATTTCTCTCCCTTATCTTCCCCTACTTCTTTCCTTGTCGATCAAGTAATCGTGATGACTAGGTCTCGAGGTCCAAGGTCGCTCAATGTCTTTGACACATCATTCGTTTTCTTTTCTCTTTTGCACTTTTATTTTGGATTTAAATACAGGTATTTATATAGTATTCACAAGTATATTAATGAGTGTTATCATGTACAAATTAATGCTATGTGTATGCATTTAGCTAGGGTTTTAACGCCAAGATGGAAGAATAAAGATGGTGAAATGAAGATTCATCACCTGTATCGTAATGGAAGCGCTCCCTGTAAGCATTATCTGTCCGGCCTGGCTTGATCCATTTCAAGGATTGGTAGCATGAGAAGTCTCAGCATAGTTTAAACAACTAATTGGAATAATACAATTGTATGAGAGTATATACCATGTAGTAATATCAAGTGAACCCTAACTTTTATTGGTTGAATTGGATTGACTAAATTTATTAGGCCAATTAAAATAAATAATCTATTATAAAAAGAACTGAAATTTCCTTAGAAGAATTAATCTTAATGAATGTGGTTCACAAGACGTCATTGATACCATCTATTCCATAGTAAGGTCTAGATGTATTGATTGACCAAATTTTGAAGATAATAAATGTTCATGAGTATTGTTGAAAATTTCTATTAATGTATTTGACAATTAGGAGAAACCTTGTTGATAGAATGTCTCTTATACGAAAATATCCAAAATGAATTCCAAGAAAGGGGTTGTACTTCAGAAAATAATATACACCTAATTCTTATGGTATAATATTTTAATGTAGATGTACCACTAGATTTGCCATCTTATGTTTTGACTTGATCAAATGAATGTCTTATCTAGTGATGCAAAGCGATGGATACATATGTAGGTATATCACATCCCCATATGTTTTTAAATTTGAATGGAGATGTGAAAATTGACATTGATGGATATGGAAACTACGTCATCACATCCTTTAAAAAAATAGATCAATGTAAAACAGATTCTAATCACATATAAATAATATTAGAAAGACTCGATAGATTATCTTAAATCTACATATATTGGGTGAAATACATATGATACACACACATATATGTATATATAGTAAAGAGGAGTGATCCTATGAGAGCAAAAAATGTGAGAGCATGAGAGCATGCATTCTGGACCACATGATTCTGTATTCTCTCTCCTGGTTGGATCATGTGGTCTAGAATGCATGCTCTCATGTTCTCACAGGTTTTGGCTCTCATAAGATCACTCATCTATAGTAAATGTACTGATAATATAATAAAGATTTAATGGGACTGCCCCCTGGGGGCAACCAACATGGCTGCCCCGCCACCTATTTCGACGTGTTTTTTATTTTTTATGAAAAATAAAATCATGTATATTCATCCCTATATCCTTCCTATATGTCATTCGAATTTCGTCAGAAACAGATACTGCTACGGCCTCCATCAAGATAGTGTCAATTTAACAAATCCGGTTACCGTTAAAAAATGACTGTCTAGATGAAGGCCGTAGGAGTCTCTGTTTCTGACAAAATTCAAATGGCATATAAAAGGGATATAGGGATGAATATACATGACGATATTAAAAAAAATAAAAAATACCGAAAATAGCACAAGGTTGCCCCATTAACCTCATATAATAATTACAACAAACATGGTGAAAGAGATAAAATTGTGTTATATATGTTTAAAAATAGCTCTACAACTATATTTATCTATGAAAATGAATATGCACATAATATTTGCGGATATCAAAATGATATCCACATCCATATGATTGAGGGCACATGTATATATCCATATCCATTTGCACCTCTTTTTACCTACTATGAGAACAAGTCTAGAATACGTGGAAGAACAACATACAGCACAATCAAATACCATATTTTCGTTAATGTTCTCAATGAAAGATAAATTACTACAACTCGCATTTATTCCAAGCGACAACTCACGGATATATGTATTAAACTTCCTAAGACGCATCGTGTTTACTTCGTCCCGACCTTTGTGTCTTCTACTTTCAGGTATTGTTTATATTTCCCATTTTGCTTAGATGCTTCAGGCAATTCATCTATTACCCTTCTCGCATAATAAAAAAAAGGCTGACTTCATTATAAAATATGTAAATTTTTGTTATTAACAAATTCTACTCATTAAACCCATACTCGACCGAGACCAACGGTAAATAAGTCCCATATTCAACTTTGTTGTCCGCTTGTCTCCTATTTCCATGTATTAGGAATCTTACGATTTCCATGTATTAGGAATCTTACGAGGAAGAAGATTATTATCAAGATGATCATATAATAATACATGCATGAATCTCAACCAGCTAGGACTTTGGACCGTTGTAAAATCACCGAACACTAGGACAATAAGATGGAGAAGCACTCGACTAAAAATAATAAACATGAGCAACACAGTGAAGCTAAAAATCCATGCATCTATAACTCATCTGCCTCAACTTTCGAATACGCAGAACGTTCGTATGAATCCGATCTAACACTCGGTCCCCTCTTCCAAAAGATGCCATTTAGCATCAGACTACAACAATCTCGCATCTATTAAAGGCCGAAAGATCTCATCTCTGCCCTACCATTATCTAACAAAAGGTTATCCCTCTTGCCAATCAAGAAAGGATTGCCATGATGTCCGATTCTCTAAGAGCGATGTAATCAGAGCCATCCACACCTTTGAATTCGCTCCCAGCATACTTGGAATACAGTATGGAGCTACCTGCCGTAACCGACAATGGTCTTCGCTTTCCTTCGTCGTCTAGAGAGCCAGGTCCTACTGCAATTACCTGCAACATCAAAATGAAGCTGTTATTCTTACAATTATACGATGATAACGAATCCCCATCATAAAATAGCACAGTACGTGATAGTATGTGATATATCACACAATATAATGTGATGATTAAAGTTTAAAGAATATAATGTGTTTAGACAGAGGTGACCAACTGATGAGGAAAGATAACAGGTAATAAGATCCTCACGGTTCCAATGGAGGGCTTCTCCTTGGCAGCCTCTGTTAGTATCAAGCCACCAGCAGTCTTCTCTTCGGCTGCAGCAACCTGTGAAAGACACCAGCTCCTTCACTAAGAGTTCTTCAATCATTTTATGAAAGCAATTTACTAGCGCAATGTAACTAACGACTAGGACCTTCTGTTAAAATCATGCATTCATGAGAGCAAGCAAGTTCCTAGTTCTTAATCGTCAAGGGAAGAAATCCTCAAAAGAAAAAGATAAAGGAACCATAACAAGATCAACACCTTAATCAGAACACGGTCGTTTAGGGGCTTCATATCCTTGACGTTGTCAGTGTCAAGAACGCCGACTATGTCCTCATCTTTCAGTATCAAATGGCTGAGTCCATTGAACTCTATCTCAGTTCCAGCATATTTTGAGTAGATAACTTGATCTCCAGTCTGGTTCGATTACAAGAAAGTAGACATAACCAAAAAGGAAAAAAAGTACACGAGGACAAAATCAATGAAAAAGATCCAACAATACCTGGACACTGGGCTCCACCTTGTTTTTTCCAATGGTTTTGCCAGCCCCTATGGCAACAACTTCCCCTCCTTGAGGCTTGGACTGAGCAGAACTCGGCAGCAAAATACCCCCAACAGTTTTCTCTTCAGATGTTTTGATCTTAACTAGAACCCTATCTCCCAATGGTTTGACAGAAGTATACTGCAAGGATAGGAAATCCGTAGTTACAAGATTAATGAAGATAAAAGGAACTTAATCTCCTCGTTATATTAACTTGTACATTTGCATGCAAGTTTCACAATAATGTTGGCAAGCATAAATGTACAATATTAGCTTATAGTTAGACTGAACAATGAAAAATCAGAATCGTCAAAGCAGTGGTAAATGTAAAATAAACACGGTGCTTCGCAGATGTTGGGTGCTTCCTAAGGTTTAAAGAGTGCAGTAGTTGATTATAGAAGAAATGGATTTAAAGATCGGAGTACATTCCACGGCATAAAAAATCAAAAACCTGAGGCCAAATTTTCGCAAGATAAAAGACTGATGTATGGTAGCAGTAATATAAGTTTGCAAGTACTAATTGTCCAGGGTGGGTAAAGAAGCCTCAATTATCCTATGAAACTATGTCAGTGAAATTCACACTTGAAATGACTATGGTAGAAGTTTGAAGGAATTGATGGAGCTCATATGGTATGTATAATTTCGAATAAAAACAAACATGTAAGCATACAAACCACATGGGATTGGAAATGTAGAGATAAATAGCTAGCAATAAAAGGAAATATCAGGTAAATACAGAGGCTGTTTAAAGATATCAAATATCAATGTGGCACCAGTAGAAGAGAGAACAGTTTGTTCAAAGTTTAAAAAATGAAAGGAACCAGATTGAGTTGTTTTAAAAAACGAAAGGAACCAGATTGAATTGTTCTTAAACCAAATCAATGCTATCATTCTTGATATATGCCAACACTCATAAATAAGGATTGCAAAATTACTTATGTGCAAGATAAGTGGAATAAGTCAATATAATAAGTTCTTATACCAGGTTAAGCATACTCGATACAAGTATAGGCTCGATCCCTAACTCTTTTAAAAGGTGGAATAACTATCCTTCTTATCATTCCTCATTTATAAACCATTTATCTCCTTTCGCACTACTCCACAGAAACCAACATTTAACTAATACTTATCATACATTAATGAAGAACAGAACCAAACTTACTTTACTATCCCACCATTTATATCTCAAAAACAAACCGAGCAACTAATGTGGAATGGGGGACATAAAGTCCCCTTGTTCTTCATCCCACCAAGTTATTCATGTTTCCTTATCCCACAACCGAACCTGGTAAGGATTCTGTTTACTCAATGATAATGGATAGGTGTCCTTGCTAAAAAATGTATAGAGGGTGAACTTTATCATTATAGTAATAAATTGATATCTAAACAAACCAATGTTACTGCTCACATCATATGTCAGCGCTCATAAAGAAGGAAAAAAAAGATGCTCTTACCTCTGTATTTCACCTATATAAGGAAATGTGCGATTCAGAATAAAGTACAGAGGGAGTCTTCATAATAATAAACACAACAAAGTTTTGGTTAGTCTAATCCCTTTTAAGCACGGAAAGATAAGTTATAAACAACCCAAGCTCAAATTAAATTGGGAAAAACTCAATAGCACATTAGTTTGCATGATATGCTTTAACATCTATCAAGAATTGTGAAATATTAATTGAGAGCCATGTCCAATTGCAAAAATGCCAGTACACCACATCTTAATGTCTATATTTCAACTTTTAGCTTCAAAAATTAAAATTGGAGAGAGATGTAGACCACATTAGCAAAGAAAATATAGGATTAGACAAAAGATTAAAATTGGAAAGAGATGTAGAACGAAGTAGCAAAGGAAATTCCAAGAGAAGGGAATCTTGAAACTGAAAATTTAAACAAGCGAAAAAAAACACCTTTAAAGTTTCAAAACTTGCTACTTGTTCGTTTTCAACGTTACTCCATATTTACAATCTTACAGGAGGCACAGACGCAACAAGGATGCGGTAAACAATCAAACATTTTGCAAGTATAAGACAGACCCAATCGAATTAAACTTTCTTTTGAAAAAAAAACATTGTAACACTCTTCAACTGCACTATGAGCACCACCAACCAACCAAACACAATGAAGTAAATCACAAAATATGCAAAACAATGTCAAAATCTAATCTTTTGTCTAAATTAAGAATTCCCACAATCTCAAACCAACGGACAAATCATCAAAATAATTACAGCAACAAGAACAAGCAATCCCAAAAAATCTAAAAACCAATACCGCAGGAGCAACAGTTGTCGCAGCCCTCACGACCATTCCTCGGAAGCACACCCTCCTCCTATCAGCAGCCACTCTGCATGCCCCCACCGACGCCGAATCCCCGGAGCGGGACAACCGGAGCCCTAGAAACGAAGCACTCGTGATCTGCATTGACGCCATTGCTCCGCAGAGTATGACCTCTCCTGAAATTCCCATTGCAAAACATCAAAATCTGAAGAAAAAACATCTCAATCACCCAATTGCGGTCATGAGAAGATCTCAGGGAAGGGAAAATCGCATCTTGACGGACCAGAGACGAGGAAATCGAGTGGATAACACAGGAAGGAGCCCTAGCAAGCTTGGAGTGTGTGAGGAGGCTTTAAGCGGAAGAACTTGTTTCTGATGGACCCGCGGAGTATCTTATGGAATGAAGAGGGTGATTGGTTAAGCAAGGGAGAAATTCTACTTTGACGTATGGAGCACTTTAGTTAAATGGATGGCGAGGGGAAAGCATAAGAGGGGACATGAACCTTCGAGAAGGGTTTTGAATGAGATGTTCCGAATGCTGTAAAAACGAGAAAGAGAGTCCAACCTCTAAATTGTGGAGCTTTCTAGAGTGGATTTTTTATGCTTTTGATGAAATGGGCCAAAGCACAAATTTGTACAATATAATAAAATCTATATGAAATGTGTAAACAAAAAAGAAATAGATTTTTACCTATGTATTATCCTTTCGTAATTGCATTTCGATCTCTCCATATTTTCGAATGCAATATAATATCTGAATAGTAACTTCTGTTTGCTCCCGAACCTTTGTTATTTTATTCCACTAATATAACCATTCCCTGAGTTAAATAAACCATCAATAAATCCAATGGTTCGTTTTTTTAGATTTTATTATTATTTCCCCCCTCCACTTTTTTTCCATCTCCCCCTTTCTCCCCTCCACCGTCATCTCGAAGATTTTCCAATGGTACAATTCCTTCATCTCTCCCATATCAAGCCCCTCCACCAATCCTCATGGAATCTCTATGATAAACTAATTGTTTGATAAACCAGTTTGTCTTGACTTGAGGAACAACATTGTCACGTCAGCGGACAACAATGACATCATCCCTTTTAACATGGTATGGCCTAGATGTAAGGTCATGATCGGTCAGTACCCTCTCCAAGAGCATGGGGCGCTCCACGATGTTGGGATGGAGCTGCAGCACGATGATGGAAGAGTGTAAACCCACAATAGGGATTTGATTGGGGAGTTGGTTCATGCTTAGATTGAGATATGTCAAGTGATGGAGGGGGTGAGTATTGGTCTATAGGGTCGAGGAGGCAATTAGAGGATAAGGAGAGATAGTGGAGGGAATTGGGTAATCATGGTATTAATTTGACAAGGTCGCTCTATTTGAGATGGATTCTCACTAGAGAGGTATAGCATATAGTGGGTAATTCTCCTTTAAGATGGTTGTGGCACATTATGAGGTTGGTGAAGGATGAGAGTTGGTTGAGGGAGAGAGTATAACGTCCTAGGTCCTAGACTCTTTCCGTTGTTGGACATTGTTGACCCAGACAACTTGTTGGGTTTGGGCTCAACTGTGAGTAGTTGACTACGGTCCAAAATGCTTAAGCCTTGGTAGTCTAGGTAGTAGCCTCCATTACTTTATAGGCTACTACTGCATTTTGTGATTAATAGATGTGGTACTATGTTTGGGTGCTACAATTACCCCACTTATATTTATAACGTTCTCGTTGCACAATGGCTCATGACCTATTCCTAGTAACGGTGGCAGCTTGACCTCTTGGGTATTCATTTCCTCCTAGTTCTATGGTAGGGATGGCTTTCATCTATTGATTAACCCTTTCTACTATTAGAGGGAATATGCGCTAATACCATCTATAATGTCCCAATCTCTAGACCCGATCCGTTATCGGGGATTGATGTCCCAAACAAACTGTTAGACTTGGACCCTACTAGATCCATCGACCAGAACCCAAAATACTTAGGCCTGGGTTGACTAGTAGTGCCCCTCACTACTTATAAGTTGCTGCCACACTTTGTGATTACTAAATGTGCTAATATGTTTGGGATGCTTGTTGAGTAGAGATTTAGCCAAGGTATTAAATGAAGGTTATTGAGAAAACCTTATGTGCACCACAGAAGTGTGAAGATCACATCATATGCGATCGAGAGCGACTAGTCATACTAGTTTCTCGGAGCAACGGAATTTAAAAAATTTAAAGCAATGAAATCACATGATCCGAGAATACTTTTTGAATTTTTTCATCAAAACCACAAACAATGTGTTTTGCGTGAATTCCTCTTGAAGTGTGGTTGTGATCGTGTCTCTAAAGTAAGAGACATCATGTCTCAAGTCTAATCCAATGGAGGAGATGCTTGCGAGTGCGTTGATGAAACGCGTGGTCCTCGCCCAATCCAAGTTGATGATCCAAGAGGTGAATCTTCTGATCTCATCTCACGAGATATGGCATCCTCTTCACGAGCGAGGTACACCGAAGGAGACGGATATCCACGAACGATCGAAGCGGCATCACAACGGCATGGCGAGGACGATGATCCTCTCTAGGGTTTGGAGTGGAAGGTCACACTAAGGAGAGAGAGAGAGGGGATGTGGATATGAGAGAGAGAGAGAGCACTTGCAATGCCATTGTCTAAAAGAAGACCTATGCTTGCCTCTTCTTTTATAATATTTTGAACGTCCATGGATCTCAATCCATGAATAACACAAATCCAATCGTTGAGATTGATTTGTTTTCTTTCAATGACCATGATTTTTATTGTAAAAAAATACAATAATAATTAATTTAGTTAAATAATATATATTGAATAATTATCAATGAAAACTAATTCAATCAAATCAATATACCATGAAGGGTTAGGAAAAAGGCAAGCCGCCTTCCTAATAGGGGGGATGGCCACCGTGAGTCCTAAATCAAGAGTGGTCATCCACCCTCCTTATATGAAAGGGATTCTCCTCATACCAAGTATAGGAGATCTTATATCTCATATAATTATTCATTATACACAACAACTTTTAATGTATATTATTTCAAAAAAAAATCCAAATTAGTTTTTGAAATATTAATCATGTCATATGAAATTTGCAAATCATATTCACAACTTAAAATAAAATGTAAATTACATTTTCAGTAAAATGTCCAATATGAATCCAATTCACATAAACATTTAAATTGTAAATGTTATTTACAAATAGATCTCTCCAATATATTATAAGTCACATTTATAATATATATGATTAATATGGATAGTATTATCTACATTATTTATATCCATAATAATTAAATCACGTTTAGTTATCTTGGATCATCTTTCTCGTGTATCAAAATAATATGAATCTCATTCACATTATTCATGATAATTAAATCATATGTAATTATCTATTTCTCAATGCTCGGATATACAACACATCAATGGAATTATTGTTATCTATGTGAGCCCGAGGCGAACCATTCTTACAACGAATGTTATGTAATATTTAATTTGTCAATAAAAGTTATTGATTCTTTCGTTCCCTATTTGAAATTAAATAAATGAATACACTATAAGGACCCTCTGTACAATTAGGATTATGTATCATGACCATCTTAATGATCATACAGTTGTTGGTTCAATAATTGAATCGTAGAGGCTGATAGTTGGATGAATATCTAAGGAGTTAGATTGAGGACTCATCAAGCATCGTCAAATGATTATTAGGAGATGATCCTCAGCCTGAGTAGGAGATGACAATCCTTTCTCATTAGGTTGATATCTGAGTAATCTCTTGATGCAAGTCCTCTACATGGGAATAGAGATTCGGAGGTGTCGGATTAGTTAGGTTAAAAGGGTTGGCTTAACAATATCTAGATAACCAAAGTCCTATGTCGTATACTGTCATGATATAGGTACACATCCTTTGACTGGAGATGGATGTATTGCTATATGTCTGAATGTTTACATTTGGAAAACCAATAGTTTGACGACCTAACCAAGGTCTATATACCGACGAGCTGGTGTGCATATGAGGGCATATGAGTAATACAATCTCTCAAAGGGATCATAAAGGTTCACTTGTGAACTGGAAGACATGAGCTCACTCATAAGGTGTTGGGGCTGATCAAATTTCATGCATGGTCGTCATTCATTGGAAGCATGACAAGAACTTGTAGGTATGATATATGCTTTTGGAAAGCATATGATCGATATCAACTCCCAATGACCAAAAATGAGAAACTTGATGATGAAACCCTAAAGAAGACAGCGTAAAATTAATCTCAATCTTCAGATTTATCATAGGTCTTCTAGCATGCAAGATGTACATGTATTAGGAATAACTGAAGGTGATGTGATCATAAACGATTGTATAGCCATGACGCTTCCATTCTGAGGGAGTGATGAAATAGGTCTAGATTTTAGTGACTCCTCTTAATAGAGAAGTAACCAGATCTTGGTCCAAGTATTGGACTTTGATCTGAATGAGATTCAAATGCAATGAGAAGATTAGGTTAATGACCTTGATTTAATCAAGCACATATGAGAGTTCCATGGGATCTGTATTTGATATGTAATCTCAATATCCAAGTCACTATGCATGGAACATACAATCACCCTATCTTTATCTCCAAGTATATGCGAAGAAAGCCTACTATTCTTGAAAGAATTAAAAAATAATTCC
The DNA here is from genome assembly GCA_037367405.1 of Ottelia alismoides. Taxonomy (NCBI): domain Eukaryota; kingdom Viridiplantae; phylum Streptophyta; class Magnoliopsida; order Alismatales; family Hydrocharitaceae; genus Ottelia; species Ottelia alismoides. The sequence goes on along the minus strand of JAZKJV010003342.1, from coordinate 188,670 downwards.
ATTGTTGAATTATATCTAAGAATTGAAAAATGGTTAATTAAACATGATTTAATTATCATGAATAATGTGAATTTGATTCATATTATTTGAATGCATGAGAATAATAATCCAGTGTAATTAAACGTGATTTAATTATTATGGATATGAATAATGTAGATGACACTATCCAATTATTCATATATATTATAAATGTGATTTATAATATATAGGAGAGAGACTAATTGTGATTTATATTTTTGATTAATTATTGATGTGAATTGGATTCACATTGGATGATTAATTGAAAATATAATTACATTTTATTTTGGTTGTGAATGTGATTCACATAATTCCAATAGCATAAATGCAATCTTCACAAGATAATTATGAATTATTTTTATGAGATAATCTTGGACATTTCATGAGATATAATCTCATGAATTGGAATGAGATTGACTCATTCCAAGTCAAGAGTGTGGACGACCACATTGTCCTAAAGGGACTTGGTGGTCATCCCCCCTTTTTAGGCGATGAGGAAATCTCTTCCTCCATTATCTCCAAGATTAAATGATTTAGTTTCGAAATTAGTTATATTGATTTATCAATATATATCAATATAAATTAAATTTATTATTGTTGTATTTTTTACAACAAAATCGTGACCATTAAAAATAACACAAATCATTCTCATCCATTGATTGTGTGTTGTCCATGGATTGGGATCTATGGAGTCCCAAAACCTTATATAAGAAGAGGTAACCCTTGCTCTTCATGTTACAACAATTACAACTCTCTCTCACTCATTATCACGCCAAGTCCTCTATCTCCCCCTGAGTGGTTGTCCACTCCATCCTTAAGAGAAGATCGCCTCCGTCATCGCATTGTCGTTGTGGTGCCGCTTTGATGACTCTTGAATCTCTGTCTTCTTTGGTGAGTCTCGCTCGTGAAGAATGTGTTTGATATTGTGAGATGAGATCAGGAGATACATCGCTTGTATCAACGACTTGGATTGTGAGAAGTACACGACTCATCCCCGTGATTGCAAGCATCTCCTCTGACAGATCAAACAAGACAAGAGGTCTCTTCTCTTAGAGGCTTGATTGCAATCACGCTACAAGAGGTATCCCTTTATCTATTGTGTGGTTATATGAGACGATCCAAGAAGTGTTCTTGGATCATGTGATTTCATCGATTATTTTTTTTAAATTCCGCTGTACCGAGCGACTAGTACGACTAGTCTCTCTCTCATTCGTATATGATGCGATCATCGTGCTTCTGTGATGTGCTTAAGGATTCTTCCATATACTTCAATTATTACTGAACTCTTTCAAGAATAATACACTTTCTTCATGGATACTTGGAGATAAGGACAGGGCTATTGTACATTCCACATATATTGGCTTGGATATTGAGATCATATCTCAAATCCATATCTTGAGGACCTCCCAAAGATGTTTGATTAAATCAAAGCCATAAATCTAATCTCGTCATTACATATGAATCACATTCAGATCAATGTCCAACGTTTGGACTAAGATAAGATTACTTATCTACTGAAAGGAGTGACTAAAATCCAAACATGTTTCATCACTCCCTCGGAATGGAAGCGTCATAGTTATACAATCGTTTATGATCACATCACCCTCAGGTATTCCTAATACCTATACATATATTAGAAGACCTATAATAAACCTGATGTTTTAGATCTTATTTAGATTGTCTTCTTCAAGGTTTTATCATTAACTTCCTCATTTGATCGTTTGGATTTGGTATCGGTCATATACTTTTCAAAAGCATATATTATACCTAGGTATTGATCATATACTTTTCTAAAGCATATATCATAACCACACATTCAGTCAAGCTTCCAAAGTAAGACGACCATGCACAGAATTTGATCCCAGTATCTCATGAGTGAGCTCATATCTTCTGGTTCAGTAATGAAGATCCTTTTAAGAGATCGTATTACTTATATGCCCGTATGCACACCGTCTCGCTGATGTATAGCCCTGAACCCAACATCCACAATAGCAAGGAGCATCTTGAAACACCAACCAAGCTGCATCTTCGGGTAAGCTCATAAAGGAGGTGTTTTCCTTTGCCCCAAACCCAACATTCGAACAAGAACAACCTGCAGCCGTCTCTGCCTTGAAGTTCGAATATCAATCATATTGGTCGCCGTCAACCACACCTTCACGTGAGGAGCACCTCTAGAAGCTCTTTCGTCCACAAGAATCACTACATGGAGGAGGTTGAGTGTGTGGGGCGAAGGGGAAAGGAGGGGAATATTTTGTTCTGACCATTATGCCATTCTTAACCATTTCGTGATTTGAATAAACCATGGTTATTTCAATTCCTTGATGGCAAGTCTGACAGAAGAGTACAAGTGATAACGGAGCAAGAAGTCAGGTATACAACTGTTATTCCAAAAAAGAGAATGGCATAAATGATATTACAATATTTCAGAGGGACACAAGTGATAAAACCCATCCTTTTATTATTTAAAAGCACGTTAACTTCTAATTTCTCTAGAATTGTGAGGATTCAGGTCAATGCAAAAGAACAGGTCATGAGTATGAATGTGATCATGAGGATACAAAAGACCAACCTCTGCTTCAATAGGTATGATCTGTTAAATTTTATCATACTTCTTTGATATATGCATATCGAAGTTTCAAACTTTTTTATTTAGTTTTATTGTGAGTCAATTAGGTACAAGGTCTATTCTATTTAAAATGTGATAAGAAGAAGATAAGGAGAATGCATTTCATTAATTAGATAAGGTTAGTGCCTATGATGATTTTTGTTATTGTATTATCATTCATTTTTTGACGTCATGTATTAGTTTTATGATTTTGCAAGATGGTTAATTAAAACATGCATGTTCAAATGTATTATTCTTTTTATTATTGAAAAATATATTCACTCCAATTTCTTAGGAATTACGAGGATTCACGTCCATACAAAATAAAATGAATGTGAGTATTAGTGTGATTATGAGGATGCAGAATACCAACCCCTATGTCATTAGGTATGATCGGTTAAATTATATAATCTTGATTTAGTACATGCATATCCAAGTTTCAAACTATTTATTTTATTTTAGTTTGAATCTACTAACTACAAGGTTCGATCTATATAAAATATGATAGGAAAAAGATAATGAGGATGCACTTCACTAAGTAGATGAAGTTAGTTCCCATGTGTCTATGTGTGAGTTAGAGCGTTTATATGTGTATGTTAGTATGTGTTTGTGTGTGAATTATTTTGTATGTTTTATAATGTGAAAGAAAGGGTGTGTATATGTGTGTTATGTGTGTCGTTGTCTTAGGTTCATGTGTGTTTGAATGCGCTTATGTGTATGTTAGTGCATGTGTGGGTGTGAGAGTGTGTGTAGTATTTGTATTGTGTTATGGTGTTAGTGTGCATCTTTTTGCACTGCAGTAAGCATGTGTGTACATATGTGTTATGCATGAGAGAAAAAGACTATATGTATTCAATGAGGATGGCATATCCAACTTGGTATTTAATATGTTTGCAGATGATATAGATTCGACAATGACTTTATAAGGGATGGTACATGTTCGCTGGGACTTCAAAATACCATAGAAATATGTATAATTTTTCTTGGTTCTTCAAAGTTGGCAACCATAAGTTCTAGTTAAGTACTAGTTAAGACAAGACCTGGAGAGTACTTAGGTAGGACATTGTCTAGCACGCATGCTCGCCTATTCGAGTTGGCAAACACTTGGAGAACACTTCTGCTTGCCAATACACGCTAGTGTCCAGTGTTATCATGAGCACAATGTTGGCTAGCATATGTGCTCACTAGGTGGCTTAGCGAGCACTTAGGGAGCACTTGGTGAGGACAATTGTGCTCGTCCAATGTGTTTTTTTCTTGTAGTGTTTATTAGATCTAAGATTAATAATAATAGAAGTTTTAATATGTGAAATGCTAGAAGTGTTGGATTTCTTTTGAATACAATGTTCATGTAGTATTCCAAGAGGCTCCTAACAATTTATCTAATCCTGCATTGCCTTTATTAAACTTAGTTGGATCATCTATAAGAGTTATTGTTTTAGTTTCAATTCATCTATGTTAATTTTTAGTTTTTCTATGTTTCTCTTAAGCTGACTAATTTCAAAATCATGCCCTTTTTGGGTTGTTTGTGCATTAGCCTTAAGAAATTTGTTTTTATTTTTAAAGTGCATAACTTTCTCATGTAATTCTTTAAATTAAGCTTCTAATAGTTCACGAAAGGAAACATCAGAAGTATTTAATTCGTCATTGATTACCATAGGTCCAAACTGTGCTTCCTCATCTTCTAACTTGTTAGAATCACTAACACTTGAGTTAAATGAGTCCTGATTAGCTTGCATGATCTTCTTTTTTTGAAAATTCACTAAGCATCGATGATACTCTTTGTCTTTTATTTTTACCTTCCTTCTTCTTTAAGGATCCATGTTATTTTCCATGACATTTCTTATTTAGAGGACATTCGTTTTGAAATGGCCTTTGTTCGTATTGTTTTAATAGATTATACAACGTTCTTTTTTCCTTGATTCTTTACGATTCCTTATTATATTTGCATCCTTTTGATATGAGAGTGATGTCTCCATCGCCTAGGTTTTCTTTTGATGTGGTTGATGCTAGACTTTCGTTCTTTATAGTCTCACCTTCAGCTTCCTTTTCTTATTATCTTTCAACTTCATAAAACATAAGCTTACGATTAAGATCATCAATCGAAACTAAATATGAATCATTAGACTCCTTGATCACATTTACACTAGTTGTGATCCCCCATCCTTCAGGACACCCAACGTTCGACACTTCTAAGATCTTTGATACTTAGAAAAATCATCTCATGCACATTAGACCAACATTCAAAATATAAATTTGGCAGGGAATAACAATGAAATGAAGAAATGAAACACCACATTCATTCTCATTATAAATATCCACGAACATATTCTAAGTACACAAGAGGTATACCACACATAAGTATAATGTTTGTCACAATATGCTCTCAAAATTTTATATCTTTTACAATGTCTCTCAAATAAAATCTAAAAGTATGCTGAAGAAAAATAAACTACTCAAAATGTATGCACCATGTTTAGTGCAAGTGTGTCTGCAGAAATTAGGATAGTCACAAGTATTATTACTTTAGCTATTCAGGTACACTCGTTTGGTTCACGCGAAAGTAATATTATGAGCATTATTAGAAACGAGACTAACACCAACTCTCACAGGTATACATGCGCTCACTACAAAATAAGCATATACAAGATGTATCTCATCTCACAACGGGTCACACATCCGATAGGTGTATTATTTTTTTGGCTTTTATTATCACACATAAGCATCATAAAACTGTCTGAATACACTATGTGGTGGCAAAAGTCCTCAATGATATAGGATACAAGTCTAGGCTCGTAATTATTATCCGTCACAAGTTAACACACTCGGGTAAAATTCTTCGAGGACCTCTATTATAAGAAATGAGTTTGCCATTCTCCTCCTTCATTAACTACATCAAAACTCCCATCATTAGTCTAATGCTCATAATATCATTTGGTGCACCCACGCCAATTAACATTCTTTAATAGCAAACTTATCAATGCAATGTATTGGCATCAAACTCTATCATTTGAAGCTAGGTACAATGTATTGTACTATATAATAGCAAACCTTACACTAACAATGTATTGGCATCAAACTCTATCAAGCTAATTATGGAATACAACATCATGCGCCAAGTGTAATGCATCACTCTACCAAACTGTGGGATTCATGGCCATCCAAGTCTTTAACTCGAGGCCCAAAGGCGCATGTCCAACCTGTGTGGCACCTAGCATCAAATTATCTAGTCACTATGAATTCTCACCACGGGACATGAAAATGATCATAGCTGCAATGAACACAATGTACAATTCTGAATCTTGTTGGGCATTTAAATCATTCACCATACTCATAATTGCAAAGTTAGATGCCTCTTGTGCACATGTTTATTCTTCTACTTACTTGATGGAGGCCTACCATGGATTTCAACAGTGATTTTAGATGGTGCCAATCCATGGGTATTGGAGAGCTTTCCATGGGCTCAAATGATGTCAATCCATGGGTTTTATCGTAACCAATCATAGTCTCAAATGGTGTTAACCCATGGATTTTAGAGTGACCAGATGTGGGCATATATGATGTCAAATCATGGGTATTGGAGTGATCTACCATAGTCTCAAATGTTGTCAAACCACGGATTTCAAAATGACTTTCTTGTGGGAACCTAATCCATATATATATAGGACATTAGTATTCTTATTTGGAAAAGGAAATATCAATCATCTTTTAGGATTAGGAGTCATCTTTTCATAATCCTATTGGAAGTATGAGTTCATGTTTCCTTATTTGCTCATCTCCATGGAGTATAAATACAGGGTATGAGGTGCAAACCGGGATCATCCCAACATAAGATCTCCTAACACAAGAAAGAAATAAGAGAGAGGAAGAAGAAAGAAAATTCATTGTTGCCGCGGAGTTTGGAGGGAGTAACCTTTGAAGCAGTTCTTCTCCAACATTCTTCCCTACAGTATAACGACGGATTTATCATTGGTTGATATTTATCCTCTACATTATTCTTCATTATTTGATGATTTGTAACACTGTATTGAGGGTCGACTTTTTGTAAGTCCCTCACGGGAGATTACATCGATTATAGTGCTTGATTTTGGATTGCGATCAACTCCGTGGTTTTATTCCCTCACATTGAGGGTTTTCTACATTAAAATTTCTCCGTGCATATGGGGTTGATTTTTCTATGGTTGAGATACTTTCTCGTAGTTGATATATCGTACAAGATCCATCTATCGACTTTGATTATTTTTCTGCAATTCAATTTATACGAAGAATCTTCTCCCAACATAATGGTACCAACCATGGGTAATAGAGTGACTTTCCATGGAAAATGATTTCAATCCATGGGTTCTAGAGTGATCTTCCATGGGCTCAAATAGTGCCAAACCATGGGTATTAAGTGGCCTGTCTTGACTTTAAATGATGTCAAACCATGGGGTCTTAGGGTTCGTTTGATTGTAGGGTTGGACAGGGTTGGGTTGGGTTACCCCTGTGAATAATAAACTGTGAGGATGATTGAGAGGGTTGGAAAGATGGGTACCACGGGTTGGGCCAACCCAACCCTTCCCAACCTTGCAACCAAACCGAGCCTTAGATTGACCTACAATAGGAACAAATGATGTCAGACCATGGGTATTGGAGTGACATGTCATGAGTTCTAATGGGTGCATGCCATGAGCGAACAAATGGGGGTGACCTATCATGGGTTCAAAAATGACATGCCAAGGACTACACAAAGAGTTCAATTAGTGACGTCATGAGTTAAATAGTGGATTCAATTGGTAAACTGCTATAGGTTTTAAGCCAAAATGAACGAGTGAAATCATAATGTATCCGCAATTTCTTCAGGATGTATAAAATATGTATTTCCATGGATCAACAATATTTGCAACGTGTTGTACAAATTGATGGCACAAAATGCTCCAGTTCAACACATATCGAGAACACCATGGATGGGAGATTTCATTAAATAAATAAATGATGGGCAATATACATATACCACCTATAAATATATTCGTATACTCAATGTTGATGAATGCATTACTCACCTCATCTCTCTTGTTTTCGATGAACGCATTCTTGTTTCAAGAGTAAAGATACAAATGCTCATGATTTTTATGATAAGCTACAAGGATCAACACGCACATGTGTGCGTGCGTGCGTGTGTGTGCACACGTGTGTGCTCAAATAAATCATGTGAACTCTACAACAAGAAAGTGGACATAATTACCTCCAATATCATTTAGTTGGAACTTCTTGCCATGTAGAAAAAACACACATTGTGTTGTGTTGGTTATATGTACATACAGGGAGGATCTCGAACTCTTCTACATGGTGGCTGCTTCGAATCGTCAATCTGATAAACTCTGACAAGCTCTAGTGATGCTCGAGAAAGGTCTTCGACGAAGGAAAGGTGGCTACTATTGGTGTTAAGGTTTAAGGCAACCAACATCAAATTTATAGTTTCCAAATTCAGATATGATTTTTGACTTTGGTTCTTTTAAAGGATCATAACCCACGTTTATCAAATGGTCATATCTTTTGCTCCTGAGCTCATATTTTGATGTTCTTGGACTCATGAGAAGATTATTATGACCTCTATGTGGATTATTATTTCTCCTATTTGGACATCATATAACATTCCATATTTAAAATATATGATTTACAATAGTCCTCCATTCACCGGTTAATGATCTTAGGAGCATTTACCCTTGTAGGGGTTCTTCTACATTTAAATCAACATTATGAGAATCATTAATAGTAACTATAAATCTAGTGTACATGTCTCTAATGGATTCTCTATCTTCCATCTTTAAGTAGCTAATATCTTAGCTACAAAAGGTTTGTATGAGTTTCTTTTACTTTGCTTCTACCTTCACATGCTATCCTTAGCTTATTCTAGATTTCATAGGTTGCCTTACATGTTGAAACACGGTTGAACTCTTCTTTCTTGATAGCATCAAAAAGAATATTCACGGCTTTGAGTTGAAGATTGATTTATTTATGTATTGATCAATTAAGACTACTTCATTCTTTATACGCTCATATATTCACTCGATAACGTCCCATAATTCTTAATGCACCTACAACAAAAAGATATGTATTTTCATTTTTTAAAATGTGTAACTAGTTCCATCAAAGTGTAGCTTAGATTGACCTTCGAAATTGTTGTTGCTCATGTTGTTCATGACAACCATCTGTGATGGGATCAGTTACTTAATTTGCATTGACATGGCTCTATTACCAAATGTGGATACATGTATGTTTAGGATATTACAAGATGGTGGATTGATTAGTAGACATCACGAATAATGACCCGGTAAAAATAATTCAAAAAATAAGAACAAATATCAAAATAGATAAGCAATCACTTTCATAGAGAAGTTAAAGCAGAAACTCAACTTGGTGAAAACCATGACATAATTCCTCGTCTTAGGATTCCTGATTAGCCATGTTAATCAATCAATAACTATATCAATTTATTTTCCACGGATAACTCAGTTGTTTTTACTAATGCTTTAGATCATACATCAAAGGCTTATACAACTCTGTATTATACATCATTTTATTGCAAGGTGTACATGAAGGAGGTCTGGTAAAGGGCACCCTGCATAGTAAAGAAAGAGGTACATACCTATGGAATAAACATAAGAGCATTGTCTGACCCTAAAGTCTAAATACATGTGAAGAAAGAGATTTTTACAAACTAAAACAAGGACTTCGCAATTTTATTTATTGTGGATCGTTCCTTTATCAAATACACCCAAGAGGATCTTTTGTAACCATCAACAAGGACAATAAAATACTTACGACCTCGTACAACTCGACCGTACAAGATACCAAAAATGCCACAATAAACCAAAGAAAAAGGGTGAGGAATGACGAGGCTCGGTCCTTTGAGGAAAAGGCATTTGACGATGTTTGACAAAGTGTCAGACTTTACACTTATATGTCTTCACAAGGATAATTTAGGAAATATCTGAGACATGTATCTTGCAGAAGGATGGCCAACGAGCAAATGCCATTTGAAATGCTCAACAAAAACTAAGACAATACCAGTAAAATAGAATCACCAAGGATATCAAGATAGTATAGTAGTCCCACTGAGATATCTACATCATGTGGATGACATGAAAATAACAATACTAATAAAAAAAATCAATCTGCAATTCAATTCAACACACAACACATGAACAAGAAGTAAGCTCAAAGGAAAGTAAGGAGTGCAGAACGCTCCAAAAAGACTAAGTTTGGAGGAAAACTCCAGTCCTGATGGTAGGAACATGTGAATGGGTATCGTTACTGAACAAACTGACTTCATAATGGAAGATGGTTCTGAAAGGTTAACAAACTACCTTCTCTAGTCAAGTGAGTAGATATGTTAGAGTCAATAATCTATATTGGCGCTGAAGCATAAGTAGAGTTGGCTATAGTACGTAAGATTATAACTAGATTCATAGGAGAAGGATTCTCAAAGGTAGAATAATTATGTAGTAGTAAAATAAGATTGGAGTAGTTTTGTGGTAGGAAGTTGGATTGTTTGTCCAGTGGGCTCCTGATATGATATCATCTTTATCATATTGGCATCATAAGTTCCAAGTTGGTATGTCGTGGTTTACCAAATTTTACCCAACACCTCTTAGATGGGTTGTTGGATTTGTAGTAGTGAATGCATGGATTGCGACCACGGAAATGACCAGAGTCATGGCATTGGCCTCCTTGAGAGTTGTAGTAGCCATCTTATCTAGATGCTGCTAGAAAAGCAGAGTTCTCTCCAGTTTGCGGAGGATGGACCAGTGGAAATCTTGAGCTATTGTAGAGGTCTAAAGATGACCTTAATGGAGGGAAGGATGTCAGATATGAGAAACTAGTCTTTTAGAATCTGATAATGAAGATGATGAATGATAAGAAATTTATGGATTTGCCACTCAGATTTCTTCTCCACTTGTTTGGTACAGCAGGCATGTTGAGATATGGCGAGCCCATCATAGAGGTCGATGACATGTCAAAGTGGATCGATTGGAATGGTGTTTGTTAGATCCTTTCGCATCAATGATCGATAGGGTTGTTAAGCATTTAGATGCTTGAATTTGAATAGTGATCCATATGAAAATTCTTGATTTGTAATGAACAATACCAAGCTTTTGATTGATTAGAAACTGAAAGTTTGATCAATTAATCAAATTAGCCAACAATAAAGAGTGACTAGTCAATTCCGCAATGGTAATGGATCACGGCCATAACCTCAAGAAAAGTTAGTCAATCATTTCCTGAGCATTGATCAATCAGCTCAAGAACACTAACCAAAGTCGATCAATCATGTCACTTGAAGCAATCAATCACTTGGAGATTTTTTTAGTGAACTGATTTGTTGGTAACTATACAACTATATATTTTATCATGTATACAAGCTAGAGTTGAGAATTGGATCGTGCCAGCCTGTCCCGACCCGAAACCCAACCCGCTTATCCTGATCCGAGACCGAGTCCGCACTTAAAATTGACAGGCCACGAACCTTGTTTTAGACACAGTTGCAATTTCAGAACATGCTCGAGCCTACATGACTTGGTCTGATGTAGAGCAGTGTGCCTCCACCTTAAAGGATCCGGATTCGGATCCTACTATTAGAAAAAATGAATATATACAACATCTACCTTAAATTCCACAATGTGAAATATAACAACGCACAAGAGGAGGATATCCTATCTCAGTTGTATTCCACAGCCCACAGGCTTGTGTACTATTTTTAAGGAAATATGACTTTTGCGTCCAAATTCGAAATCATGTATTGTTATTATAAAACCATATGGCAGATTTCGAAACAGATATCTTCATTCACATCTCCTCGTTATAAAAAAATACATATTCGTAACTTTATCTTCAGAATGATGCCCATTTCCAAATCGGTATGTCTTTGGAATGTAAATACTTTATTGGAATCATGCGGAGAAACACACACAATGTGCCCTTCCAACAAATGTGGAACCAGGAACTTTATAAAGAGATATACAATTATTATGTAGGCTAAAAAAATTTAAAGTCATTGTATTTTTAAATGCTATTTTTAAAACGAGTTATTTTTTAAAATGAACATCTTCCAATTTTGATAAGCTTACAATTTAAATCTATTATTAAGGTTAGATTTTCTAATATATTATTATTTTTAATGGTGATTTTAAAATTTTTGATAAATCTAATCAATTAAGACTCTCTAAATCCATACCAAAAAGGCTAAATTATCAAGTGAAATTTTGAAAAAAAAAATGTTTATGGTTAAAAGGAAATAAAAAAATTATTTACAAGGAGTGCTAGAAATAATGAGAGAGATAAATGAACTCGGATATATTTTTATATCAAAGTATACTTGTAATTTTGATACTTTGGAAGTGATTGGATAAACTATATAAAATAAATTTAAATTGAAGAAAGTAAGATTCAAACTCTAATATCCAAAATAATAACCACATTATTCTACCACTTAACCATTAAATGGCATTCTTACCTTTCCCTAACAACACTATTTATTATGCAATTTAGAAGGGCCATACTAAGAACATGATACATTGCACAATATAATAATCAAGGAGGGGTCATGGCCCCTCTATGACATATACTAGTTCTTGACCACCCTACCTCTTAAACGCATGCATGGACGAAGTCAAGATTTTATCGTTAGAGGGGCCAAATATGTATTTGTATTTTTCACAAAAAGTCGAGTTTACAAGCATAATCAAATTGTAATTTTATTTGGAGATCTTTTTAAAAATACAAAACAATAATATCATATAAATAGAATTAAGAGGAAACATAAAATTTTATTTACAAGAAGTGCTAAAAACAACGGGAGAGATAAATGAACTCAGGTATAATTTATATCAAATTATACATATAATTTTGGTACTTTGGAAGTGAATGGATAAACGATATAAAAAAACTAAAATTGGAGAGGGCAAGATTCAAACCCTAATATCCAAACTAATAACCTTTCTATTCTACCACCTAACCATTAAATAACATTTAGACCTTTCTCTAACAACGCTATTTATTATGCAATATAGAAGGGACATACTAAAAACATGATACATTGCACAGGCTACATATAATAATCAAGGAGGGGTCATGGCCCCTCCATGACATATACTAGTTCTTGCCCCTACCTCCTAAACACATGCAAGGATGAAGCCAGGATTTCACTGATGGAGGGGTCAAATATATATTTGTATTTTTTCACAAAAAGTTGAGTTTATAAACATAATCAAATTGTATTTTTTGGAGAATTTTTAAAAAATACAAAATAATAATATCATATAAATAAATTTAAGAGGAAACAACAAAATATTTACAAGGAGTGCTTGAAATAATGAGAGAAATAAATGAACTCAAATATAATTTATATCAAATTATACGTATAATTTTGATATTTTGGAAGTAACTGGATAAACTATATAAAAGAAATTAAAATGGGAGAAAGTAAGATCCGAACCCTAATATCCAAAATAATAACCATGTTATTCTGCCACTTAACCAGTAAATGGCATTCTGACCTTTCTCTAACAACAATATTTATTATGCAATTTAGAAGGGCTATATTAAAAATATGATACATTGCACAAGTTCATATAATAATCAAGGAGGGGTCATGGCACCTCCATGACATATACTAGTTCTTGCTCCTACCTCCTAAACATATGCATGGATGAAGCCAGGATTTTACTGTTGGAGGGGCCAAATATGTATTTGTATTTTTCACAAAAAGTCGAGTTTACAAACATAATCAAAATGTAATTTCTTTGGAGATCTTTTTAAAAATATATAATAATATCATATAAATTGATCAGCTTATATTCATATAGATACTATAAGTAATTTCAATTCCATCTGAGTAATAAATAGATAATTAAACATAAATACAAATAAAAAAGAATCGAAACATCGAAAGCATAAAAACAACTTAATAATTAGATATAAAGTGCTCACCAAATGAGTGTCGTCTTGCAAAATAACAAATTAATTTACACACATATATAAAGAAATTTGTATTTCTTTGTAACTTAGATGATAGTTTATACTATGAAAAGTGATATATATATATCACTTTACTTAAAAATTGTAGAAATAAAAAATATAGCATTCACGTAGTGTATGATCTTATTTGTACCTAATAATAGGACAAAATAACAAGTTTACTAATAAAATACAATAATAATTACAATTAATATTAGGTATTTTTAAAGATTATATTTTGCCATATTGCTAACAACAATTCATATAATAACGACTATATGTTGCATTTTTTGTCAGAATTTGTAGGTTCTTATAAAATTTGATGGTAGTGGCAAAAGATTACCATTGTTATGTGAATCATGCTAACAGAATAATAATGATTTTATCTTTTATCACTAATTTCAAGTACACATCATGATTTTATAATGATGGATAATATTTATCATTATATATTTTTACAATGACCATTGCAACAAAATGTATATATAGTTACACTTTTGAAAAATCATATCACTATGTCATCCATTGTTAAATATATTAAGATGATAGTATTCATTGTAAACATATTTTTCATACTTGAAACTAACAACGAATGTTTATCCATTGCTATTTTTTAAAGTTTTAGATAATTGACACTAATTTTTTACTTCAAGCTTAACAAGGATTAGTTAGAATTATGAGAAGTAGCAATGGGAAGAGATTGATGATAGCATTAGGCGTGACATAAAAATAATTAGAAATGAATAATATCACCATTACATATTTAACCGTGGACAATATAGTGATGATTTTTTTTAAAAAAAGCATCACTACAAACTCAATTTGTTGTAGTTGGATAATGTAGTTATGAATTTGAAAATAGGAGTGGCAATTGGCTCATTTTATTGTAATGGATCTATTTTGATTCCTTTCATTTATAAGAAGGAGACCAACATCTTTAAGGGACTAAAAAGATACTCCTCATTAATTAATAAGTTTGTTAGACCATGATATGTAATTATGTTCATTTGTCTCTAAATCTCAGAGGGGCCGACAATATAGAATATATTCAATAATTGTAGAAAAGTTCGAATAACTTAAATGGTTCAATATTTCGTAATGTAGGTTTAAGTCAGATCTCGAATACATATACTGTTGACGGTACTGGTATTGGTTGCGCAAAGTGGTAGAAATTAAAATCAATTAGAATGACTTGAATAGAAATTTGAAATAAGTAACTTATCATAATCCTCTCCATTTTAGAGGCGATAGTAATATACATACATATACATATGCATATGCATATGCATATACATATACATATACATACACATACATACATACATAGGGTAAAATGGAGCTGCACCTAGTGGGAGCTAACTTAGCTCCTTCCGCTCCATTTTCTCCATTTTTATTTTTTTTAAATTTTTCTGTCAATATTCACCACTATATCCCTATATTATGTCATAAAAGTTTCATGTGAAACAAAGACTCCTACGACCTTCATACAGATAGTCATTTTTTAACGGTCACAGTAAAAAAATGTGCGAAAAATAGAATGGGGGAACTACGTTAGCTCTCTCTAGGGGGCATATAGCACTTGAATTGAGGTGACACCTTTCCTTGATTATGGAAAGGTGTCATCTTAGGCCGTTGGATGACCACTGTACGAGTGAGATTGAAACCACTAGGTGGTTTTTGTGTCAACTAATATTCCTAATATGTAGGTCAATTAAATTAGTGCTAATTTATTAAAATACGGATCATCAATCTTTCTATATTTAGATATATGGTGCAGGATGTACAGAAATTTCCAGAAATATCCGAATGAAAAAAGGTTCGTGTTTTGAAATAATTGTTAACAATTTACAAACGATTGAGATATTTTACAATTTCGTGCTATAAATTACAAAAGCATAACCATTGATATTCGCAAAAATAACCCAAATCCGATGAAAATTTGAATTTTTTGTGTAGATGTGTTTCCTAAAATATAGGGTGCTTTGATCATGTGTTAACTAATTTATGTATACGTGGAAAAGATTTCTAAAATGATGAGATTTTTATTACAACTATATTTCCTAATTTATTAGGGGTAAATTGCGAAGATGTTAAATATGTTACATGTCATATGCATATTAGTTTTAGGGAATATTAAACATACATTGTAATAAATGAATTCATATTAAATAAATAGTCCATATTTCACATTCATCGGGCTTATTTTACATTCCATGCAGCAATGTCATGTTGAACATTCTAACAAAAGGAAGACTTACAATAAATAAATCTATTGTTTCATTAACATATTTTACAATTGTAATTCGTATTTTACATTTCCCTCATTCTTTTTACATTCGTCTCCTATTTTTCTGCAGTCAATTCCAAATTGATGACATCCGTAAGATCTGGTTGTCTTTTGAAAGTTATCCAAATGACCTACATAATGTAAAAATAGAATGAGATATTGTAAATAGAATATTGAAGCGTGAAATGACTGTAGGTAATATAAAAATAACTGGAATGTATTTTGTACAGGTAGTGCAGCAATCGTTTGAGTGTAAAATACATTATGACATTGTAAAAATGAGAAGTAAATATGTAAAATGATCATACATATTGTAATTAGGTGTAATACTTTGTAAACCATGTACTCAACACCACTTAACTTAAAACATGTGTATATATGGACCGTGCAATAAAAAGCATTGAACTTGAAATTAAACAATGAGGACTGGAGATACGAATTGAAAAAATAAAAAAGATGATGAAGACTGTAGATATGTATTGAAATACGAAATGGATGAGGAACAATGATCTCTGATCGACGATAATCGAGGACTGAAATGAGATGGAATCAAAATGAAATGTGGAAACATATATCAAATCAAATCAAACTAAGCTGGAACCTTTTTTAATGGATGAATACAAAAACAAATGGAAAAAATGATTACGAATATGGAGCCCCCATGCGTAACCATCTCCTGTCACTCCATACATCGTCTTCTTCGTCGTCACGCACCACCAACACCATTGTCACACACCTCTATCGTCGTCGCCGTCGTCGTTCATTCCTCCGCCGAGAACTGTTTAGAGTTACTAAATTTAGTAATTAATATTGATGTTTAATTATCAACGAGGATGGTGCATCAAAATAGGAATTCAATAATATTATTCCAAAAATAGATGCCGTTGCAATGGTGCGTCAAAAACAGAATTCAATATTATTATTCCAAAAATAGACGACTTTGCAATAGTGGTATTGTGATTGATGAGTGGTTTTCTTAATGGCCGTAGAATATAATCAAACGATCTAAAAAACGTGTCGCACCGTAAATGTAGAAATGTATCACCTCAATTCAAGTTTTCCCTATATATATATATGATTTAATGGGGGTGTCCCGCCCCCTATTTCAGTGTTTTTTTATTTTTTTTAAAAAATATCACCATGTATATTTATCTATATATCCCTCCTATATGCCATTCGAATTTCGTCAGAAACTGAGACTCCTACGGCCACCATCGAGATGGTGTCGATTTAAAAAAACCTATTATCGTTAAAAAATGACTGTCTGGATGGAGGCCATAGGAGTCTCTGTTTCTGACGAAATTCGTATGGCATATAGGAGGGATATAGAGATGAATACACATGTTGACATTTTTTGAAAAAAATAAAAAATACCAAAAATGGTACAGGGACAACCCCATTAACCTTATACACACACATAGGGTAAAATGTGTATGCCCCTTAGGGGGGTTAACTTAGTTCCCCCGCATTATTTTTCCCAAAATTTTTTATTTTTTATAAATGCTTCTGTGGATTTTCCTATATATATCATTATATTTTGTCATTCAAATTTCGTGCAAAACAGATACTCCTACGGTCTCCATCTAGACAGTCATTTTTTTTGCAATTTTGATACCGTTAAAAATGAATCTCTGGATGAAGGTCATAGGAGTTCTGTTTCGCACGAAATTTGAATGGTATAATGTAGGGATATAGTGATGAATATTCATGGAAGAAATTTAAAAAAAAATAAAAAAATATGGTGAAAATGTGGCAGGAGAGCCAAGTTAGCTCCCCCAAGGGGCATCCCCATTTTCCCCTGTGTGTGTATAGGAGACCTTTCAAATGAGGTGAAGGCTTTTCTGAATTTGTAAATGTCACTATGAATTTAGTAAAAACTCTGTAACAGTCTGTAAAAGTATAAACTGCACAATGTAAAAAAAATGAATTTTGTAAAATATAGCATCCAAATTTAAATTAACATTTCCATCCAATATAATAATATTTTCATAATTTAATTTCACTATGCATGGTGTGTTAATATTTATTGTTATATGTATGAAACAAGAAATTGTAAAATATATTGGAAAGATGCTTAAATTGAGGGTGACTCACCATATATATGGTGAGACCTCACCTCATTTGAAGTTTCTCCATATACATATACATATACATATATATAGGAAAAAATGGGGATGCCCCCGTCCTATTTTTCGTCAGTTTTTTTATTTTTTTTGAAAAATATCACCATGTATATTCATAACTATATCCCTCCTATATGCCATTCGAATTTCGTCAGATACAGAGACTCCTACGACCTCCATCAAGATGGCGTCGATTTAAAAATCCTTTTACCGTTAAAAAATGATTGTCTGGATGAAGGCTGTAGGAGTCTCTGTTTCTGATGAAATTCGAATGGTATATAAGAGGGATATAGGGATGAATACACATGGTAATATTTTTCAAAAAAATAAAAAAATTACGAAAATAAAGTGGGACTAGCCATGTTGGCTGCCCCTAGGGGGCAACCACATATAACCCATGTGTGTGTGTAGGAAAACGAAGCTGTTTTGAGTAACAACCAACATGGTTGTTACACAAGGCAGTTCCCCCCCCTTATTTATTTTTTTTCAAAATTTTTTTCATGGGGCTGCCCCAAGGGGGTAGCTAACTTAGCTCTCCCACCCCATTTTCCACTTTTTTTTGAAAAATAAAATCGTGTAAATTCATTATTATATCTCTATATCATGTCATTCAAATTTCGTGAGAAACAGATACTCCTACGACCTCCATCCAGACATGGTTGATTTAAAAAATCATGTGACCATTAAAAAATGATTGTTTAGATAGAGGTCGTATGAGTCTCTATTTCGCACGAAATTTGAATGACATAATATAGTGATATAGTGATGAATATTCACGGAATTTTTTTAAAAAAATAAAAAAACTAGAAAAAATGGAGTGAAGGAACTAAGTTAGCTCCCCCAAGGGAGCAGCCCCATTTTTCCCTATATATATATGTATGAGGAGTCATCGTGTGAGAGGATGGGTTTATGATAAAATGAGAGGAAGCCATGCGATCCATTGGATTTTAAAATACATCTACGGATGAGATTAGAGTAATTATGATGCACCTTTTTCTCTCCCCTTCCCTTCTTTTGATGCGTTTCTTATTGATGACGGTATATTTCCATGCGACATATTCCGCAGCCTCATTTCACTCTTCAAAGTTCGTCCGACGGAGCTAACAGGCTGCTCTCGCCCCGTTGCTTAATGGCAAGCTGCACCCACGGGTATGGTTAAATAGCTACGTCCTATCATTTTTCATTGATTTTTTGTGTTTTTGAAATGAAATTTATTGGGATTTAAATCACCATATATCACCATTATATCATACCAATTTCAATTAAATTCGACACCCTATCATCTGCATTAAGACGATTACATTTTAACGGTCTCAGAATTATTGAAATTGATCGTACCTAAATGGAAATGTTAGGAATGTTGATTTTGCGTGAAATTTGAAGCACATATTCCACACAATAAACTAAGTAAATGCCCATAAGTTTCCTTAAAAAATTGAAAATCAATAAGAAAAATAGCCGGGTGTAGCTAGTTGGTTGCACCCCGGTGTAGCTTCTCTTTACCCTTACACACACACACACGCACGCACGCACGCACGCACGCACGCGCGCGCGCGCGCGCACACACACACACATACATACATATATATATATGGGTAAAATGTGTATGCCCCCTAGGGGGAGCTAACTTAGCTCCCCCCGCCCTTTTTTCACAAATTTTTTTTATTTTTTTGAAATCTAAAATCGTGTAAATTCATTATTAAATCCCTATATTATGTCATTCAAATTTCATGCGAAACAGAGACTCGTACGACCTCCATCCAAACATGGTCGATTTAAAAAATCTTGTTACCGTTAAAAAAATGACTGTCTAGATGGAGGCCGTAGGAGTCTCTGTTTCACACTAAATTTTTATGACATAATATAGGGATATAGTGATGAATATTCACGGAAAAAAATTTCAAAAAAAATAAAAAAAATTGAAGAAAATAGGACAGGGGGAGCTAAGTTAGCTCCCCCTAGGGGGCAGCCCCATTTTCCTCTATATATATACATACATATATGGGTCATATGTGGCTGCCCCCTAGGGGCAGCCAACATGGCTGCCCCCGTCTTATTTGGGCAAAATTTTTTATTTTTTTTGAAAAATAACACCATTTACATTCATCCCTATATCCCTCCTATATACCATTCGAATTTCGTCAGAAACAGAGACTCCTACGGCCTCCATCCGGACAGTAATTTTTTAACGGTAACAGGATTTTTTTAAATCGATACCATCGAGATGGAGGCCGTAGGAGTCTCTGTTTCTGACGAAATTCGAATGACATGTAGGAGGGATATATGGATGAATATACATGGTTTTATTTTTCAAAAAAAAATAAAAAAAACACCGAAAAATGGGGCGGGGGCAGCCATGTTGGCTGCCCCCAGGGGGCAGCCCCATTTTTTCCTACATATGTATATGAGGTAAATGGGGCTGCCCCCAGGGAGTAGCCAACTTGGCTACTCCCACCCCTATTTTTCCCTCATTTTTTTTATTTTTTTGGAAAATAAAAATGTGTATATTCATCATTATATCCCTCTCACATTCTATTAAAATTTCGTCAGAAACAGAGACTCCTACGGCCTCCATCCAAACATAGTCGATTTAAAAAATCCTGCGACCGTTAAAAAAATGACGTCTGGATGGAGGGCTTAGGAGTCTCTGTTTCTGACGAAATTTTAATAGAATGTGAGAGGGATATACTGATGAATATACAAATTTTTATTTTCCAAAAAAATAAAAAAATGAGGGAAAAATACGGGTGGGAGTAGCCAAGTTGGCTACTCCCTGGGGGCAGCCCCATTTTACCCTATATATATATATATATATATATGAGGGAAATGGGGCTGCCCCCTAGGGGGAGCTAACTTAGCTCCCCCGCCTTTTTTTCTTCAAATATTTTATTTTTTTTGAAATTTTTTTCGTGAATATTCATCACTATATCCCTATATTATGTCATAAAAATTTCGTGTGAAACAGAGACTCCTACGGCCTCCATTCAGACAGTCATTTTTTTAATGGTAACAGGATTTTTTAAATCGACCTCGTTTGGATTGAGGTCATAAGAGTCTCTGTTTCGCATGAAATTTGAATGACATAATATATGGATTAATAATGAATTTACACGGTTTTAGATTTCAAAAAAATAAAAAATATGTGAAAAAGGGGTGGGGGGAGCTAAGTTAGCTCCCCCTAGGGAGCATACACATTTTACCTAATATATATATATATATATATATGGGATAAATGGGGCTGCCCCCTAGGGGGAGCTAACTTGGCTCCCCCCGCCCATTTTTCACCATTTTTTTATTTTTTTTTGAAAATTTCTTCCATGAATATTCATCACTATATACCTATATTATGATATTAAAATTTCGTGCGAAACAGAGACTCCTACGACCTCCATCCAGACAGTCATTTTTTAACGGTAACAGGATTTTTTAAATCGACCCCGTTTGGATGAAGGTCGTAGGAGTATCTGTTTCGCGCGAAATTTTAATACCATAATATAGGGATTTAATAATGAATTTACACGATTTTAGATTTCAAAAAAATAAAAAAACTTATGTCAAAAAAGGGCGGGGGGAGCTAAGTTAGCTCCCCCTAGGGGGCATACACATTTTTCCTTATATATATATATATATGGGTCAAATGGGGCTGCCCCTTGGGGGAGCTAACTTGGCTCCCCGCCCCATTTCACCTGGTTTTTTTATTTTTTTTGAAAATTTCTTTCATAGAATTTCATCACTATATCCCTATATTATGTCATTAAATTTCGTGCGAAACAGAGACCCCTACAGCCTCCATCCAGACAGATATTTTTTAACGGTAACAGAATTACAAAAAACGACCCCGTTGAATGGAGGTCATAGGAGTCACGGTTTCGCATGAAATTTTAATGACATAATATATGGATATTGATGAAAATCCACAAAGGAAAATTTCAAAAATAAAAAATAAAAATCCAGGCGAAATGGGGCAAGGAGAGCCAAGTTAGCTCCCCCATGGGGGCAACCGCATTTTACCATATATATATATAGGGATAAATGGGGTTGCCCCCTAGGGGGAGCTAACTTGGCTCCCCCCGCTCCATTTTCACCATTTTTTTATTTTTTTTGAAAATTTCTTCCATAAATATTCATCACTATATTAATATATTATGCTATTAAAATTTCATGCGAAATAGATACTCCTAGGGCCTCCATCCAGACCGTCATTTTTTAACGGTAACAAGATTTTTTAAATCGACCTCGTTTGGATGGAGGTCGTAAGAGTCTCTGTTTCGCATGAAATTTGAATGACATAATATAGAGATTTAATAATGAATTTACACGATTTTAGATTTCAAAAAAATAAAAAAAATATGTCAAAAGGGGAGGGGGAGCTAAGTTAGCTCCCCTAAGGGGCCATTTTTCCCATATAGGGATAAATGGGGCTGCCCCCTAGGGGGAGCTAACTTGGCTCCTCCCGCCCCATTTTTACCATTTTTATTTTTTTTGAAAATTTCTTCCATAAATATTCATCACTATAATACACACACACACACACACACGCACACACACGCACACACACGCACACACACGCACACACACGCACACACATATAGGGTTAAATGGGGCTGCCCCCTGGGGGAGCTAACTTGGCTCCTCCCGCCCCATTTCACCCGGTTTTTTTATTTTTTTTGAAATTTTCTTCCGTAGAATTCCATTACTATATCCTTATATTATGTCATTAAAATTTCGTGCGAAATAGAGACTCCTACGGCCTCCATCCAGACAGTCATTTTTTAACGGTAACAAGATTTTTTAAATCGACCATGTCTGGATGGAAGTCGTAGGAGTCTTTGTTTCACGTCAAATTTGAATGACATAATGTAGGGATTTAATAATGAATTTACATAGTTTTAATTTCAAAAAAATAAAAAAATATGTGAAAAAGGGGCAGGGGGAGCTAAGTTAGCTCCCCCTAGGGGGCATACACATTTTTACCATATATATATATATATATATATACATATATATATATACATATATATATATACATATATATATATATATACATATATATACATATATATATATATATCCTGTGAGGAGCCAACGAGCTACTCCCACCCTCATTTACCCTCATTTTTTATTTTTTTAAAATAAAAATATGTATATTCACCACTATATGCCTCAAACATTTATTATAATTTCGTCAGAAACAGAGACTCTATGCTCTCCATCCAGAATGGATCGATTAAAATAATTCTAAGATCGCTTAAATTACATGATTTGGGTTAAGGGTATAGGGGTATATGTTTCTGACTAAATTTAATGGAATGTTAAAGGGATATGGTGATGAATATTCAAATTTTTATTTTCAAAACAAACTAAAAAATAAGAAGAAAATAAGGTCGAGAGCAGCCTGTTAGCAACTCCGAGCGAGCAGCCACATTTTACCATTTCGTCAGAAACAAAGGCTCCTATACCCTTCTTCCAGATCAGGTAGGCTGCTCGAGGGAGGAGCCAACGGGATGCTCCTACCCCTATATCCCCTCCCTTTTTATTTTTTTGAAAATAAAAATATTTATATTCATCACTATATCCCTTTAACATCCCATTAAAATTTCGTCAGAGACAGAGACTCTTATACCATTCATCCAGAACAAGTAATTTTAACGGTATTAGAATTGTTGTAATCGACCTGTTTTGGATGGAGGACATATGAGTCTCTATTTCTGACGAAATTTTAATGGAATATTAGAGGGATATAGTGATGAATATACATATTTCTATTTTCAAAAAAATAAAAGAATGAGAGGAAAATGGAGGTGGGAGCAACTCGTTAGCTCCTCCCAGAGAGCAGCCACATTTTACCATATACATATTTATATTTAATTGCTATTTCTAAAATCATTATGAAGTTTGGACAGGGTTGGCTCCTTTTGTCATGATTTAACTTATTTATATTTAATTGCTATTTCTAAAATCATTATGAAGTTTCATTAAAAAAAAAGTTCAATTCATATTCATATGTGCTTTTTATTCGATCCATACTCGGATTCCATGCTTATTGGATTCATATTCAGATTCACTCTTTATTCGATTCATATTTGTATCAGTTCTTTATTTGATCTGTATCCGGATCCACTCTTTATTCGATCCACATTCGAATTCGATAAATATCAAATTTGAATTCGTATTTGTGTTTTTAAGGATATGATTTCTTTAATGCATATATGAATCATATCCATATTCATATTCGTATTCGATAGAGATGAAGAGAATATGGGTATGGAAATAGGCACATATCCAATCCATATCCGATCCGTTTTCATCCCTTGATATAGTCGTCTTCGTAAAATGCAATGTGGGCACTCTTAAGTGCATTAAGTTTACTCTCAAAATGTCCTCCCAAGATCGTTGGTTTATTCGTGACAAGAAAACCTTCATACACTGCCTCAACCTCATCGACGAGGAATCAAATCAAGTCTCATCGATCCTTAACTGGAGTCTATAATCCTTTCTGATCACATATCTTAGGATACCCATGTCACCTAAGCCTCTTAAAAAAAATCGACCGGATCCCAATCATAAAAATGGGGAAAAAAACTTCCTGAGTGGAAGACATTGATTCTATAACATTTGTCGCTGACACAGCAAATCCATCGTGTGTTGGCTTCGCTTAGGGCCTGTTTGGTTGGCGGGTTGGGTTGGGGTACACCAGTGTACCCTTCCTTCCAACCCTCCCAACCCTCCTCACAGTTTATTATTCATCGGGGCAACTTAACCCAACCCAACCCAATCCAATCCAGCAACCAAACAAGCTCTTAAAGTACACAAAAATATCCTCGGAGACATTGATAAAATATGCAGGAAGTTACTCTGGTGTGGCTCCTTGACAAAAAAACACCGTCATCAAGCACGTTGGGAACACATTTGCCACCCTAAGGCCCTGTTCGTTTGGGGTATAAGGAGGAATGGAATAAGGGGAATAAGCCCTCAACACGCTTCCCCGTGGTACGACTATTCTTCATTATTTCATCTTATTTCACTCTTATTCCTATCTTTATCCCACCTTACCTACTTTTATTTCACCTTATTCTCCTTATATTTATCCTCCAGCCGAACGGAGAATAGACCCTTATTCACCTTATTCCCCATCCTTATTCATGCTTATTCTCCTACCGAACGGGCCCTAAGGATAATGATGGCTGGAAAATTCTAGATTTAGATAAATTTAATTGTTCCCTATTATCGCATCTCTTGGATCAATACCCAAGAGAACCCCAATTCTCTCCTAGCTCATATTGTCTGTGGGAGATTACACAACAACGGACTTGGGCCGTCCTTGAACATCCTCTCCCACGGAATTCTCCATAGTCCTTACTAGTGTTCCATTACAAAAGGTTTGGTGGACCTTTATTATATGGACTCCAAAGCTGTAGGCTCTGACAGCATTAATCAAAACCCCCCTCTCAATCCAGTTTCCAGCCTTGTGGGATTTAGCAAAAAAACGCGAAAAGTTCCTTGACCTAGGCACACTCAACACTATATGCCAGACAAAATTGGCTCAAAGTCCTTTTAAAAGAATCATCCTCCCACCATGATATCACTAAACCGAGACATTTCATCTCGATCGTGCCCCCCCCCCCCACCTTGATACCTTCAGGGCCGGCCCTGGGCATTGTTTTGAAGTGCAATTGCTCAGGGTCCATTAATTTTAGGGGCCCAGGTTTGCATGTAATCTGATTTTAAGATGAGGAATAAAATAGAATTTGTCGTGAAACACCTTACTGAAAAATAAACCCCTATAAATTAAGGATGAAAACAGATATGATATGGATTGGATACGCCTATTTCTATATCCATATTCATTTTATCTCTATCGAATACCGATACGGATATGATTCGGATATGCATTAAGGAAATCATATCCTTAAAAATACCGATACGAATTCGAATCCGAGTACGGATCAAATAAAGAGCGGACCCGAATGTGGATCGAATAAAGAGACAATCCGAATATGAATCAAATAAAGAGTGAATCCAAATATGGATCCAATAAACATGGAATCTGAATACGAATAGAATAAAGACCAATACGAATATGAATTGAATTTCAATCAAAGTTCAAAATGATTTTAAAAAAATGAAAATGAAATATAAATAAGTTGCATCATGACAAGAGGTAGCGTTGAAATAGCATGTGTTCTTGACTGGAAGCAAAAGAGAGGATAGGGTTTCGTAGCTTTTGTTAGTGTCCATTCCCAAACAAACGGAAGTTTATTAATACCACTGTTATATTATATTATATAATATATAATGCTAATAAATACATGGTGTTGTGGCGTATATTACATTAACTAATATATAAAACAATATTAAATGTTGTATTCGGATATCCGGATCTGAATCCAGATATTCAAGCCATTACCATATCTGCATACGTATTTGGAAAATTTTTACAACCCATATCCATATTCAATCCATATTCGATTAGTAGTTGAATACATATATCCGTATCCAGTAATTTTTCGAATACGGTAAGCAGATAGTCAGATATATTCGTATCTGTTTTCATCCCTACTATAAATTCGAATTTTCAGTGAATAACACAATGCTAAAGTCAAAAATTTAATAAGATTATATAATGGTTGATTGTTCCCCAAAAATAGAATGTTTCATTTTATACTTGATGGCAAACACACTAGGGACAATTTGCTTTTTTTTAAAAAAAATTAAGGACCTCCCTTTTTACTTTTGCCTAGGGCCCATGAAATATCAGGAACAACACTGGATACCTATCCTCTTCCTCAGCAGACATCAACCTGAGGCTTAAAGATAAAATTTACAACCTTCCATCTTAGAGTCTCTATGCTCCTCAAGTCCTTGAGTCATAACAGTGTTAGAAAGCAAGACCAGCCATTCTATCCAGATATACCAACCGCCAATGCTTGGCCCCTCTGTCCATCAGCAAATGAAACCATCACACGTTTATTCATGAGTTGTCAAAGGGGCCATCTCATTGTCAGATATCAGCCATACAAGCATCCATATGGTGGTTGATCTAAAAGGAGAGATGTGCAAGATTATTCCAGTGTACTCTTGCTCCTACTCTTCAAAATTGTCAAAAATGCATCCCTTCTCATAAACCACTCTTAGGCCCTGTTCGTTTGGGGTATAAGGAGGAATGGAATAAGGGGAATAAGCCCCCAACACGCTTCCCCGTGGTACGACTATTCCCCATTATTTCATCTTATTTCACTCTTATTCCTATCTTTATCCCACCTTACCTACCTTTATTTCACCTTATTCTCCTTATTCTTATCCTCCAGCCGAACGGAGAGTTGACCCTTATTCCCCATCCTTATTCCTGCTTATTCTCCTACCGAACGGGCCCTTAGGATTTATTTGTAAACTCCACCTTATTTGTTTGTTGCTATTTACTATTGATTATATTTGATAACCAATGATCTGCAGTTAAGAGCTCACTAGCTCCCTGAGCCTCCGACCGCGCACTCATCGACAGCTTGCAAGCAAGAAACAGTGGTTGCCGAGCCTCTTCCAACTCACTCAAGCCCGCACCTGATGGAGAATTCGACACTTTTTGGTAGACAGTTGAATTTATAAAAAAAAGGAATATTAATTTAGCATAATTATCTTTTACTCTTATAATTTGCAGGAATAGAATCTTCACTTTAAGAAATTATACAATTATGATTATCTGCACACTTTTTCATAAAAAGTTGCACTAATCATTGTTACTTCAGCGACTATTAAAAGAAAAAAAACCAACGGATAATCTTTGTGGGAATTTAACAACGACGTTATATTTTTGTTACCAATATAAAAAAATACATAATTTTACAATGAAAAATATCAGTTATACAATTAACTACCTAAAATATGACGATATGTATAAAATAAATCATTGCCATAGGTCAAACTTTTGTTGTATTATATAAAAAAGGGGTGTGTAAGAGGGAAAGCAATTGCCATAGGCTATAAATGCAATGTCATATTCGTACAATATTAATTAGTTGTGGATAAATCTATGTAAAAATTCAAAATCGTTCCCACCCTCGTATCACCATCAAAGTTAAAATGCACAGTATATCTAAAGTGTAGGTTTTTTAATCAATCAAGAAGCCTCTGAATCACTATATGGATTAGGCCAATCAACTTTAAATATCCCTCCTAATAATATGGATGGATTAGAGTTCTTAAAATTGCAATTGTCCCATTACTTTCCAAATTATTTAAGAAAAAGCCTGGGCTAAATCACCACTCACAAATTGATCACTAAATAATTCTATATAACATTTGCTGCGTCCGGACTCCAGACGATTTGTATCGGCTTTATGTATACCCACGTCACAGAATATATGTATACATACGGACTGTTTGGTATTTGTAACTTCGTATAGGATACGATCAGTCTTGCCCACTTGTAAGGCTTCGATTTGTCCAACATTATTTTTTTTTTCTTTGCATGCATTTTTCACCCTTTTAGAAACTTCAAGATTCATGGTGCCCAGTGTTGAGTTATATGGGTATGTAAATGGGTAAACGGATCCATGGATGAGGGACCGTTTATCCTAATTCATATATATTGTTCTCATCCCCCTTATTATTGAAACATAGTGAAGAGAGAACCCTAATCTCCTGTCAGAGAGATTAGGGTTTGTGTGTGCTTCTATGGTTTTTCCCTCTCCGTAGGGTTTTCCACGTTAAATCTTTGTGTCTTTTCTCTGTTGAGTGCTCCTTCAATCTTAACTTGGTATCAGAGCTTCAGGGAAAATCTGTCAAGATTGTTTGATTTCGATCCGCTGCCGTCATCGACCTTTGTTCATCCCCGAAGGCGTTCACCCGCCCGTGATCCATCGTTGTCGTGCTACGGTCCGAACGCCGCCGTCGTCTTGCTGCGGTCCTCCAGCGACGCCCTTCGAATCCTGCAGGGTTAGGGCTTGGTCGAAGTCCTTCACGCCTTCAACCCCTTGACACCCTTCGCTCGCTCGAGACCTCCCTCTTTGGGCGGTTCCCTTTGTGCCTGCGCGAGATATAGATCTCGAAGCCCTGTTCGTCAAAGTGGCTTCTGGTTTCTATTCTCCTTACTGGATATTACTGGATTTTTCCCCCAAATATTTTTTGTGTGGTCGACGTCCTGCAATTCAGAATAATTGTGGCCGAGGATTTGTGTGGCCTCCTGCTCTTGTTCTCCAATTCTGAATATCTGTGTGGCTTCCTGCTAGAGATTCTATTATTTCCGGCCTCCAGCATTTCAGAATTTCTCCAAATATTCGTGGCTTCCGAATATCTCCATGATCTCCTGCATTTCATATTAAGCCTGCTGGATAGGCTTACTGGATAGCGACAACATTTGTGAGTATCATCCTCCTCTTGTCCTCTTTTGTGAAGTAATTGGTGGTTTATCCATACAATGACATCGGAAGAGATTGTTGAGACTACAAACATAAAAATGGAACATGTACCGACTCAGATCACCACCCTTAAATTATCAAAATCAAATTATTTACTGTGGTCTGCTGCTATGGAAATTGCTCTTGCTTCAAGGGGCCGCGGTGGTTATATTGATGGCCGGAAAGAAACTCTTGCTATAACTGATAAATTATATGAACAATGGTATGTAGAAGACAGCCAGTGCAGGAACTGGATTATCAATGTTGTTTCTCCTGATATTCAACCCCTTATTTTAAGGAAGAAAACTGCAAGGGAACAATGGCTTACTCTGGAGAGTATGTATGGTCAGAAAAAACAGGACGTTCGAATGTACCAGTTGAGTCGAGAGATCTATAATATGAAACAGGGGGATATGTCGGTTGCGGGGTACTATGCAACTTTAAAAACTAAATGGGAGGTGATTGATTACTACTCTGATGACAAGTGGACTAGTACTATAGATCAAAAAAAGTACTGGGATGAGATCTGGAAACAACGAATCTTTATTTTTCTCGGTGGCCTTAATAATGAATTTGAAGCTACTCGGAGTCAGCTTTTGACAACTGGCATCGGTGCAGACATTGAGGAGATTTATCATGCCATTGAGTCAGAAGAACAACGGCGTGTTGTGATGAAAGATGAGAGTTTTCCTTCTTTTGAGAGATCTGCATTGGTAAGCAAAGGGGTTAAAAGTGGTTACTGGAAAGATAAGAAGTGTGGTCACTGTAAAAAGACGGGTCATGGGATTGACTACTGTTGGGAACTTCATCCTGAACGAAAACTGAACAAAGGAAAGAAAAACGTTGCAATGGCTGCTGGAAATAAGAGATTGACAGATGATCAGCTTAAAGACCTCCATGCTTATGTCCAGAAGATCTCTGATCGTGGGAAAGAAAAATCCGATGCTGACATTTTGAATGCTGCCATGGCTGTTGAGAAATGTGAAGGTATGACTCTCTTTCAAAATGAATGGATTATTGATAGTGGTGCCTCTGACCATATGACAGGTAATGCAAAAATGTTTCAAGATTATAAACTTGCCTCTGGAAGAGAAAGAGTGAACTTGGCAAATGGGACCTCTGTTAGTGTGGCAGGCAAAGGAGAGTCGGTCGACATCAAATAATACCTCAGAAAGCATCAACTATGCATCGATTCTCAATTAGATACCTTGTTTTTGAAATGTAACAAAGACGGTACTAGACTCCCATGTGCAGAAGTTCATTGAAGCATGTATAAGAGACAAAAAAAAGATTAGATCCATCATTATACGTTTAAAAAACGGAGCCTCTAATTGAGAATTGAAGCAAAGTTGGGATTTTTTTTGTAATTTACTCTAAATTACAATAGTAACCGTGTCGCGTACATCAGTATTCATTACGAATTGTTTATAATTATATCTCTCGGATTCTTTTTTTTCTAAACATAACTGAAATTTTTTCAAATCCTATATCTATTCAAGAATAAATCGTTGAATAATCTATGGCAACAAATTCATCGACATGCTAGCTTTCGAAGCTTCAAATCTTTCTAACATGGTTACAAACTGCATATATGCGAAATCTAATTCCCAAATATCCTTCACACGAAGCTTTGTCTTTAATTCGTAGATTTTTTTTTTCAAAAAAGCATTATGTACTTTTCAAAGAGAAAAAATATTCATTTCCCTCGTCCAAAATGTGACTAAACACAAAAAGATTTAAATTATGAGAAATGTCCCTGTAAAGTTGTGAACGTATCAATGAATCCTAAACTTTAAGGATTAGTTCCGATCTACAATAAAGGATTATAGAAGCTTATGGAAGATATCATTTGAACCAAAAAAATAGGATAGGGACTCTCTTTGTTACTTTCCAAAAATGACAAACCTAATTGGAAATTGATGCATAGCCAGAGACCTTTTCTGTAATTTACCTCAGAAAATTAAAGGAAAATAACAAAAAAAATTTGTCACCTATGCATTGATTCCTAATCTTGGAACCTCATTTTTAGAATGCAACAAAGAGGGGCTTTTTTTCTTCTAAAACGGTCTTTAAACTTCCCCTATCATTGTCGATGTTAAACCCTAAAGTTAGACAATTTAAACCTATTTGTTATGTTTGAAAAACGAGACCTCTAACTGAGAACCGACTCGTAGTTTCGAACTCTTTTTTGTATTACCCAAAAACTAAATGAAAGATACAGGGCAAAAACCTGACTACCAATCTGTGCCGATGAAGAGCCATTTTCCAAACTGATTGTTCCAATGAAGAAAGTGCAAATCTTTATTTCCAAGTATACAAGGACTGCCATCAGACATGCTGACAGGGCGGATCCTCTGCGGTGGGAGGAGCGTACACCGTGGTCTCCGCCGTGGGTGTGGTAATGCCCACTGCAAACTCTGCGGTGTACCCTGCCGCCGCTGAGGATCCATTCTGGCATGCTGAAGAGGCCATGAGAACTGTTGTGTGATCAAATGGGTACTATAGACATTTTAAGCCACCAAGAATGGGATCCTGGTTCACCATGTAAAAGACAGTAGATGTACAAGTATAGATACAATAATGTCTCATTTGGAGCAAGATACTAGACCATGCAACGAGGATGGTTATGCATAAACTTGTACTACTGTAACTGCACAACCACGCTGTTCGAAGATTTCACTAGATGTAGCCACCTAAGTTTTTGTTGACATCTCTGTGATAATGGTCAGACAGAAGCCTTCATGTGATATATATATTACACCCAGGACTGATGGAACGATGACATTATTATTCAATAGTGGCAAAGATTGACAAGAGTATGCAGGCGTGTTACAGGAGCAACAGAAAGACCTAACCTACCACCCTCCTCAATGACATCACAAAATGAATGACTGCAATAGTAGCATTATAAAGGAGTTGGGATCAAGGCACACTGGGAATTTACTGCAAACTTATTTTGGAAATATGTCAAAATCTTCTGCTCGTAGCTAGATTCTGCAAAAAGATAGATCATGCTAGTAAAAATCATCAAAATTTTAACATGTACCCCCTCGTACTATCCGTGCACTGGAACTCAATTAGTTGCTTGAACCCACAAGTTCTTTTGCTGGCGACGATAACACCATTTTCATCGGCTGCATCTTGAAAATAATTTAAGTCATTAATTGTTGAATACAAGCTAGGAGAGAAGAATGAGATGCCATCACATGTTAATCAGATAGAAGAATCTTCTGTGGCAAGGGCCCACAGTGAATGCCAAGTTGTCAGCCAGCAGGTGAGACATGTCTTGACTCAGAATTAGATCAAAAGAAGATTTGACGAACTTCTCAAGAACATATAAAGTGGGGGTTTTCTCACTCATGGCAAAAACATGTAGGGTAATCAAAATTCAGAATTTGTCTAATAGGATAGGAATGGCATTTAAGGGGTTCCTTCAAATTGTCAATAGATTATTGTTGATGTATCTGAGCTGTCTGCACCAGAATTTTTTTACCTACATACCACTAAAAAAAGTACTAAGCCTTCTCCCACTATAAATAGGGTCGGCCACATGGATTCTTAAATCCATGTTGAAAGATTCGACTATTTTTTACGTTGGCCGTCAACTACCTAACGCAACCCCTACAAGAGCGGGATTTGAACCCTGATCTTTTGTGCAGTAGACACATTGTACTACCACTAGACCATTAAGTGGGTACAAACCCACTTAATGGGTCACCGCATTGTAAAACCTACATACCACTACCTCCTTAATTTATTTTTTTTGTCAAGATGTTAGGAAAATAGATTGGTAGTCGACTCTTTTGGTGCTCAGATTTGTACAGGACTCAGAATACGATATCTGAAGACAGATTGAAGCATATTTATCATCTTTAAATAAGTGTCATCACCTCAGCTAACTCTTTTTCATGCTTCTGAATGAATGCCGTATCAACTATGCCATTTTTGAAGTCCTGAAATTGTTTTTTAAAAAAAACATGACATTCAGTTAGCATGCCCAAGATTAGGAAAAACCATTTTCATGTCCGTCGAAGATATTGAGAACACTGACCTCAATCTCAAGAATAAGTTTGTGATACTCGATTGTGGTAGGAATTCCTGCAAATGAGAAGAAAAGCATTAGCTACGAAAAGGAGATTTTTCCTCCATCTGCCATACACCATCTAAGTTCTGTATCTTGGACACCTCATCACCAATTACAATCGGCATTCCATGTTCTATACCACCATTAGTGGGGTATTTGTTCACGTCTCTGGAGTTTAATAACTTTCTAAGAGGAATATGAGATACATAGGTGCATATACATTCATGCACGTACTTGTGTATGTATGTAGTATGTATGCATGCATGGCCTTGATGGGTGAACACATAGATGGATGCTTGCATGCCTTAAGCACGGAAGGATGCATGCATTGATGCAATGCATGTATATATGCGTCATACACAGATGAATGCATGGTTGGATGGAAGGTAATGCATAGATGTTCCAGGCTAGTTCAATACAATTTTGATGCAAACTCTTTAAATGGGTCTTACAGGTGGCAGTTTTTCATTTAAGATCTTTGAAGGGGCAGTTTACATTCTGTATGACTCAATACAAGCAGTAGGTCCTGAGCTGATATATAAGTCATGGTAACTCATATGATATGATGACTAAGAATGCGTTGACAGGGTGATCAGAGTGGCACCAATCTGTTTCAGGAATTTTAGAATATTTAAGGAGTCGTAACTTCTTGAGCATATCAAAGTAGACAAGCATTATATTGTATTCGTTGTTATGGTCACATTGGTAAGATGGGCGTAGCCCACTTTATGGTGGTACTAGTAGTATTAATAGAGAAACAAAGTGAGAAAATTTTGGTAACGTTATTATTATTAGATAAACAAAGTGAGGACAATTTTGTAACTTCCAAAAAGAGCTTGTATTTAGTAGACCATTGTTCGATGCAACGTATTCTAATTTATAAAGTAACTTAGAGATTCGTATGGCAAGAAATTCATAGATGGAACAATTACCTGTAACAACAGTATCATCCAGAGCCCTTTTCATGCGCTCAATCGCTTTTTCTCTTGTTGGTGCCCAAACAATAAGCTACAAGAAAATAAGGAATGTAAAGAAAACTGGACATCAGCCATGATAATGTTTCATTTTTTACAAAAAAAAACAAAAACCGAAAACACTTGCAAGCTGGTCTCAATTTAGAAGCAGAATAATCTGAAATAAAATCTATGCCTTCACAAGATTGCTCTTAACAAAAATATAGATCATTAAACCCCGTCTAAATTCTGAGACGGAAATGAAAAAGAAAATGCAAATCATATATTTGTTATTTACCTTTCCAAGTAAAGAGTCGTAATTGGGAGGAACAACGTAATCCTGATAGACATGGCTGTCCATTCTGACAAACGGTCCCCCAGATGGCAAGTACGCAGTTATTCTTCCTGTATTAGAGTTTGTTAGCAGGGAAACTAACGATAACAAGTTGAATTTTTCCGTATATAACTAAAATTTTCATTTCCATATTCTTCTCATGGTTTTATACAATTTATTGACTTTAACCACTCAACCTTTTAATCTTTGTTTCTAAGTCTCTCCCCATCCATTACTTGACATATACTCAAGGTGTTCAGTATAATATCTAACTCCATATTACATAAATATAAATTTAATAATGTGTGAATATGAGAAATATGACAAAGGAAACAGAAAACTTGGATTTACGTGGGATCTTACTCCTTAAGGAGCATGATCATACCATGGAAGAAAGACTCCGTAAGGAGCATGATCATATGATGGGAGAAAGACACCAAGGGCTGGATTTCAATTAGAATTCTCAATGAATACAGGGAATTTCAATTAGAATTCGTAATGAATGTGGGGATGTGTGGCTAGGTTAGTCCATTATAACGAATCATACTTTTTAAGGAGCGGGATAAAATCATGAGAGAACCATTGATGTTTGTTGAGAAAATATCAAAATCTATATTCCAAAAAAACCTAGAACTCCTATATAGAGGAGCTCATGGGTAAATTACATGAGATGGAAGAAAAGAATATAAAATGTGAAACTAGTACATAGACATAATAATATCTCTACATTCCCCCTCAAGATGGAGCATAGATGCCAATCATGCTCAGCTTCGAAGTACACTTCTGAAAGGGTCCTTTGAGTAAGATCTTGGTGAAAATGTCTGCAGTTTGTTCCCCTGAACTTATATGAGAAGTATAAATAAAGCCTTCCCAAATCATGTCCCGTGTATAGTGGCAATCTACTTCAATATGTTGAGTTCTCTCATGAAAGACAGAATTACTTGCAATGAATAAGGTTGCTTGATTATGACACTGCAATTGCCTCGGAAATGACACAACAATATATAAGTCAGTTAGAACAGCTCAAACCCACATCATCTATGAGCTCCCTTATGCCCCAGCTCTATATTCTGATT
Organism: Ottelia alismoides; assembly: GCA_037367405.1. Taxonomy (NCBI): domain Eukaryota; kingdom Viridiplantae; phylum Streptophyta; class Magnoliopsida; order Alismatales; family Hydrocharitaceae; genus Ottelia; species Ottelia alismoides. The sequence continues at coordinate 152,802 of JAZKJV010003342.1, read as the reverse complement.
CAACACTAGACCTGACAACCATGGTCTATTTCTTGCCCTTCCAGGATACTAAAGAGCCACCAACAAATACAACAAAGCCCGAGGTAGACTTTTCTATCCTTAGAATACCCTGCATAGTATGCACCTGCGCAGTGAGAGATGTCCCTCTTATGAACAACAAATCCTACACCGGGGGATGACATCAACCGACTGACCCGACTAACAACAAATGAGATGCCTGGCCTAGTGATGGTAACATTAGTAGCTTTCCCACCAATTCTTTGTATCTTCTCATGTATACCTCCCATGTATCATCAACGTATAGCCTCATGCTCGGATACATAGGAGTAGTGGCAGGTCGACCCCCACTTATGCATGTCTCAACTAGCGTATATGTAACATATTTTCTTTGGGTCATCACAAGGACATGTTGATACCGTAAGATGCCAAGATCCTTGCGGATAAACCATTAACCAAGAAATTCTTTTGCCTTGTTTATCCCCTTCACATCATCTCTTGTAACAAGGATATCATCAATATACATCATAATAACGATTGTACCCTTGGAACCAAGCCCTTGAACTCTGCTTAAGGCCATCGATGGCCTTGTGAAGTCTACAAACCTGCTGACACCCCCCCCCCCAACAACAAACCCCAGAGGTTGCTGCATGTAGACTTCTTCTTGGGGATCACCATACAGAAATGTATTTTTGACATCAAGTTGAAATAAAGACCAATCATGTACCACTGCTACAACAAGGAGAACTCAAAGTATGGAGTAACAAGCAACCAGGGAGAATGTATCCAGATAGTCCACCCCGTAGGTATGAATGAACCCACGTGCAACTAATCTGGCATTGTAACGATCAATACTTCAATCGGTGTGGTGCTTGACAGTAATCGCCCACTTGTAAATTACAATAGACACTCCAGTAGGAGTAGGGACCAAGCTCCAGGAGCCACGTGACTGTAGCGCAAACATCTCCTCTTCCATGGCATGAAACCACCTACTATCTCTCAAGGCCTCTTGGTAAGTCCCCAGAATCTCCATGGCTAATAGACCAAGTGCAAACTTCCCGAAACCCCCCGTTTGGCGATATGATGCACGTGTACACCTCTGTTTCTAATGTGTAATAGGTACATTCAGGTTATTAGGGAACTCCTAAATCTGTATGCCCTGTAAAGGTTCCTGCTCAGACACGTCTCCAGTTCCATCAATAAAAACAATGTATTCAGAACGAACCTGAGACATGCTGGATAACGGGAGAGGACCATGAGCAGAAGCCAGCCGACGAGTTTAGAAACGTGGCAAGGGTGGAACAAGGGAAGTGGGTTGTGGTGGTATAGTAGAAGGTTTGTGGAGGTGGTGAAGGTGGAGCAATAGGTACAGCGGGAGGTGGTGATGGGCTTGTAGGAGGTGGTATGTAGACCTCATCATCTAAAACAGATGAAGTCAATCTATCTCCTGTAGGGGAAAATACATCATTGACTCAAAAAACGAGACATCAACACTAGCATAATATTTCATGCTTTATGGATCATAACATCTAATATCCCTTCTGTGTCCTGGAGTACCCAACAAAAACACATATGACAGCTCTAGGAGAAAGCTTGTCAAGATCAAGAGACAACTGATATACAAAGGCAACTGAACCAAAAACACGAGTAAGTGAGAACAAAGCCTTCTCGGGAAAGGCAAGTGAGAAAGGAATTTTCTCACCTAGTATTCAGGAGGGCATGTGATTCACAAGATAGCAAGCAATAAGAATTGCATCACCCAATAATAAATGTGGAGCACATCTCTGAATGAGAAGGGTTCGAATAATATCAAGTAGAGGATGCTTACATTCTATAACACTATTTTGTTGAGACATGTAAGCATGTGAAGTTTGATGAACACTACCGCAAGATGAGAAGAACTGCGAGACTGCAAGAGTACAAAATTCCAATGCATTATCAATTCATAGAAATTTGACTGAGGAAAAGATATTCTTTACTTCATTGATAACAGGTTTTATTTTATCACATTTCCAACCTTGGAGTTATTTTTTAATAAGAATATCAAGTGGAAAGAGAGAAATCATCTACAACCACTAGATAAAATCTGTATCCCTAACGATCGGGTACACGACTCGGACTCCAAATGTCTATATGAATCAACTCAAAAAGAGAACTACTACTCCGGCCCCTGACAACTAGGAAAAGCAAACCGGTGATGTATTCTTAACTGACATTTCTCGCATTGAAGGATGAGCGGGTGAGATCTGAGGAAGAATGTGACACATCTTCTGAAGAGGAAGGTGACCAAAGCACAGGTGCCACCTAAACGGAGAGACTGATCGTGTACGATGAGAAGATAGACCAGCATATGGAGTACGAACCAGTCAACAGAGGCTTCCCTGCTCACGGCCACAACCAATCACCCTGCCCGTAAGAATTTCCTGAAATACAAGAAAAGATGGATCAAAAATAGCACGGTAATGTAAATCCTTTGTAATCTAACTAATAGACAATAAATTCATAAAAAAGGAGCATACAACACATTGTGTAGATGCATTGAAGGCATCAAACTGATCTCCCCATGTTCTACAATTGGCGAATGAGTCCCATAAGCTACGATAGTTGATCTGCCCGAGGGTACCTGTTTGTATTCAGCAAACTGACTCCTGTCTCCACACGTGATGGGATGCCCCAAAATCCATAATCCATCTTGTAATATCGATTCTACGACAACTGGTAAGAACATAGAATGCTACCTGAGGTATTGAAGAAGCAGAGGCTGCAACCAGCAAGGGGCATAATCTCCCATAATAGAGCCAAAAGTCATCAAACCTCTGATTAGATGTAGGAGTGGTGGGGAGCTCAACCTGCTCATCTACACGGGCATATGCAGGAAAGCCATGCCTATAGTAGCATGTATCCTCCGAGTGTCCTGGACAGTGGCAATATGTACATGACTGGCGAATACGACCTCCTCTACCACGTGGTCCATGACCACGAAATTGAGAAGAGCCTCCCCTATCGTGGGAGGCGGCCAGCACAGAAGAGGCCTGGTGAGAAACAAACGATGGGACAGTGATCCTGTTGAGTCTGTGGTAAGCCTCCTCCATGGGGAGAATAGTAGCATTCGCAGTGTCTGTGATTGAGCAGCACCATACTCTAGATCAAGTGCTGCTATAAATACGTCAACCATATTAGCATTCATGTATGCCTTCTGTTGCTCAAGGGTGGCAGCAAGAGGTATAAAACTATGGAGCTTCTCAAACATACCGTGAAGAGAGATGTATAAAGAACGAAGAGGGCGTCCATTCTGTTTGACTGTGAAAATGGCATGCTCCAGTTGCAGGATTTTCGTCTCATTCCTTTCTTGGGAATAGTGGCTGTGAGAATGTCTCATATCGCCTTTGCGGTGGGCTGATGTAAAACATCATTGGTGATCTTTACCGTTAATGTAGCAGATAACTAAATACATGCAAAGGCATCGTCCGTCTCCCATGAGGCATTCACTTTAGTTTCCTCAGTCAGCTCCTCGGTAAGAATATGTTTCTCATCGATAGACTGCATGAGACTCGTGAACTACATGACTCATATTTCATAATTTGTCCCATCCATCTTGACTATCGGCGACGGACCTCGAAAAGCGCCTGTAGTGAGATGTCAACCTTGTTTCTGATATACTGTCGGATTGAGAAAAACTAGGATTTGTAGACCGAAAGAAGATTTGTCCACACAACATACGTGGAAGTGGTTGCATATGTAGACTTACGATGCAACAAATCCCATCAACGACCTCTGCTGCAAAATGTGATCGCTACTGGAAGAAGATGCGTCAATAGGCAGGAGCCGCGAGCAGCGAGCAATGACGGAACCAACAGGGAGCGACGGAGGTATCGGGAGCCGAAGGAGGCGACAACGATGGTGCCGCAAGCGGTGCCACTCTAGGAGGAGGGGCAACGGGTGGGGGCTAGGTTTTTTTTCTTGGGCATGAGAGCTATGGTCTAGGACTGCAGCTCTGATACCATGTTGGGAAAAAGATCAAAATCTATATTCCAAAGAATCGTAGAGCTATCTTATATAGAGGAGAAGCCCATGTGTAAATTACATGAGATGGAAGAAAAGAATATAAATTGTGAAAGCAACATAGACATAATAATATCTCTATAGTGTTTGGGGCTTTTTAAACTACTAGTACATCATTTCCCCATTTCAAAAAAAGCACATAAAATCTGATCACTAACTTTCAGATTTCCCAACTAATTTGTTGAAACTTGAAAACAATAGCCGGAAATAGTGTGCAGAAAATATTGCTTTGCCACACTTTGGGAGAAAATCAAAGTAATAGTCATCTTTGTAAATTGAATCTATTTATTGAAAATTATAATACAAGGTCCCATAAACACCTACCACTCTCGCAATAGGAGATCAGGGGCTAAACACATGATCCCACTAAAAAATAAGTAAGGTTTCCATAAGATTACATCTTTCAACTAACTAAGCTTTTCTTTTTTTCAAGCCCCTCTTCTAACTAACTCAATCTTTCATTTTTTTCACAACCCTCGAGACAGGGAATGCACTGCTCAACTTGGGCCTGAACTCTTACACCGGATACATTATAGTATAAACTACCTCGATTCAATGCACACTCTTGGCTAATGATGACAACAACAATGTATCAAGGCCATGTTAGGGAGTTAGAGGAACTAGAGAGATGAAGCAAGGTTGCAGAAATCAGTAGTCGGTTGATTGGGTCATTGACTAAGGATTAACCGACAGTTGGGCAACTAATCAGATTTAGTTGGACTTTATTCAGTTTTGAAATGTTTTAATTATTTTCATTATATAAATAATTTTTTATGCATATATTTTTATATATTTGTTGGAGAATGTAATAGGTGGGTATTTGGATCTTACCAAGACCCAATTACCCCACTCAAGTTTAGTCCCACATGGATGAGCGGTGGGACTCCGGTCTGTTTGAGGGGCTATATAAGGAGCCCCTCACCCCATATACTCATTGAGAAATTCAATAGAACACCTTCTCCTTTGAGGGCTTCTCCCGTAGTTTCATCCCGCTCCTTTAGGGAGTAGGGTTCCACGTAAAAATCTTGGTGTTTATGTTTATATTTCTAGTTCATGCTCTGTTTATCATTTTCACTTCCGCATTCATATTTTCCAACATGGTATCAGAGCGGGTCAGTTCTCAAGGATTTTTTATGTTCTTTATTGGATTTGTTTGAGATTCTATTATATCATTTGATCATGTTCCGAGATCTATTCATATTATTCAAGTCATATAGGTTCTAGGGTATTAAGGAACCCTAATTTCTGTGAAGATTCCCGAAGAGAAGAAATCTTAAGGTTCAATCTCATGAACCCTAAATCTGGTTCCGGACCAATGCAGGGCTCGACCCCTCTTCCTTCCAGCAACATCTGCGCAGGCGGAGGCGCAGACGACACCCATCCAGCAGCCTGCGATCTCGCCTCCTGTAAAGAAAATAAAACAAGAGCTTCCAGGCAATCAGCCCTAGCCGCATCATACGGTGCTCCAGATCAAAGAGCTCCTCACGCCCTCCCACCAGGTCGAAACCTACAGGCGGTGAGCCCACGATTTTTTAACGTGTGGCGGTAATGTCATCCCCGCATAGCCCCTTGTACAGGCATGCGAGCCCTAATCCCATGGCTCCTCCTTCCCAGGTGTGCTGCTCCAAATCCATATGGTACACAAGCGAGGCCCCTCCCCTCAGTTCTCCATCTGCATTTTTGTGCCTACTACGCAGCATCATGCGCCATCCATATCCTCACGTGAGCGCATCCCTCCAGATCATGCGGTGGCGACGCCTCTTAGCCGCTCTCCTCCATCGCTCTCGCTCACAGGTGGAGCCCTTGCCCACTTCCTGCTAAACACCGACGGCACCCCCAGGTGGTGCCAACCCCCCCTTCTATCCACCTTCTGGCGACACCTCTCGGCTACGATCAGTCGCATATGGCGGCAGTGCAGAGACTAGCTACCATGTGGCAGCACCTCATCGCCCTTAACTCCATCTCGCTCCTCTCCTGCGACGCGCATCTCCAAGCAGAGCCCCCGCTCTAGGCGGTAGAGCCCTTCTCCAGGTGCCGCACCCCCCTTTTGCACCTCCAGGAGGAGGCTCCCCCACATCGCACACCCTCTTCTACAGGAAGCTCCTACCGAGGCGATGCTTCTTGAGAATGGGGTTCCAGAGTGGGAACCCTAGCAAGTGGGGCCATCGTGATTTAAAAAAAATATAGAGGTGACCGCTTCATTGTTGGGCCCTTTGAGCCGATAAAAAGGGGAGGCACAACCGTGAGAAAAAAAACGAAAGAAGCCCACTGTTTGGGCTGGAAATTTAAAAAAAGGGGGAGAGAGAGGTGCATAGTTTTGTAAGCCAATTGGGCTGAGTTGCATTGGGCCCTATTTGTGCCGAGTGAATTTGTCAAAAAAATAGAAGAGAATAGCCGAAAAAAGAATGGTGGCTAAGAAAAAAATATTTGAATTGTGCAAAAAAATGAAACATAAAAAAATGGATGATAAAAAATGTGTATGTTATTCATTTTTTCCTCCAAATTGATGTTATCTGCTCTTTATTCTATCAAGTATGGGAGAAAGGGGGAGTCAAAGATGTATTTTTCACAACTTCTATTGCCTGACTACGACTGATAAACCAACACTCTCGACTACTACTACGATCATCCATCTTCACCGAGCATCGACTTCTTCGTCAGGGTGTATACTTCTTTTACGACCCTATCATTTCTCTGTGTTGGACTTCTTCTGCAGTGATTCTTCTCCACGCACGACGGAGATATGTTCCGGTGACCTGCAGGCACGATAGAGATACGTTTCGGTGACCTGATATCGCAGCGGCTCCAGATGGCAGAGATACGTTCTGATGACCTGAAAGCCGCAGACCCGTCCTCATGTGAGATCTTCAACTAGTAGCGGATATGTGTTCTTCTTGTGATGTATCGTGCGAAGATGTGTTGTATACTTTCTTTTTTGTTGCAAGCTGCAGGTTTCTCGGCTTCAGCTTGAGGAGTGTTGGAGAATGTAATAGGTGGGTAATTGGATCTCACCAAGATCCAATTACCCCAGTCAAGTTTAGTCCCACATGGATGAGCGATGGGACTCCAGTCTATTTGAGGGGCTATAAGGAGTCCATCAACCCCTATACTCATTGAGAAATTCAATAGAATATCTGCCCCTTTGAGGGCTTCTCTAGTGGTTTCATCTCGCTTCTTAGGGAATAAGATTCCACGTAAAAATCTTGGTGTTTGTGTTTATATTTCTAGTTCATGCTCTGTTTATCATTTTCTCTTCTGCAGTCCTATTTTCCAACAATATTTACATAGATTTATACATTTTCTAAACCATTATAATAAAGGGATTTTTACACCCATAACCCTAAATAATTTTGCAATTACAATCATAATCCTGCATAATAGCGAATTACACGAGAAACCCTGAGTAATGCTTAACTCTTACATGTCATAACCCTGTGTTATGGTCCGTTTAAGATGTCTGTTATAATTGATGGTTTAGGTTAGAAAAAGTCAAAATTACCCTTAATGCTCAACGTTATTTGCAAATCATGCCCTATATCTCTCTTCGTTGAGTAAACCCAGAGCATAGGATCTACTCATAGGAATTTTTCACATAAAAACTCTTCCAACTGTCTTGTAGTAATTGCTTTATTTATTTCATTAGAGAATTCTTTACAACAATATAATGATTTCGATGAATAAAAACTCTGCAGGATAGAAACACACTGCATGTTCTTCTTGCAAATGTCGAAGCTGTCGCAGGTTGTCGGATACACGTAATATCCAGGCAGAGGATAGAACCGCATCCTGGAGGGAGGGGGTCGGCGGGTCTGGAGTGGGAGGCGGCTAGCCTAGGTGGGGTGGGGGGGGGGGGGAAGCGACTAACCGGATGCGGCTAGCCTTGAGGGAGGGGGGCGGCAGGCCTGGAGCGAGACGCGGGCCTGGAGCGGGAGGCGGCTAGCGTGGAGATAGGGGGAAGTGAGCCTGGAGGGGGGTGGCTTGGAAGGGGTGGCCGCATGGAGCGGGAGGCGGTCTTTATGGGTGGTTGCAATGCCCCCGAGAAGACGGGGGTTGTGGGCAGAGTGATCAGAGAGAGAAATGGGCAAGATAGGCGGAAGTCGCGGGGGAGATAGAGAAGCAGGTGATCACAGGTGGTTACTTGGCCAAGGGGTTTGGTGCGTCGTGCGTGCGACGTGGGTCCCGCAACTGCCACGCGAAGCGGAGGGGTGGTTGGGTGATTGCAACACCGCTGGAGAGGTGAAAGGAATGGAGAGAGAGGAGTGGCAGAGGGCTTGGCGACCGACGGTTCCGCAGGTCAGCCACAACGCTCGCGCAAGGTCTGGAGGCACATGTGCAACAAGAACGTTGCGAATATAAGTGGGGATGATTGTAGCACCCTAAATATAGTATCACATAAAGTAATCACAAAGTGTGGTAATATCTTATAAATAGTAGGGCCTACCACTAGACAACTTGAGCTTAAGCATTTTGGGGGTGGTTGAGGGCTCCAATTGGACCCAAGCCCTACAAATTATCTGGATCAGTAATTCTCGATAACGGACCAGAACTAGGTCCTAGTACATTACATAACATATCTTTAATATCCATTTTGGTATGGATGATCCACATACATCAATATATATATATATATGTTATGGATAATTCCGCATTTTACACCATTCGTGGAGAAGGGTGTACTGAACATTCTACTCTGAAACAATATTCATAAGGAGGCAAGTTCTAAACTTTTAGACAATCTAAAGGTCTACTCCTTGCCAGTCTATGATCTTATTAATAGACACATGTCACATGTCTAAGTCATGATGTCATATCATCGTTAAATGATTTCATCCTCTTTTTCATCTTTAACGGTATAATTCAACAATTGAAAAGTCAACAAACCATTCACTAATATATTCTAATTTCATAGAGTTCTCTAGATGTTAGATTACCTTTTGAAATCTATCCACCATAAGTCTTTATTACAAATTCCTTTCAAAATGCAAGTCTATCTCTAACAAGTTCAGAAATAAACAATAAATCTTTTCTAATATCTAGATCATAAATGTAGAGATATATCTATGTTTTCTGTGTCTTTGTCATTATTTTATTTCTTTGTGTTTGTCTTGCGTAATTTACCCATAGGTCTCTCCTCTATGTAAAATAGCCTAGGGTCCTTAGGAATAAATAACTTTTCTATTTTCCCCAACGTGGTATCAGAGCGGCGATCCTAGACAGGAGCTCTCGTGCCCTAACCGTAACCACATTTGTCGCCCCTTCTCTCTTCTCCTTTAGGCGTCGTCGCCTTCTTCTCTCGACAAGCAGTCGTTGCCGTCCCTCATTCTCTTCTTGGTCGACAGCCTCCATTGTTGCCGAGTCAAGTCACTACCGTTGTCGGGCCGCCTTCCCTCTCGGATGCTGCCGCCACTGCTAGGTTGTCTTCTCTTGATTGTTGGCCCTTATTGTCGGGCCTCTGTCATCGCCAAGCCCTCGTTGCCACCAGGCCCTACTATCGTCAACCCGCAGCCCTATCTGTGTGTATCGAGGTCTGCTTGGGTTGAAGGATTTGATTGCATAAGTCTACATATGCAATCGAATCCTCATATGTATGTGTAGAAACCTATCTATTAGTCTACAAAATCCTAGTTTTCGTCACCCGCCAAGATGTCAAAGCGCAATATCGATATCCCTACCATAGGTGCTTTCAGAGGTCCAGCGTCGATTACCAAGATGGATGGGATAAAGTACGAGCTCTGGGCCATGCAGTTCTTAAGCCTTATGAAGTCTACAGGTAAGAAGCATGTTCTTACCGAGGAAGATCTAGTTGAGAAAACCGGGGTCAACGCATCGTGGGAGGCTGATTATGTGTATGCCAATGTTTGTCTTTCTGAGACATTGACGATAGAAATTGCCAATGTATATTACATCAGCCCATCGCCAAGGCGATGTGAGACATCCTCGCAACCACTTACTCTCAAGCAAGGAACGAGACAAAGATTCTGCAACTTCAGGGAGATATCTTCACCATCAAGCATAATGGGCGTTCACTTCTTTCTTTGTATACATCCCTATGAGGGATGTTCGAGAAGCTCCACTGCTTTATGCCACTGACGTCTACTCCTGAACAACATAAGATATATCAGAATGCCACCATAGTTGGTGTATTCCTTGCAATCCTTGATCGTGAGTATGAGGATGCTCGTTCCCAAATTTTAGCAGATGTCACTACTCCTCCTATGAAGGAAGCGTTTTGCCGACTCAGTAGGATTACTGTTCCTTCGACGTCCTCTAGTAAGACCTCTTCGGGGATGACAGCCTCCTGAGGTAGAGGAGGCTCCTCTCATCTTCATGGATGCGGACCTAGTGGTGGAGGAGGTTGTATTTGTCAGCACTGAACGTATTGGCATCATCCTGGACATACAGAGGATACATGTTACTCCAAGCATGGTTTCCTGTATCGGCCTAAGTAGCGAAGCAGGTTGAGTCTTCGGCTACTTCCACTTCAAATCACCCGTCAGGCGCTCGAAGGAGACATGAGAAGCAATCGGATAGGAGGCACAGGAACGCTTCTACATCCTAATAGCAATAGATAAATAAATATCATCATTATCCCTGCCACCAACCTGATCATCAACCTCCTGAGATAACTCCTGCTAAGAAAAAATACCAGCCCCATCATTAGAGGTAATGTTATCAGAATAAACATGGGACGCGCTAAATGATGGACCATGAACATGAGCAGGAGAAAGCCGTCGACTGTAGTGATGTGGTAGTAGTGGAACAAGAACAATGGGATGTGGTGGGGCTGATGGTGGTGATGGAGGGCAGGAGGAGGTGGTGGTGAAGATGTTTATAAGGGTGGTTGACGTATGGGTGGTGGTGGTGGAACATAGGCCTCATTATCCGAATCTGAAGGAGTCAACCTGTCACCTGTAGGAGAAATACTTGACAGACTCAAAAAATGTGACATCTGCACTGACATAATATATCATGTGAAGCGGATCATAATAAGGATAACCCTTTTGAGTTTTGGAGTACACAACGAAGACACATTTGACAGTACTAGGAGAGAGCTTGTCAATCCCTAGAGACAACCAATGGGAAAACACAACAAAGAACAACTCCTTGTCATGGAAAATAAGGGAAAAAGGAACCTCCCCCCCCCCCAGCACCGGCAAGGGCATATGGTTAATGAGATAACAAGCCGTGACAACATCAACCTAGAAAGAATGTTGTGCACAACTCTGGATCAGGAGGGTACGTGTGACATCAAGAAGGTGACGGTGCTTTCTTTCAACAACATCATTCTGTTGAGACGTATAAGCGTATGATGTTTGATGAAGAATACCATGAGATAAGAATTGAAAGAACACATGAGTACAAATTCCAACGCATTATTGTTCATTAATATTTTGATTGAAAAAACATTCTGCACTTCTTTAATGAAATTTATTATTACATTTCCAGCTTCTGATTTATTCTTCAACAAGAAAATCCAAGACAAATGACTAAAATCATTCACAGCAACTAAATAGAATCTGTATCCCTGATGATCGGGAACACGACTTGGACCGTAAATGTCTACATGGAAAAACTCAAAAAGGGAGCTACCGATCCGACTCTAACGACTAGGGAAGACAAACTAAGGATGCATCCCTAACTAGCATGCCTCACCGATTGAATGACGAGCGGGGTGAAATCTGAGGAAAGATTTGACGCAATTTCTGATGTGGAAGATGACTGAAGCGCAGATGCCAAAGGAAGGGAGAGACCGGTCCAGTGGAATGGGAGGATAGGCCATCATACGGTGTTTGGACCAGTCGATAGAGCACGCCCTGCTCACAGCTACAGTCAATCACTCTTCTTATAAGAATGTCCCGAAACACAAGAGATGATGGGTCAAATATTGCTCTACAATTTAAATCTTTGGTAATCCGACTGATAGACAGTAAATTCATTAAGAAATCAGGAGCATGCAGCACATTCTGCAATCACATAAAGGGCGTCAAGGTGATCCCGTCTTGTGATTGGGGAATGAGTCTCATCTACTATGACCACGGTCCTCCCTGCAGAAGCCTTTCGGTATGTTATGAGCTACTATCTCTACACAAATTATGTGTGGTACCAGAATCTACTATCCATTCTGAGATATCTGAACCATGATAGGAAGTAGAGGCATGAACACTACCTGAGGTACTAGCTCATGTAGTAGCAACAATGTCCGAGTTGTTCTCTGGAGCAGGTGAAGGGGTATTACCTAGGGGCATGATGTCTCTCAGTCGAGACACAAGCTCATCATATCGTTGATCTGATGTGGATGGAGCTGCATAATTCCGAACCTGCTCTGTTATGTGTGTGGACGGTGGGAAACCATGCTTGGAGTAGCATGTATCTTCTGAATGACCAGATCTATGGCAATAGGTACAAGGTGGGCCACGACCACGACCACCACTGCCTCTTCTATGATAGGACGTCATGGCAGAGGAATTCAGCACTGGAGCAGGAGCTGAGATATTGATCCGGCTCAATCTACGGAAGGCCTTCTCCATGGGACGAATGGCAGCATCAGCCAGTATCTAGGAGGAACTGAGGAAGCGGCCTCAAACTGTGACTCAAGAGAGGCCAGGAAGACTCCAACCATCGTAGCATTCTGGTATGTCTTCAATTGCTCTGGAGTAGCTGTGAGAGGCATGAAGCTATAAAGCTTCTCAAACATCCCGTGTAATGCAGTATAGTGAGCATGTAGGGGTCGACCATTCTTCTTTATAGTGAAGATGTCATGATGAAGCTGTAGAATTTTTGTCTCATTATTGGCTTGCTAGTATGTGGCAGCAAGAATATCCCACATGGCTTTGGCAATGGGCAGGTGTAGGACATCATTTGCAATCTCTGATAACAAGGTACTAGAAAACAATACCTGAGCATATGCATCATCAGCCTCCCATGAGGCATACAACCAAGTCTTCTCTATCGGCTCTTCCTCGGTAAGAATATGCCTCTCCATTCATGGCAAGAGCGTGTTTGGAGGAGGATTATCGAGAAATGGAGGATCTCTCCGCAAAAAGAAAAAAATTGATCAAATGCTTACCTTTTTGGGTGATTCGGGAAGGCGAGATGTCGAAGCCGCTTGCTAGGGCTCCCGACTCCCTCTTGATGTATCTTCTGGCGATCTTTAGTGCCCTTTGGCCTTGCATGTATTTTAGGCAGGCAGACAGATCCATGATATGTTACCCAGATCCAGAGCCACTTCTAATTACAGGGCCTGATATTGGTGTAGGTGTGGTGCACCTGCTGGTAAACATGATCCGCCACGTAGACCGGATTCCTACCCCTAGCTCCGTTTGCACCATGAGGTCTACTCTCCGCCATGTTGTCGAAGGCGAGAGCTCATGGGAAAAGCGTTAGGAGGAAGAAGATACTCGTCTCTCCAAGATTCTGAGCTCGTCGACGGTCATGGGACTTGAGGGTGGGAAGGTCCATCTCGGGTGTGTAGTTGAGGTGTCAGGGGGTCATGTTTTTGGTGCTGCGAAGGGAGAAGGATAGCTGGGAGGTTCGGTGGCCTCCTCAAGTTCGGTTGCGGGGTTAAAGGAAGAAAGAAGAAGCATGAAAAGGTACAGGAGTAGGCAATGAAACAAGGCGTTGCCTGGGGGATTTCCCGTTATCTCAGGGCGCAAAGTGATGTGTGTTCAACGGGCTCTTCATCGGGTCCTAACCATTCTTATCCTGGAACGTCAGGGGTCTGGGTGATCAAAAAAATGAGATTTGGGAACGAGATTTACGGAGTGGTGTTGCGATGTTATTCTTCTTTAGGAGACGAAGCTTGGTTCTTGCTCAAGCCTCATGTGGAGCTCTTTTGGTGTGGGGTTGCTCAATAGTTTGATGACAATCGATGCTTCGGGTGCTGCTGGTGGCTTGGAAAGACGCCCTTTTTCGCTTAAAGCGGGGCTGAGGGGCACTCATGTGCTTACGGTGCTCTTGGAAAATGTTGTGTCGTGCTCTATGTTTACTTTCTCTTGTGTCTATGGGTCATGTCAACAGGTCATGAGACGGGAGCTTTGGGCTGAGCTTAGGGTGGCAAGGAGTGCTTTTCAAGGGTGTGCTTGGTTAGTGGTTGGAGATTTTAATGTCTCCTTGCTCTCTTCTGATAGGCCTCGTTTGCGAGGGGGGCAAGATCCGGGGTCAGCAGATTTTGCAGAGTTGATTGACGACTTGGAACTGGAGGTGTTGGACGCCACTTACATGAATACAGTTGGAGGAGCTCTAGCTCTCGCTCTTGAATTGATTGTTTTCTGGCCTCTACTGAGCTGATGGATGTGTTCCCATTTTCGATGCCAACGAGCAGGGCATGTACGAGATCTCTGACCATACGCCTCTTGTATGGGAATCTGGTGATCTCTCTACGACGAGAGGCTTCTTCATATTACAGAGGGCTTGGCTCCTGGAGGAGTCTTTTAGCGAAATGATGTCTTCCCATTGGTCGTCTGCAATGGTGGCAAGATATACGGCTTCCCGCCCGGTTCAGAAGCTGACTTTGTTGCGTATACGGATCTATGCTTTTAAGGAGACTAGAGAGGTAAGGCTGGCTCGAAGGGTTGTTGTGGAGGTGGAGATCTCAAGACTCGATAGGTTAGAGGATGAGAGACTTCTGAATTTTAAGGAGTTGAATCAGAGGGCAGTTGCTCATAAGGTAATCTTATCTGAGGATAAAAAGTGGATCATAGAGTGGAAGCAGAGGTCTTGGCACACCTGGTTCAAAGAGGGAGATGCAAACACAACCTACTTCCATAAAGTGGCTAGCAGGAGGCGTCTCCATAACATTATTCATTTAGTGATCGTTAATGGAAGCAGGGTGGAGGGAGATAGAGATATGGGTCGTGCAATTGCGGATTATTTCCAGGATATTTCGAGGAGAGCTGCGGATAGACCATGTAGATGGAATGGTCTTTCTTGGGGCCTCTCATATTTCAGCGGCCTATACGAACCACCTAGTGCAGAGGGTGACTTTTAAGGTAGTGAAGTAAGCAATGTGGAACTTGAATGCAGAGGGAGCCCCAAGCCCAGACGGGTTCCATGTTTTCTTTTATAAGGAGTTTTGGGATCTCGTGGGTGAGGAGGTGCTCGAAGTTGTAGAGGAATGTTATAGGTGCAACGCGAACTTTGAGAGGTTGAACAAGGCTATGATATTTCTTCTTCCAAAGCAGGAGGTGGTAGAGAGAATCGAAGACTACATGCCCATTGCTCTGTCGAACGTCATTTACTTGATAGTGGCAAAGGTTTTTGCTGTTAGATTGAACAGGGTGTTGGAGGACATTATCTCTCCCTTGCAATCAGCTTGTGTTCCAAGGAGGCAGATTGCATATAGCTTAGTAATGGCATCTGAGATTATTGCAGATTAGATGAGAAAAAAGATAAAGGGTCTTCTTTGAAAGATTGACTTCTCTAAAGCTTATGACACAGTGGACTGGCATTTCCTCTGGGCAGCTTTGTACAAAAGGGGTTTTCCAGATGTTTGGATCTCGTGGATGAAACATTGTGTCACCACTGCCTCGTATTTGGTCCTCGTCAATGGGGGCCCAGAGGGAGTTTTTTCCAACCACGGAGGGGAGTCAGGCAGGCATGCTCTCTGGCACCTTTGTTGTTGTCATTGTAGCTGGTGTTCTGGCTTGCATGTTTGACCAGGTCCAGCGTAATAGAATCATAGTGGGTTATTTCACTGGTGACCATTCCTCTCCTACAGTATGTGGATGACACAATTTTCTTTATTGAGGGAGGAAAGGACGAGGCTAATGGTATGGCAGTTACTCTGGAAATCTATAGAGAGATGTCTGGAAATATTTAGAGAGATGTCTGGGCTTGTACTGAATCACAGCAAGCCTACAGTTATTCCCTTTGGTCTCTTAGATGTGAGGCTCGCTCGTGCAGCGATGAATTGGGTACGGAGTACGGCTTTCTCCCTATCTGGTATTTAGAGATGCCACTAACTTCCATTAGAATTAGTTTGGCTGATTGGTTACCAGTAGTTGAGAAGTTTGAGAGGAAATTATATGGTTGGAAGGCAGCAATTCTATCCTGGGGTGGTCGGCTGGTGACGGTGAAGACTGACTCTTTGCCATTCTTGTATTCTTCATGTCATCTCGTCGGTTGCATGTTGGTATTAGGAAGCGCTTGGAGAGGTTAATGTGGAGGTTCCTATGGAGAAAGTACGGACATGAGGGTCGCAGTATTCACTTGGTAGACTGGGAGACGGTTACTTTACCTAAAGCGGCTGGAGGACTCGGGTCAAGCATCTGGAAGACATGAACGATGCATTGTTGCTTAAGTGGTTGAGCGGAATTTAGGGGAAAAGTGAAGACATCTGTTGTAGGATCATCCGCAGTATCTATAGCATTCGGTCGCCGGACTCTTTGGCTTACTGTCTTGGTCCATATACTTCGGCTTTTTAAGGGGGGTTTTAACAGCCCTACCTCATTTTCAGGAGCACTTTCGTCCTGTCCTTGGGAATGGCAACTCCTTTGCTTTTTGGAGAGACAATTAGATGGAGGATGGCCCTCTGTCCAACTGTTTCTCACACCTCTTTGCTTTGGTTGTGGATTGTGAGGCGAGTGTCGCAAACTGCTGAGTTAATGGCAATTGGATGCCTTCTTTCTTTGCGAATTTCTTTGATCAACGCTTAGAGGACTTCCTCTAGCTATTGGATTCTCTGAGGCAGATTGATAGGCCTTCTGAGGGTCGTGATCACCGGGTTTGGAAGGGCAACTCTTTTTCGATCAAGAAGGCTTACGATGTGATTTGTAGGCCTCCGCCATCTGGGACAGACGATTTGATTCGGGATTTCAACCTTATTTGGGAGCTTAGGCTTCCAGAAAGGGTTGAACTCTTTACGTGACTATTTAGAAGAAAGCAACTTATGATAAGGGACCGATGCGTCAGACTGTTTGCCATGGTGTCAGACAGAAGCACGATGTGTGAGAACGGAATTGAAATGTTGGAGCACCTCTTCTTCCATTGACCGGTTTCCTCGCCCATTTGGAGTGACTTTGGCCCGAGGTGGGTTAACACTCACAGTCTGGAGTCATTCTGGACCTCGATGATTGATGTTAAATGCCTTTGTAGAAATAGTTACATATTTTTATATTCTATATGTACTAGTTTCATAATTTTATTTCTATGTACCCAGTGCCCACTTTATGTAACTTACCCATAAGACTCTCCTCTATATAAGAGAGCCGAGGGTTCTCAGAAATGCTACGCTCTTATTTTCTTCCAACATCATATCAGAGCGACGGTCCTAGATCGAAGCTCGTATACCCTAACCCTAAACCCCACCAGCCGCCCCCTCCCTCCTCACGCTAGTGTCGCCTCCAGGCGCTCCCGGCATCGTCAACAACACCGCCAGCCCCTCCCATCGTCAGCAGCAGCGCCAGCCAGTCCCGGCGCTGCCTGCCACCTCCGACGTACATGCGCCGCCCTCCTTCCCGCGCACGTGTACATGTGTGCATCTGTGTCGCTAGTCACGCGTGCACCGTCTCCTCTCGACGTGCGTCTTTACATCTCGAGTCTTCTTCGGATGCTAGATTTGATTGCATAAGTCTGTATATGCATCGAATCCTCACATGTTTGTGTAGACGTCTATCTTTGGTCTACAAAATCCATGTGATCTCCATCCAGCAATATGTCAGACAACAAAGTAGATGTACCCGCCACATGTGCCTTCAGAGGTCCGACACCAATTGTCAAGATGGACGGACGAACTATGAACTCTGGACCATGCAGTTCATAAGTCTCATGAAGTTGAACGATAAGAAGCATATTCTTACCGATGATGAACCGGTGGAGAAAACAAGGATTCACGCCTCTTAGGAGGCGGACGACATATATGCCAAAGTCTGGTTGTCAGGTACATTGATGATCGAGATCGTCAATGGCATGTTACATCATCCCACGGCCAAGGCCATGTGGGACATTCTGGTCGCAACCTACTCTCAGGCACGGAATGAGACCAAAATCCTTCAGTTGCAGCATGATATCTTCACGATCAAGCATAATGGAAGACCCTTACACTCAATGTACACATCCTTGCGCAGAATGTTTGAGAAGCTTCACAGCTTCATGCCTCTGACGGCTACTCCTGAGCAGCAGAAGACTTAGAGGAATTCCATCATGGTTGGCGTATTCCCTACTGCACTTGATCCAGAATATGATGCTGCCCGTCTCAGATCCTTGCAGATGCCACTCTTCCTCCAATGGAGGAAGATTTCCGTCGACTTAGCAGGATCACTGTTCTGACTGCTACTACTGATCAGACCTCTTCGGCAATGGCAGCATCCAGAGGCAGAGGTGGTTTTTCATCCTTTCGTGGATGTGGCACCGTGGTAGAGGGGGTCAGGCCCGTCAGCCCTGTACTTATTGTCATCGTCCTGGTCATTCAGAGGATATATGATATTCAAAGCATGGTTTCCCAGCATCAGCATGAGTAGCAGAGGAAGTTGAGTCCCCTGCACCTACGACTTTAGATTAGACATTTGATGATTTTATCACCAGACTTCGAGATATCACGCCTCCTGCCTCATCTCCAAAAAGCCATTCAGATGTGGCAGCTTCTGCTTCTGCTAGTACATTCGCTTCTGCTAGTATATCAGGTAGCCCCTATGCTTTTACCTATTGTCATGGATCTGAGATTAAAGAGTGGATTATGGACTCCGAAGCAACACACCATTTATGTGGCGACAGAGAGCAGCTAACAGCATACAGACAAGTCCCTCCAGGACAGACTGTAGTGATAGCCGATGGGACTCACTCTCCGATCACAGGACAGGGGGAGATTTTCTTGATGCCTTCAATGCATCTACAGAATGTGTTACATGCTCTGGGTTTCTCTATGAACTTGTTGTCTATTAGCCAGCTTACAAAGGATCTACACTGTCGATCTATATTTGACTCATCTTCTCTTGTTTTTCAGGACATCCTTATGGGCCGCGTAATTGGGTGTGGCTGCGAGCAGGGCAGACTTTATAAGCTGGTTCGCGCACCTTTCGCAGGAGCATCCTCTCAGTCAACCGGATCAGTCTCTCCCTATTAGTGGCATCTATGTTTTGGTCATCTCCCTCTCCAGAAAATGTGTCACATTTTGCCGCAGATTTCTTCTACTTCCTCATTTCAGTGTGAAGCGTGCCAGTTGGGGAAGCATCACCGGTCAGCTTTTCCCAGTCGTCAGTCGAAGCAGTGGCTCCCTATTTGAATTATTCCATGTCGATATCTGGGGTCCAAGTCGTGTTCCTAATCATCAGGGACACCGTTTTTATCTTGTTGTTATCGATGATTTTCTCGTCTACCGTGGGTGTTTCTATTGAAGAAAAATCTAAAGTGGGGGATGTAATCAAGACCTTTATTAATGAAGTACGCAATGTTTTCTCTGCATCTGTGAAATTTGTCAGGACTAATAATGCTTTGGAATTTTGTACCCGTTCTCTTTCATATTTTCTATCTTCCCGTGGTATAATATATCAAACTTCTTGTGCTTATACATCTCAGCAAAATGGTGTTGCCGAGAGAAAGCACCTACATTTACTTGATGTCACTCGGACTCTTCTTATTCAGAGTCGTGCACCTCACTCGTTTTGGGGTGATGTAGTTCGTACTGCATGTTACCTTATGAATTGTATGCCTTCATCTGTCTTGGGTGAGAAAATTCATTTCTCTATGGCTTTCCCTAAGAAGGAATTGTTCTCTCTTACTCCTCGTGTCTTTGGTTCAGTTGCTTTTATTCATCAATTGGCTCCAGGTCTTGACAAGCTCTCTCCTAGAGCTGTCAAATGTGTGTTTGTTGGATACTCCAGGACACAGAAGGGGTATCGGTGTTATGATCCTTTACGGAGGAAATATTATATCGGTGCTGATGTCACATTTTTCGAGTCCGTAATATATTTCTCTCCTACAAGTGACAGGTTGGCTTCTTCAAAATCTGATATCGAAATCTACATGCCAGCTCCACCTCCTAGTTCGTTGTCTTCTCCTATTGTTACACCATCATCACCGTCACCATTACCACCTCCACCACCACCACCAGTTCTTGTGCAGTCTGTTCCACCCTTACCCAAGTACTATACCCGTCGGTCAGCTCCTACTCATGGTCATGACCAATCATCCAGCATGCCCCAGGTTTGTCCTAATAACATGTTTTCTAACAATGGGGCTGGCGATAATTCTGTACAGGGATCAGTGCAGGAGGAGGTTCCGGAGGACATGGACATACCCATTGTTATTAGGAAGAAAAAGCGTACATGTTCTTCGTATCCAATTGCTTCACAAATGTCCTTTCATCGCCTGACATGGGATTTTCACAACTTTGCAGTTGCTCTATCTGCTGAAGACGTTCCAAATGCTCTATCTGCTTCACAAATGTCCAATTGCTCATCTGTGGTACGTGACTGGCCCTTATTTCAGCTAGATGTTAAAAATGCCTTTTGTATGGAGATCTATCTGCTGAAGACGTTCCACGGACCTACCAGGATGCCTTGAAAGATAGCCGATGGCGTTTAACAAAGGAAGAAAAGATGGCGGCCCTACAATCACGTGGTACCTGGAGCCTGGTACCTGCTCCTTCAGGTACATGCTCGTCACTCCACTTTACGTGTTCTGCTCTCTGTTATTGTGGTACGTGACTGACTCTTATTTCAGCTAGATGTTAAAAATGCCTTTTGTATGGAGATCTATCTGCTGAAGACGTTCCACGGACTTACCAGGATGCCTTGAAAGATAGCCGATGGCGTTTAACTAAGGAAGAAAAGATGGCGGCCCTACAATAACGTGGTACCTGGAGCCTGGTACCTGCTCCTTCAGGTGCCTCTGTTGTCAGTTGCAAATGAGTATTTACAATTAAATATCATGCCGATGGGAGTCTTGATCGGTACAAGGCAAGATTGCCTGCAATGGGGTTTACTCAAACCTATGGTGCATATTATTTGGATACATTCTCTCAAGTTGCTCGTCACTCCACTTTACGTGTTCTGCTCTCTGTTACTGTGGTACGTGACTGGCCCTTATTTCAGCTAGATGTTAAAAATGCCTTTTGTATGGAGATCTACAAGAGGAGGTACACATGCAGCGGCCTCCGAGGTTTGCTACTGAGGGAGTGTGTCAACAGGTGTGTAGACTCCATAAGGCGATATATAGCCTTAAGCAAAGTCTAAGAGCTTGGTTTCAGAAGCTCTCAGATCTGATTGGATGACAGGAATTCAAGAAGTCAAATGCAGATCATTCTCTATTTGTGCAGAGAACATCTAGAGGGACAGTTGTTATCATTGTTTTGTGGATGATATAATTATTACAGGAGATGATGTGCAAGGAATAAAGATGGCAAAAGATTTTTTAGGCAGTCAGTTTGTTATTAAGGATTTGGGCACCTTACGGTATTTCCTAGGGTTGGAATTTGCTAGGAATGAGCAGGGTCTTGTGATGACTCAAAGGAAATATGTTATATATATGCTTGTTGAGACGGGCATGATTGGGTGTAGACCCTCTACTACTCCTATGGACCTTAGCATGAAGTTGTACGATGGTGATACAGATGAAGTCGATAAGAGGTGTGATACAGAGAGATAGTGGGAAAACTCCTTTATGTTACTATTACCAGACCAGATATCACCTTTGTTGTGAGTCGAGTAAGCCAATTTATGGAGCAATCTCGACAGGTACATATGGATGCTATACATATGATATTGACATGTCTAAAATCATCTCCAGCTACAGGATTACTTTTCAAGAAATAAGCAACTCACTGTATCCGCATGTGTTGATGCTAACTATGCAGGATGTCCTAAGGACAGGAAGTCCACGTCAGGCTTTGCAGTATTTGTTGGCAGTTCCCTTATTTCTTGAAAACAGAAGAAACAAACCGTTGTGGCTAGATCAAATGTCGAGTCTGAATATAGGGCCATGGCATAAGCGAGTACCGAAATGATGTCGATTCGAGCTGTTTTAGAAAATCTACACATCGAAGTTCCTCTACCTATGTAGCTACAATGTGATAATCAAGTTGCTCTGTTTATTGCAGACAACCCCGCATTCTGTGGGAGAACTAAACATATTGAGGTAGATTGCCATTACACAAGAGATATGATTCAAAAGGGGTTGATATCTATACATCACATGTCAGTTCAAGAGAGCAAACTGTAGATATATTTACAAAAGCATTATTCAGAATTTCAGAGTACCATTCCTTGAATGTTCGTCCAAGCTTAGCATAATTGACATCTATGCTCCAGCTTGAGGGGGAGTGTAGAAATAGTTACATATTTTTATATTCTATATGTACTAGTTTCATCATTTTATTTCTTTGTACCTGCTTTATGTAATTTACCCATAGGACTCTCCTCTATATAAGAGAGCCTAGGGTTCTCAGAAATGCTACGCTCTTATTTTCTTCCAACAACCTTCAAAGGGAGAAGCTACTTAGGTCCATGGTAATCATGTGGGCTATCTGGATTGCAAGAAATAGTGTGCTCATTTCCTCTCAGCATTTCTACCGTGAGAATCTTTGTGTTCATCATTTTATTTCTCTGTACATGCTTTATGTAATTTACCCATAGGACTCTCCTCTATATAAGAGAGCCTAGGGTTCTCAGAAATGCTACGCTCTTATTTTCTTCCAACAACCTTCAAAGGGAGAAGCTGCTTAGGTCCATGGTAATCATATGGGCTATCAGGCTTGCAAGAAATAGTGTGCTCATTTCCTCTCAGCATTTCTACCGTGAAAATCTTTGTGTTCATCATTTTATTTCTCTGTACCTGGTTTATGTAATTTACCCACAGGACTCTCCTCTATATAAGAGAGCCTAGGGTTCTCAGAAATGCTACGCTCTTATTTTCTTCCAACAACCTTCAAAGGGAGAAGCTGCTTAGGTCCATGGTAATCATGTGGGCTATCTGGCTTGCAAGAAATAGTGTGCTCATTTCCTCTCAGCATTTCTACCGTGAGAATCTTTGTGTTCATCATTTTATTTCTCTGTACCTGCTTTATGTAATTTACCCATAGGACTCTCCTCTATATAAGAGAGCCTAGGGTTCTCAGAAATGCTACGCTCTTATTTTCTTCCAACAACCTTCAAAGGGAGAAGCTGCTTAGGTCCATGGTAATCATGTGGGCTATCTGGCTTGCAAGAAATAGTGTGCTCATTTCCTCTCAGCATTTCTACCGTGAGAATCTTTGTGTTCACTCCATGACCCTCCTCGAGTCCTAGCTTTTGTTAGTTTTTCTAATTCCTTTTATTTAATTTATTGGGGCGGACACCATAGCGGGTTCCCCCCTTTTTTGGTCTAAAAAATCGTATAACTCATATGCCCTTAGATGCACACCAGTACTATGGTCGATTTGGTGTGCCCGTAACGAGTTGATTTTCAAGGGCGTGCTTTCCTTCAATAATGTATTATGTCACTATAGACCCCTCATGCTCATTGGAACTTTGTATAACTGGTTTTGATTTAATATAGGTTTTGCGGTGGGTCCAATCTCGGGACTATACCCTCTTTTCATAAAAGACAAACTCTTTCGAAGACGTATCAAATGAAAATGTGTTGATTGCTTTCTTTTGTAATAAGCTGTCTTTCATGGCTCCAGCTTGAGGGGGGTGTTAAAGTATATGCATTGAGATGAAAAACTGGATCTCCAAGATCCTACTACCCTACTTTCTGTTTAGTCCCCAACCACCACTCTCAACCTCCAGGTCCTCACCCTTTCCCCTTGCCTTCAAGACTCCTGCTTCTCTTTACAAGAGTAGATTAATTCTGAAAAAGGTGGTTGGACGGAAAACATGAAGAAGAACCATATTTCACATGGAACCATAGTTGGGACTTTTTTAGAGGAAAAAATAATTGCGACCTTCTTGATAACAACTCCATAAAATGCCCAGGTCGAAACTCAAGAAGTGGGTATGCTCCAGGTCAAGATAATTGGGGCCTTCTTTCAATTTACTCTAATAAGAAAAACGAGCATACCAGGCCCAGGTCGAAACCCTTTAAAAGCGTCTTCCGCATTGATACGGCACTCTATTGAATGCCCTCTAAGTATGATGTCTTCCTGGATATGCCAACACAACCGCACCAATATTACATTCTGATTCAATGGGATCAGGAATTGAGATTGAAATACATACACAATCATGCTACCTGCTTATGTCTTAAACGTTCTCCAATGGCCACACGGATTTGTTCCTCAATTAAATCGGTTGAAGAAATCATTTCAGTTACAGGATGTTCCACCTGGTTTTATTGGAAACGAGGAAGATAACATGGTTTAGGATAGAAGAGAAGAAATGTACTATGACATGACAAGATAAAATTGCTGGACCTGGATTCGGGTATTCATTTCCATAAAGTAAAAAGATCCTCTTTCATCAAGTAGAAACTCAATGGTACCAACACCAATATAGCCTATTGAGGCAGCAGCTGCAACAGCTGCATCACCCATCGCCTTCCTGAGTTCAGATGTCAGGACAGGGGATGGGGCTTCTTCTAAAAGTTTCTGATTTCTTCGCTGTTTTGACATAGGAAGCAATCAACAACTTTTTACACTAAAATAGAAATTAGTTGGGAAAAAAAGAAATAGATATCTTCTTATTTCCACATAAATTAACAAGAAGATGGTATGAATGTTTTTTTCAGCTTGCAATATAATCCACATTCCTGTTCAGTTTACTTTGGTGAAAGTAAAAATATGAAGATTAAGCACATCTCCGATACAGATGCAAGAACACATAGAGGTTGCTTCCAAGTGCAAAAAGCTCTAAGAGCCATCAAAAGAAAATAAAATGGCATATTAAAGTTGAAATAATCACCTGACCATAAAATTAGGAGAAAGGAAAACTATAGTCATGAAGGCTTTAGATACTGCAAAAGTTGCAGACAATACATTTTAAGTTATATCAGATATTAGAAACATGGGTTGGCTTGAAGAAATGTTTTTTCATCTGAACATGTTATTGCCTCTTTTAGGTTTCCACCCATCTAGGTACACTAGAAGTTGTTAACTTAAGGAGATAAGGTAGTGCATGGGTATCATTTGGATGATTGGACCTTTGATGTTTACCTAGTTTTTCTTTTCCTTACAAGCACGTACCAAGAAAGTCAAGCCAGAAAGCTAGAGGACTTGTAAAGAAACAGCCTGCTAATGTAGACAATATGGATAACATCAACGTATTAACTATCTCGCATGGTAAATTTTTTATTAAAAAACTGGATGGTACCTATTGTTATTAGATCGTGGACAAATTTTTTCTAAGTTAATCTCGTATAAATATTATTTCCATGGAACTACTTTTTCTGCATGCACTTCTGATTGGTGTTCTTCACAATCGTCAATTGCAATTTTTTCAAGAAAATTTATTTATTTTCCATGATTAATTGGAATTAGAGGATATCAAAATTGTCTAGAAATACCATTGACAACGGAAAAGAAAGGGGGAAATGTTGAGGAAATGATACGAACCTGAATGCTACAGTCTCGTTCCCCAAAATGAACGACATTTCCATATTTATCAGCAAGAACCTGAAATAAATAAATAAAAGTTCCAATTAACTATGCAAACAAAAGGAGTACAAGCAATCATATTTCATAGATATGCAGAACATCCCTACAGCCAGTCTTTAAATACAAAGAAAGACCCATGAATCTCCTGATATAACCTTAAAAACTCTACTCATTATAAGAACAGCGTACAGCAAAACTAAAGCTTGAATAATTTCCATTTTTCCTAAGATTTAGCATGATTTCCAACTGACCAGAAGGGATAACATTAGTTGACTTGCATGCGGTGCAAGGGGGGACTAGGAACTGTAGAATGTTGTCAAATAGGAATTTAGAAACAAATAAAATATATTGAGGCTTGTATGTGAATTAATCAATTACAGACCAACAAAAACACTTCGTCCCACATTAAGTAGGGTCGGCTACATGGATTATTATCCTCCATTCGGATCTATTTTGGGTCATTCTCAGGCTTAGATCCAAATAACTAAAATCCTTCGAATAGTTTCCTTCAACGCTTCTTAGGCATGCCTCGCCCTCTCTTAACAGCCTCAACATCACTAATCTCGCATCTTCTAACGGGTGCATCATCTGATCTCATTTGCAACTGGACAAAGCACCTTAAATAATTCTCTTCTCTCTCATCTTATCCTCTATTGGAGTTATTCCAACTTTCTTTCTGATCACATTGTTTCAAATCTGATCTTCATTTTTATTTATTCTAGTGGCATTCTTTGCACATGTCAATGGTTCATAAGCTAACACTCACACTCAGATCCAGAGAGCATAACAGATCTCATAGCTGCTTTGTAATACCTTCCTTTGATTTTGAAAGGAATTATCTAATCACAAAGAACAGAGGTTCCTCTCTACTTTAGCCAACATACATTTATTCTATAAGTAACATCTCCATCAATTTCCCCATCATATTGCAATGATCAATTATATTTAGGGTTTTTATCATTTGTGCCCCTCCGAGATATCACAATTTCAGTTATGCCCCTATCTTTTTGGTAATATCAGTTGTGGCCCTCACTTCTTCTTGTTTTATCAGTTGTGCCCTTCCATCAGATTGACCGTCAAAAAATTAAAATAACCATGGTATATTCAAACCATGGTGTGGTTAAGAAGGGTATTATGGTCAGAATAAAACCAGAGTAGATCTGAGGAGGAGGGTTGGGGAGGAGGTGCGAGGCTGGGAGGAGGTACGGGCTGGGGCAGGGGCAGCGGGGTCCGGGGGGGGCGGCAGGAGTCGAGGGAGGTGCGCGGCTGCGGGAGGAGGTGCGGGCTGGGGTGGGGTGGGGGCGACGAGGGCCGGGGGAGGGGCGCGACTGCAGGAGGAGGTGCGGGCTGGGGCGGGGGCAGCAGGGGCTGGGGGGTACGTGGCTGCGGGAAGAGGTGCGGGGCTGAAAGGTCCGAGCTCCGAGCGGATCTCAGTGACATGAGCCCAGCAACCCGCAGAATTTGAATGTTGTTCCGAGCAGATCACTAAGAGATCAACATCTGATCATTGGATCACAACCTTATAGCCAACGAAATTAGCTCCAACTTGTCAATTCTGGAACATCTAATAGCATCAAGAAAAGTCGCGATAAGGGGGAAATATCTCACCTACACAACAGAAAACCGTGGAGCCCACCTCTTCCCATAGACGTAGCAGACCCCGTACACCAACCCAATCCCGGCTACTCTCAACCCGAAACCCACGACCCTCCAATCCAACCCTTCCGCCCCACCGCTGCACAGAGAGGGCAAGCCCAAGAAGCCGGAGGTGGTGGCCATGGAGGAGCCGGGGTGGAGGTGCGAGGGTCGGGGAGGAGCTCGGGGCGAAGGGATGGGCTGAGGGTGGTCGGAGGAGCCGCTGAAGGAGCAGTGGCTTGGAGAAGAAATAGAAGGGGGGGGGGGGAAGAGGGTGGGGGAGGAAGAAGAAGAGTTGGACATTTTAGTCCCTTTTTTAAAATTAATTCCGCTTGTGTCCTTGAAGTTAACGTCCATTTGCACTGTGGATGAACGGCAACTAACTTGAGGGGCACAACTGATAAAACGAAAAGAAGTAAGGGGCACAACTGATATTACCAAAATGATAGGGGCATAACTGATATTGTGATATCTCGGAGGGGCACAAGTTATAAAAACCCTTATATTTATAGACAAGGGAAAATATTGTAGTGATAGAGTAGAAAACCATGTTCACTTACTATCTACCTTTCCTCTTTTTTATCCTTACAATATCTATCTAGATGAAACACATTACTGTTAAGCATATTCCCTCAACGAAATATTTTGCAAGTGAATATAACAAAATCCTACAACTTCCCAAAAGGCATCAAATTTTTTTGATTTGCATAGTCTTCCAAAAAAATATGGTTAAAAGGATGGGCAATAACTTCACAGAAATAAAAGGGTCTTGAATTTTGTTAATTGTGTAATCCAAAAAATAATAATTGGTAGAGAATGTATATAGATGGTGATAGGATCTTTCCAAGATCCAATTATGTGACTCGTGTTTAGTCCCAAATTAGTTAGTGGTAAGACTTTGGTACATTTATAGTTCTACATAAGAAAATCCCCATATAGTCCCAAATTAGTTAGTGGTGAGACTTTGGTGCGTTTGTAGTTCTACATAAGAAAATCCACGTACCGCTAGTATACCTCGAGAAAAATACTAAAATAGTGTTTCTACTTTCTACAATATTAGCATCACAAAGTTTACAATGAAAATGTACCTACTACAAAAAAATAACCATTCTAGGGTCCTTTCTCTTGTAAAATAGAATGGTACTTCATGATCATCACAAACCGCGTATTTTTTTTTAGGCTCAAAAAAGGGGGACGCACTCGTTGGTGCTCGCCCCAAGTATATATTAACTAAAACGGAGAAGGCGAGAAATACTTACAGGGGGAGATGGGGAAGAAGGACGCAGAAGGAGATTAGAAATACAAAAGAAACACCCGGCATAAATGTGTCGTCACACAATTAAGAACACCAGTCGGAGATAAGTCTATTACCCAAAATGCTAACGTTCTCCCTATAGAATCGCATGCCCGAGAAAATAGTGTCTTTCCTTGCACGCCAAATAGACCACAGCAGCGCGATAGGGCCCAAAACATCAGCTCTAGCCCTCGACCTGTTCGACCAAAGGATCTCGCAAAAGTCTTCAATATTGTCCGCACGAGCCCAAGCCATGTCGTCCCAGACCACGTATATCAGGTATATCAGGTTTTGATTGTCTTATTCTTTGAAGTCATGCAAATTCATTTATATTTCATATGGTATCAAAGTGAAACAATTCTGCCTTTTGCTTTGAAGTTTCTTCTTTTATGCTTTAATTATTCCTTTTTATCGTACTATCTAGGAGTTGGTGTGGAGACATAACTTTCTCATACATCAAATGGCAAGGTCGTAAAACTACACACTGTGCAACACAAGATATGCCGATAGAGCAATCATCACAAAATCGTAAGTAGCTAAAGGTGAATTGTCATCTTGTGACAAAGGTAGCAACAACCAAGATTAATTAGACATATAACTCAAGAAAAAAAGAACATCATTGGACAATGAAGAACCTCAAGGGAAGCATCAATTCGTATGTTTGGAAAATAAGATCATGCAATGGATGCAGCATTTCTGTGAGGTCGCAAACTACATACCGAGACAAGATTGGTGATGGAAATCCCAAACTTGGCTTGGGTGAGCATGGATCAGATTCAACTTACAACATCCATATTGACCAGCAACAATTGACACGTAAGGCTATGGTGGTGTATGCGTTGGGGACACCAATCAAAGAAGATCCACTTCCTCGTATGGTTGGAGGACTGGTGATGATGGCTCCCTTAAAAACTACAAGGGAATTGTCCAAAAAGAAGATACCATTTATGAATCATCAAAATCATCACATACATTGGCATTTTTTATTGAATACTGTCATGTAGCTTTGGTTTCACATTAAAAATCTGCCTCTTCGGGAGATGACTTAGTAATAAGACAAAGCTACCACTAAAGAGGCGGCTTTCATGCTAATAGCATGAACCGATTCACTATGTTCCCAACAATATCCCTTCTCTCTGGTGTTGTTTCTCTACTTAGTTCCTATGCCTCCCTCCCGTTTTAATCATCCTTGGTCCTCTCCTCCCTCCCTGCCAAGTGCCAACGTCCTGTGCTCGTGTAATTTTGCAATGCCCCCTTTCGCAACCCCGCCAACATGCTCATGTACTTCTTTCCTCTAACCCTAAGATACTGAGTTTTTTTTCTTTTCTTGATTTACATTGGAAATACAAAGGTTTTTCTCAATTTTGAAGCGTGCGTATATAAAAAGTATTGTTCATGGATTTTATTACATGCATGCTCTTTTTTCATAATTGCACCTAAAATTACTTTTGTGTTGTCACGCGGTAGTTCTGTTTGAAGTCTAAAAATAGTGCTAGTTATGAAGGTGGTCATGTAAAAGCGATAGAGGATAAATTCGAAAATGACATTTGATGTATTAGTTGACAAGATTATGACATCTTTTTATTTAGGGTTTTTATCAATTATGCCCCTCTGAAATATTATAATATGAGTTATGCCCCACCCTTTTTTAAAATATTAGGTGTATCCTGACTTCTTCCACAATGATCACTTGTACCCCTTAGTTTAGTTGTCGTCCATCCCCAACGCAAACGGACATTAACTTTGAGGACACAAAGGGGAATTAAATCAAAAAAAAAGTTGAAATGTCTTTCCACCAACCCCCTCCCTCCTCAGCTTCCTCCGCCCCCCGCTCCTCCTCCTTCCCCTCCTCTGACGCCACACCTCCTCCTCCTCCCACTCCACA
The DNA here is from genome assembly GCA_037367405.1 of Ottelia alismoides. Lineage (NCBI taxonomy): Eukaryota > Viridiplantae > Streptophyta > Magnoliopsida > Alismatales > Hydrocharitaceae > Ottelia > Ottelia alismoides. The sequence continues at coordinate 122,427 of JAZKJV010003342.1, read as the reverse complement.
ACCACCTCCGTCCCCTGCTTCTCCTCTCACTCAACAGCCTCCTCCCCCTCCCCAGCCACCTTTGCCCACTACTCCTCCCCCTCTTAGCCTCCTCTGCCCCCTGTTGCTCCTCTTTCCCCTTCCTCTGATGATGCCCCTCATCCCACTCCCCAGCCACCTCCGCCCCCTGCTCCTCCCACTCCACATTCTCCTCCCACTCCCTAGCTACCTCTGCTCCTCCTTCCCCTCTCCAGCCACCTCCGCCCCCGGCACCTCCTCCTCTCATTCCCCAACCTCCTCCACCCCCTGCTCCCCCTCCCCCTCCCATCCCCATGCCCCCTGCTCCTCCTTCCTTTTTCTCCAGTGCACCCTCATCCTCGTCCACCCTCCCCTCCAACCTCTCATCTACCACCGCCCATACCTCCCCCTCCACCACCTTCCTCATCACCCACACTAGGAAGAATACCATCCCCTCTGTGTCCCTCTGTCCTGACACCATTTCGAACAACATCATCATGTAGCTGTACACATTTTCCTTTGTGTGATTAACTTTGAGGACACAAAGGGGAATTAAACCAAAAAAAAATTTGAAATGTCTTTCCACCAACCCACTCCCTCCCCCAGCTTCCTCTGCCCCCCGCTCCTCCTTCTTCCCCTCCTCTAACGCCACCCCTCCTCCCACTCCACAGCCACCTCCGTCCCCTGCTTCTCCTCTCACTCAACAGCCTCCTCCCCCTCCCCACCCACCTTTGCCCACTACTCCTCCCCCTCTTAGCCTCCTCTGCCCCCTGCTGCTCCTCTTTCCCCTTCCTCTGATGATGCCCCTCATACCACTCCCCAACCACAACCGCCCCCTGCTCCTCCCGCTCCACAATCACCTCCCACTCCCCAGCTACCTCCGCTCCTCCTTCCCCTCTCAAGCCACCTCCGCCCCCAGCTCCTCCTCCTCCTCCTCTCATTCACCAACCTCCTCCACCCCTCCCCTCCTCCCCCTCCCATCCCCATGCCCCCTGCTCCTCCTTCCCCTTTCTCCAGTGCCCCTTCATCCTCGTCCATCCTCCCCTCCAACCTCTCATCCCCCACCGCCCATACCTCCCCCTCCACCACCTTCCTCATCGCCCACACTGGGAAGAATACCATCCCCTTTGTGTTCCTTCGCCCTGACACCATTTCGAACAATATCATCATGTAGTTGGACGCATTTTCCTTTGTTGTGATTCGCTTTTTCCTAATGTGCCGGAGGACTATTGCGGTGGATGAAGTTCCGTGTCGGAGAGCGTGGGGCGACATAGGAGGGGCTGGAGGAGGATGGGTGGGGGAGAGTTTTTGGACAATATTGTCCCTCTTTGAAAAAATCATGGTTAGTTCAACACATTGACGGTTAAAGTAACGGACGGACACAAGTGATAGAACGACAAGAAGTCAAGGCACAACCGATATTCCAAAAAGGGAGGGGACAACTGACATTGCAATATCCGAGAGGAGCACAACTGATAAAAACTCTTTTAATTATTGATAGATGTTGAAATTAAGGTGTTCTATAGGATGTCACAAGACTCAAGATGTGGTATTTATCGAACATCGATACGATGATGACATCAAGTATGTGATAGAATATACCAAAACGATGAGATCCTCTTGCCAACAGAATTCACATACCAAAATACAACACATATCCTCACACCTTAAGACATACATAACCAGATGTGAATTGGAATATTCCTTTCTTAAAACATACTCACACTTTGTGAGTACTAGACTATGTTTGGGTGTTTGAGATGATAGGGTTCGTTGGTCACTTTATCAGGATAGCGCAGAGGATTTTGTGCATATGTTTCTTATGTGTAACCGGACTAGGGATCTTTGCCAAGCAAGGCTATTCTGTGGATCAATATCTCTTTGATGAACTCTTGAATGTCGCTTGTTTGTACTCAGTTTAGTTTGATGTTGAATAAGTTAAACCAATAGCTTGTGGGTAGGCTATATGATTGGCTCAAAACAAGGTCATTTTCCATGAGAAAAGCTTTTTATATGGAATATATTGTTATCCTATGAAGACCCTTCTTGAGTCTTGGCTTCTCTGAGTTGATAAACTTATATCTCTACGGCTTTAATGTTTTTATGTTTATCCAATATATTTTATATAATTTTCCCTTGGAGCTTTTCTCCTATATAAGAGAGCTCTAGGCTATGTGGAATATAACTTTTCTCTGCGTGTCTTTCTACATGGTATCAGAGCAAAGATCCTAGACCAGAGGATGTGCCCTAAAAATCCTTCCCCACCAAAAACCTTAGCGCGTCGTGCCTACCTCTGCCCACCGGTCGTATGTCGCCCTTGCACGCCTCCCGTGTTGTGTCTCCTGTGCTGCCTACACCTCCCATGCTGCTTGTGCCTCCTGTGTCGCCTGCGCAGCCTCTGGTGCATCGCATGCATGCTTGTGTGCTACCAGCACCGCTGTAGGCACGCAGCTTGCCTGCACGCCGCCACTGCGGCCTGCTACCTCTCCGCAGCTGCATGTACACTTGTGTGCCGCCAATGTGGCCCGCTATCTTGTCGCAGCCATCTGTGCGCTGCCAGCACTGCCTCGGGCTCCTCACTTTGGGGTTTCTAGGGTGTAGCGTGATTATCTAAAATGCCCTAGTCACTCAAAGGAGTCATCAAAGAATGGAAGCAGTTGTGGCATAAGTCTACACCCACAATCATCTTCTCATATGTCTGTGTAGACATTATTCTTACAGTTTGCAACCCCAGTCTTATAGATTGTTATCATCATGTCAGACAACAAAGCAGATATTCCATCCCTGGGTGCCTTCAAAGGTCCAGTGCCCATTATTGTGAAGATGGATGGAACATGCAGTTCATGAGTCTAATGTAATGTAATGGCAAGAAGCATATTCTCACACAGGAAGAGCATGTTGACAAGATCAGGGTTAACACCTCATGGGAGGCACACGATGCTTATGCATGTGTATGGCTTTCCGGAATAGTTTCTGATGCAAATCGAAGATCGGTGATTGCGGGAAATAAATTTGAGCGGTGGAATTTAAGGAGAAGAAAATAGAGGGGTTGAGAAGAGAAGCTCGTCGGGAACACGAGGGGATGGAGAGGAGAAACGTAAAGATCACGTGAGGGGAGAGAGAAGGAGAAGGGAGAGGAGAAATAAAATCTCAAAATTTTATAAATCACTGAACTGTCCATAACAATAGCCCCATCATCCCTTTGTATAGGAGGGATGAGATTACAAAAATAGAAATCAAATTCAAATTCAAATTGAAACTAATTATCCTAAATTGACTCTAACCGACTAGTTTGAAATTCAAATCTCTAACGAGATCACAAGCGATCCCGTTTATTAAATTAAAAATACGATGACTCAAATAAACGTAAATAAAATTAACAGATAAAATTAAATAAATATGCGGCCCTGTATTTCTGTTCCACGCTGCACCAAAATGATGCAAATTAGAATTTTGCGCGGCGGCGGAGAATAATTTTAAACGGTAGAATTTCGGTGGAGAAGAATAGGAGGGTTGAGAAGAGAAAGCTCGTCGGGAATACGAGGGGATGGAGAAGAAGAAACGTGAAGACCATGGCAAGGGAGAAGGAGAAGGAAGAGGAGAGAGAGATAAACCTCAAATTTAATTATCAACTGAACTATCTATAACAATAGCCCCATCATCCCTTTATATAGGAGGGATAAGATTACAAAAATAGAAATCAAATTCAAATTCAAATTGAAACTAATTATCCTAAATTGACTCTAACCGATTAACCGACTAATTTGAAATTCAAATCTCTAACTAATTGAGATCACAGGCGACCCCGTTTATTTAATTAAAAATACGACAACTTAAATAAACGTAAATAAAATTAACGGATAAAATTAAATAAATATGATGCCCTATATTTCTGTTTCACGTTGCATCAACTCTCCTCTGCTTTTAAAAATTTGTTTCCCGACGAATTGCTTGATCTTCGCACGCTGTTGGAGAACTCGATCTTGAAACAGCAGCCTCAAATTCCCCCAATTAGATCCTTTTCAACGTTACGTTTGTAGTTTTTTTCCAATTGGAGGGCATCTCTGCAGTTTTCGTACCCCTTCATTTGTTAATTTTCCCTTTGAATAAAAGCTTTTGTAGGGGGGGACCTTTCATGCAATTGTTCCAAATTACTTCCCAATTCCCCCGCTGAGTGATTTCTTTCCATCGTAGGGAGATCTCAACCCTTAGTAGGGTTTCGACTCTTCTAAAGCACCGACGATGCTGTGTTTGGCGGTGAAGGCGGCAATCGCGCCAGAAGCGCGCGTGACAGCAGCAGGGCCTCGAGATCAGTTGGCGGCGGCGGGGGTCACTCGAGCCGTGTGTGTGGGGCCGATGGCCACGCTCTCGGGGAGGGCAACGAGTAGGGGCTCGCGATGTACTCCTTCGGTGCGGTGGCAGGGGAAAAGACGGTGGATGGCAGGGAAGGGATGTAGGGGAGGGGTGGGTGAGGGGCCCAGTTGGAGGGAATGGCGTTGGATAGAGAGGATAAGTGGGGCGGAGAGAGAGGGGGTAGGCTGGTGGCAGTGGGAGCCAAGGTTTGGGAGGCGATGGGTGGTGGTGTGAGGGGTAGGAGCAGTAGTTGGCGGTGGTGCATGGCCGAGGGGGTCTACAGGAGGCGTGGGGGTAGTGGAAGAGGCCGGTGGGGCTGGGAAATGCATTGGGGTGGGAAAGGCGGGTGGCGGCGACGGGGTTTGGGGAATGGGAAGGGTCTGTGACGATGGTGGGGCTGGGGGTGTGAGTGCTGCGGCGGGCATCGTAGGGTGTTCCACAGTTGCTGAAGGAGCGGGGGCGGGGGCTGGGGGTCGTGCCGTGGAAGGGACTGGGGCTGGGATTGCAGCGAGATGGGGGCCCGGAGTTGCGAGGATGGTGGTGGGGGTCCGCGGGAAGGCCGCGGAGGGAAAAAAATCGATTCTGGCGGTTTTAGCGAGTCTGGATATACCTGGACAGCAAGCGTTTCGTCGTTTTTTCTTCCGAAATGGCCTGGACAGCGAATAAATCATCATCGATGGTGAGTTTTTTTTCGTCGATATCGATTTCGGTGATTGGTGTCGTTAGAACCTTTGATTTGGCAGCGCACATAGCCTTGAAATTAGTTATCATTTCTCGACATTTGGACTCGAATCTTGACATTTGGACCGGAAATCATACAGGGCGTCCATCTTCTTGTTGTAAGCTTCTTCGGCTCGTCGATTCCGCTCCGACGAATGATGGTGTTTCGTCGCGTGTCGGCGCGAATGTCTGGACCCAGATCGTCAGATCGTGAGGATGATCTGTAGGCCATGCTCTGATACTAAATGATGCAAATTAGAATTTTGCGCGGCGGCGGAGAATAATTTTGAACGATGGAATTTCGGTGGAGAAGAATATGAGGGTTGAGAAGAGAAAGCTCGTCGGGAATACGAGGGGATGGAGAAGAAGAAACGTGAAGACCACGGCAAGGGAGAAGGAGAAGGAAGAGGAGAGAGAGATAAATCTCAATTTTAATTATCAACTGAACTGTCTATAACAATAGCCCCATCATTTCTCAGGTCCCTGTCTCGGGCTCGGCTGCCTCTCGAATTTCTCAGAAGCTTTCCTCTCTTAGGAGGATCCTTGCTGAGTTCAAGAATGTTTCCAGACATGCCCGCCGTGTTGCTCGCGTCGCGGCGGAGGAGCTTATCTTACATCTCGATTCCAAGGAGAACGAACGTGAGCTTAATGCGGACGAACTTCGGGATCGCTCTTCCGCCCTTGCTAGGGTTCAGGAGGAGGATAAGAAGAGATGTATTGAATGGCGTCAGCGTTCTCGGGAAAGATGGCTCAAAGAGGGCGATGCCAACACGGCGTTCTTCCATCGGGTGGCCAGCAACCGTAGGCGCTCTAATACTATCCGGCCCATCTCCATCAATGATGTGGTATTCACGGGGGACGGCGAGCTTGGGAACGCCATCTCTGAACATTTTCGTCGTGTTTCTTCTGCTTTGCCTCCTAGGCGATGGCGTTGGCTCGGGGCAGGGGCTCCCCTTCTATCGGACGTGGATTCCGCTTTCCTTATCCGCCCTATTTCTATGGAGGAGATCAAGGCTGTCGTTTGGGGGTTGAATCTTGATTCTTCTCCGGGACCCGATGGCTTTCCTATCGCCTTCTACCGGGATTTCTGGGACGTGGTCTCGGAGGACGTCTTCGCGGTGGTCTCGGAATTCTGTGATGGTAACTTCGGATTCGATCGTATCAACCGGGCTAATATTGTTCTTATCCCTAAAAAGTCCCCAGCGCTCAACTTCGACGATCTTCGGCCTATCTCCGTCTCCAACGCTATTTATCTTATTGTGGCCAAAACTTTGGCCAACCGGCTCTCTCGGATATTGGAGGGTATTATCTCGCCCGTTCAAGGGGCCTTCATTAAGGGCCGGCATATTGCGGATTGCATTCTCGTCGCGTCGGAAATTGTTGATGATTGGAAGAAGGCTAAAAGGAAGGGCCTTCTTTGGAAGATTGACTTCGCTAAGGCATACGACTCCATCGATTGGCGATTCCTTTGGTCAGCATTGGGCAGACGGGGATTTCCTAATCTTTGGATTGCTTGGATGCGCAGATGTGTCTCCACAGTCTCGCTTTCTGTGCTACACAACGGCCGGCCAGCCGGCGGGTCTTTTCAGCCTCGCAGGGGGTGCGTCAGGGATGTCCTTTGGCGCCCCTCCTATTTGTTATTGCCTCGGATGTATTGACACGTATGGTTGATCGCGTCATTGATGCGGGCCTCACTACGGGATTTCGCAAGGGGGAATTCTGCGTGCCTTTAATTAAATTCGCGGACGACACGATCTGCTTTATTGAGGGGGTCCAGACGAGGTGGCGGGGATGGCCCATACTATCGCTATCTTCTGCGAGCTTTCAGGGATGTCGACTAACGTTGGCAAATGCTTCGTGGTGCCCTTCGGAATGTCGACGGCGGAGGCGGAGGAGTGTAGCCGTCTGCTTGGATCTCGGATTGGGGAGCTTCCTCTCCCCTATCTTGGCGTTCCTCTATCGGTTGGGCGGGCCCGATCTTGTGATTGGCGGGCTATCTCAGAGAGGATGGAGGCGCGTCTTGCAGGGTAGAGGGCCGCCTTGCTTTCCTGGGGTGGTCGCCTTGTCTTGCTGAAGTCTGTCCTTTCTTCTATCCCGATCTATTTCCTATCGGTTCGTAAAATGCCTGCGGGAATTCGAGTGCGCTTGGAAAAATTTATGCGGCGATTTCTTTGGGGCCGCTCGGACGGTAGCGGCAGAGGGCTTCATTTGGTCTCTTGGGACGTGGTGACCTTGCCAAAGAGCTCCGGTGGTCTTGGTATTCGTAGCTTGGATCGCGTCAACGATGCATTACTGTTGAAATGGGCGAGCAAAATCTGGGGCAAGGAGGATTCTTTTCTTTGCAACGTTCTGCGGGCGCTCTTGGGCAGCGAATGGCTGGGCATCATGCGGGGGGACTCACCTCCTCATTCCTCTCATTTTTGGTGATGTGTTTATGATACACTGCGGCGGAACCGCGCGCTGTTCACTCCGGTGCTTGGGACGGGGGATGTCTTCAAGTTCTGGTTGGACGATTGGTCGGGGGGAGGCCCCTTACAGACACGCTTTCCGAGGTTGTTTGCTTTGGCGTCGAATCGGTTCATCTCTGTCGCGGATTGCTGGATCAACGGATGCTGGTGCCCTACGTTCTCGGGTGTTCTATCGGATCAGCGCGCGGGGGAATTCGCCTCTCTGATGGAGTCTCTGTCCTCTTCGGCCTCTCCCTCTGATCAACGGGACCATTGGACTTGGAAGGAGGGGGCTTTCTCCACTCGCAAGGCTTTCACAGCCTTACTCTCTCCCACCCCTGCCTTGCCCGCTCCTCTGGTGCGCGATTGTGCATTCTTCTGGGGGCTCCGCTTGTCATCGCGCATCGCCTTCTTCTTATGGGTGTTTCGTCATCGACGTTTGATGACCCGGGATCGCTGCGCGAAGTTCATTCCGCACGCTAGCGTCAGGTGCCAGCTTTGTGAGGTTGCTGATGAGTCGGCTGATCACCTGTTCTTTCATTGTAGCTCGGTCGTAACGCTCTGGGACGACGTTGACTGGGCTCGTGCGACTAATGTTGAAGACTGGTGCGGCATCATGTGGTCCAACGGGACGAGGGATAGATCTGTTTTGCTGGGCCCCATCGCGCGGTTGTGGTCCATTTGGCGTGCTAGAAATGATGCTATCTTCTCGGGCATGCGGTTTTATACGGAGAACGTTAACATTATGGCGAGCAGATTTATTTCCGAGTGGTCTAGGTAATTGGGTCACGGCGTTTTGTTGCCGTTTGTCGTCATTGTACTATTATTTTCCCTAGCCTCTTCCTTCCTCGCTTCACCACTGTAAGTATCTTTGGCCTTTCACTTTGGTTAATATATACCTGGGGCGAGCACCAAAGAGTGTTTACCCCTTGTTTGAGCCTCAAAAAAAAAACAATAGCCCCATCATCCCTTTATATAGGAAGGACGAGATTACAAAGATAGAAATCAAATTCAAATTCAAATTGAAACTAATTATCTTAAATTGGCTCTAACCGATTAACCGACTAATTTGAAATTCAAATCTCTAACTAATTGAGATCACAGTTGACCCCATTTATTTAATTAAAAATACGACGACTTAAATAAACGTAAATAAAATTAACGGATAAAATAAAATAAATATGCGGCCCTATATTTCTGTTCCACGCTGCATCAACTCTCCTCCGCTTTTAAAAATTTGTCACCCGATGAATTGCTGGATCTTTAGCTATTGGTGGAGAATTTCCACATGGCTTGTTGATCGAATATCCCAATTTTCGCTCCTTTTCCATATTACGTTTATAATTTTTCTCCATTGAGGGGTATGTCTGCAAATGTTCAACCCCTTTACTTATAAGGATTCCATAGCATAATATATCCTCCAAGTGACCCCTTTGATAAAAACTTTCGGGAAGAGGGTCTTCACTGCAATTTTCGCGGAGCCAATTCAAATTCCTAATTTTATGGGATAGGCCTTCCGCTAGAGATAAATCAGGACGCCATCGTGGACCTCGTTCTTCCTTCCATTGCCGTGGACGGTGCCGAACTCTAGGGTTAGGGTTCCAGTAGCTTTGGTGGTGCGTGAGTGCATGATGGTGACAGCACGCGATCACGCGAGGACGGTTGCACATGGTTCCCTAGTGGTGGCGGCGTGTGGTGACGCAAGGGCCGCATCGACGGAGTTTTGCGGTTGGCTTTTGACGGCGCGAGATAGAGAGGGGGAAGGTGGCGACGTGGCCGACGGGGTTGGGGTTGGGGAACAAGAGTGGTGGTGGTACAGTGAGGGGCAGGAGGGGTCGGTGGAGGTGCCGGAGAAAAGAGCGGGGAGGGCTGGTGGTGCGGGAGGAGGGGAGGGTGGGGTGGATGGCGTTAGGGGCGAAGGGGAGAGGGGCAGCAGTGTTAGGGTTGCGGGAGGGTGGGCTGGAGTCGGGGGAAGGAAGGGGATGGGAGGGGAAGTTGACAACGGAAGGGAGGAGGGGGCTCGGTGGGTTTGGGAGGCGGAGGGTGGTGGAGCGATGGGTGGGAAAGGTAGTTGGATGTGGTGCGGGGTCGAGGGGATCCGCAGGAGGCATGGGGGTGGCAGGAGACGCAGCTGGAGTTGGGGACGACACCGCAAGAAGTGCGGAATGATAGTGGGGGTGGCGGGGAGGGGCGTAGGGACTGAAAGGGTTGCTGGGGTGCTAGAGATGGCTTGCGGGAGAGGTGGTGGAGCAGTTTGGAGGACGACTGGGGGTTGCAACTGGGCGAGTGGGGGTGCCGGAGGTGCGGGGACTACAGCAGGGACCCAGGAGAGGCTTGTGGATGGCACGAGAATCAATTCTTCCAACAACTGCAGATCTGAAAATACCTGGACAGCAAGCAGATCGGCACTTTCTTCTTCCGGAACGGCCTGGAAAGCGAATAAATTATTGGAGACGGCCTCCTTTTCCTCTGAAATGGGCTGGACAGCGGCCGTTTCGTCACTTTCTTCTTCTAGAGTAACCTGGACAGCGAGTAAATCATCATCGGCGGCGAGTTTTCTTTCGTCACAGATCTGGGCAGCGCCTTCGGTAGTGTAAGATTTTGATAGGGCGGCGCACATAGCCTTGAAATTAGCTATCCTCTCTCGCATTTCGGCGTCGAAAATCTGGAAATCACGGTGTGCGTCCAACTCTCTGTTGTAAGCTTCTTCGGCTTGTCGTTTCCACTCCAACACATGATAATCTTTCGTCGCACGTCGGCGCGAACGTCTGGACGGATCGTGAGGACGATTTGTAGGCCATGCTCTGATATCAAATGATGCAAATCGAAGATCGGTGATGGCGGGAAATAAATTTGAGCGGTGGAATTTAAGGAGGAGAAGAAAATAGAGGGGTTGAGAAGAGAAGCTCGTCGGGAACACGAGGAGATGGAGAGGAGAAACGTGAAGATCACGTGAGAGGAGAGAGAAGGAGAAGGGAGAGGAGAGATAAAATCTCAAAATTTTATAAATCACTGAACTGTCCATAACAATAGCCCCATCATCCCTTTATATAGGAGGGATGAGATTACAAAAATAGAAATCAAATTCAAATTCAAATTGAAACTAATTATCCTAAATTGACTCTAACCGACTAACCGACTAATTTCAAATTCAAATCTCTAACTAATTGAGATCACAAGCGATCCCGTTTATTTAATTAAAAAATATGACGACTCAAATAAACGTAAATAAAATTAACGGATAAAATTAAATAAATATGCGGCCCTATATTTCTGTTCCACGCTGCATCAGTTTCCATGGAGATAGGCAATGACATTTTGAGTCAGTCCACAATGAAGGCTATGTGGGACATTCTAGTCGCTACATACTCTCTGACGAACAACGAGTCGAAGATTCTGCAGCTTCAGCACGACATCTTCACGTCGAAGCAGAATGGTCGTCCATACCCTTTATACTTCTCTAAGGTGTATGTTTGAGAAGTTGCATGGTTACATTCCCTCGACTGCCACATCAAAGCAGCTCAAGGCCTATAGGGATTCGGTAAGGTTGCAGAAGTCGGCAGTCGGTATTCGATCGGCAGGGTCACTAACTAAGAATTAATTGGCAGTCGGGAGAGTAATCGAATTTAGTCAGGCATTAGTCGGTTTGAAATTTTTTTATTATTTTAAATATATAAATCATATTTTATAGCATATACTCTCATTTTATTCATATATTTAGCAGTTTTAATATTTTTAAGAGCATAAAAAAATAGCAAGAGAATGAAAAAAGAAGCAATTTAAGAACAAAATATTTAGCACATAGTACAAGCAAATGTTCAAAAATAAAAAACAATTACAACATGCCCAAAAAATAATACAAGCGAAAAGTAAGACAACTGTCACAAGCCATTGGATTCAATCCTCGATGTCATCATCCAAGTCTAGCTCTTCTTCTTCATCATCGCCTTCTTCTTCTTCATCATCGACATCATCTTCTTCTTCTATATCCTCAAGATGTAGCTCCTCCTCCTCATTCATCGACGTAGCATTGGAGCTTGACGATGAAGCTCCCCTTCCACGTTCACCTCATTGGCTCCTTCTTGGTTCCAAATTCTCTTCGGCGCCACTAGCATGTGCTACAACACCCCATGTCAGTCCAGAACCTGGAAAAACCTCCTCATCCTGAACATCAACATCCCCGGTCCATTCAGCCATGTGTGCACGATCACGAGATGGCAGAGGATCTCTCTCTTTCTCATATCGACGTTCCTGCATGTTGGAAACGCACATACACAAGATCGTTCAGCTTTTTCGTCTCCAACCTGTTTCTCTTCTTGGTATGGATCTAAAGACCAAAAAAAATTAACTTTATATCAATTGCTCATTTAAATTTTACTATTACTAATCAAATTGGGTGGGTGGAGTGGAATCTTTACTGAGTCAAATGTAGTCCAGTTACGCTCACATCCCGATGAAGACGTCAAGCTCAAGATTTTGATAGCCATAGCTTTCAAATGAGGTGTGTCATCTCCATGATTATGCCACCAATTAGCTATTAGAATAGAGAAATAGTCAATATAATAAAATAAATTATTAACATTAATAGAAAACAATGACAGAAATACCTGGATCAAAATTATCATCATTTGTCATCCTTTGTCTCACAGCTAAAGGCTTGCCAAAATCTACACGACCAAGTCTATATGTCGGAAGCTCGTCCTTGGTAACTGCATCTTGTATATCCAAATCTGGATAAAATTTTTCCATGCACTCCTTAAACCCTCTCCTCACCACAACATCTGGATCACCATGAGACTCAGTGTAGAAGAAAAATGGGTTCAAGTAATAACCTGCTAGATACAATGGAGTATCGAGTCTACCTTTATTCTTGGAGGTAACGGCATCTACAAAAAAATTATAAGATGACTCCACGCCATTGAATGCTGCAATATTTCCCGCTTGGCCTCTTCAAGAGCTCTGTAGACAAAGCCCATGGATGGGCGTTGATCTGTATCAACCACACATAATAAACGAACCAATGGAATGAAAACTCTGATAGCATGTGTTGTATGGTTCCAGAACGTAAAACTGAATACAATGGAACTCGCTGCTTCTCTCTTCTTGATCTTATACCACTTGTAGCTTCTCCACTCTTCCGAGGAAAACATCAATCTCAGCTTGTCCTTCTTCTCATTTAGGCTCTCAAGAGTGAGAAATGTGGTTGCAAATCTTGTTTGGTCGGCCATTGCAATGTCCCCCTTGCTGGTGAACTTGCGCATCAAGCTTAGAGTTTTGGTGTGAGAGTAGATGAACAGCATAAGCCTCTTCGCCTTTGTGATTGCACTCCTCACCTTTGTCTCTCTACTTATCTCCTCCAAAGCAAGATCAATGGAGTGCGCGCACACGGAGTCCAAATCTGCGGATATTTGGTGATCAACAAGCTTCATGCTGCTACGTTGGCGGATGCATTATCCGCCACAATCTGAACCACTTTATCCACTCCCACTTCATTCAGGCACTCCTCCACCAACTTACAGATGTATTTCGCAGTGCGAGCCTCATTTGAAGCATATGTGGACTTCAAAAATGAGGTCCCCAAGGTGCAATTGACACAAAAATTGATGATGCTCCTTCCTTGCTTGTTTGTCTACGCATCAGTCATCAAAGAGCATCACGTTGACGTCCACGTATCACGATGACATTGCAAGTCATCATGAATCTTCGTCACTGCCTTCTTCAAAAGTGGACCACTAAGCTCATAACTCGTGGGAGGCTTTAGTCCAAGCCCGTACTTCCCAATCGCCTCCACCATCTGCAAGAAGTTCTTCGTCGTCAAAGCATTAAACGGAATCGTCGATGTATATGCCCATTTGGATATGTACGATGTAATCCTGTCACGATGATCCTTGAGAATGCATCATTGATGGTCATCTGGCGTGATGACCCTTCCATTGCGACAGTCTGCTCCAAGGATTCGGAGACTCGTGATCTCTTCGTCGAACCCAAATCTCTAGTGATATCAACTTCCTCCCTCATCTCAAGAACATCGGCGGCTTTCTGAGACTTCTTCCTAGCAACATCATCAAGGTACGCAATCATCTTCTTCTTCGTTTCCTCATCCACCTTGGGACATGCAGCTACATTCCCTCTTCGGTGGACTAGATGTTGCTTGAACCTATATACATCACCCTTAACAATCTTCTTGCACAATCTGCAAGTGACCGTATTTGGGTCCGTACGGTTCGCAAGGTAACTGTATTGCCATGCAGGATCAGTTGATCCGACGGCACATAAAAAGATGAGTTGCTACCGGAAGCAACATTCGATGGAGGTATAGCCATCTACATAGTAAACAAACTCACAATTTAGGCAATCAACAAACACAAAATATTTTCCAAGTTGAGCAAATTGAACATATAAGTTAAATGAAGATAGTAAATAATAACTAGACCAATAACAAGTGACAACTATAAAAGAAATTTCAAGTTGAGCAACATACAACTTAAGTTTATAGGAATGTTTTATCTTTATGTAAATATGATAGGAGAATTCTTGGATGCATTAGAGTTTTACATACTTTGTAGTACTAATGAGGGCTAAAGAAGGCTCATCAATATGAAGCATGAAGGGGTAGACCCTCTGTTCTGCTTAACCGGAAAAAAAACTTTGAGAATGAAAATTAATACCAAAAAAGATAGAAATGATGTGTAGAGCAAATGTTGGTGTTTTAATCATCTAAATGCAAGAAAGTGTTATGAAATAAATAAAAATATGTGGGCATGGTGTGAATCCGTATTGAGACTGTATCCTTATTATAACTAATCTAATCCAATCCTCATTGAGATTGTGTCAACTACATGGATTCATTGCCTTTAAATATATCTAATCCAATCATGCTCATGCTTAACTTGGAGATAAAATAATTTACAGCATACATCTATGCCAACATACAACTTAAGTTCAAAAAAATGATTAGGGCATGTTCTATTCATATTATAAAGATATAAAAAATGAAAAATAAAAAGCCTAACAGGCGGCGTGACCTGGGTGAGCGGCAAGACGACGAGAGACGATGGCGGTGAGGTAGTGAGAGGGAGGCATCGCCTTTGGAAGCTAGGGCAGCGGGGGTCGGGAGCTAGGGCAGCGGGGGTCAGGTATGCGAGAGGGGGTGGAGTTTCTGTTCGAAACTTTTATTCCAATTTATTCGGGTAATCGGGTATTTTAGGATGCCAGATCTTTCAGGCAAAAAACGGCTGATTACTCGGCCAACTACACCGATAACTCGGGCGAGTACTCGGGTCTACCTGATTATAGCCCGACTTTGCCTATTAAAGTCAGGTACCCATCCGATTCGTATAGTCGGGACGACTAGTCGGCCTAATCGGCCGACTTTTGCAACAGTAGGATTCGGTGATGAGAGGAGTTCTCCTAGCAGCTCTCGACCCTGAGTATGATGCAGCTAGAGCATAGATTCTTACTAACGCCACAATGCCTTCCATGAAGGATGCATATCGCAGGTTGAGTAGGCTCTCCATATCTTCTAGTGGCACTCAGTTGTCTCAGACATCCTCAGCCATGGCAGCATCTCGTGGTAGAAGGAACCCTGCACAGTTTCATGGTCGAGGTGGTCGTGGCAGGGTAGGGGGTAGTCAGCCCCCTCGTCAGCCTTGTACTTATTGTCACAGGTCAGGTCACTCTGAGAAAACATGTTATTCCAAGCATAGGTTCGCAGCTTCAGCACGTGTGGCAAAGCAGACCCAGCAGGCTGGCAGTTCTTCACCTGCATCTGATCAGAGATTTAACGAAGTTGTAGTGAGGCTCAGGGAGATTATGCCTACTCTGGGTCAACTAACTCTCCTTCAGGATCTTTAGAGATAGATGCCTCTGCATCAGCATCTACATCAAGTATAGCATATGCCTTTACTAGTTGTTACAGGGCAGATTTGTCAGAATGGATCATAGATTCAGGAGCATCCCATGATAGAGGTCAGCTTAGAGCTTTCAGTCCAACCCAGCCCGAACGATCGGTTGTGATAGCATATGGGACACACTCTCCCATTACTTGTCAGGGAGAGGTGCAATTAACTCCTGCAATGAGACTTCAGAATGTTCTTTATGCTTCTGAGTTTTCTATGAATTTATTAATTAATCAAATCACCAAGGATTTACATTGTCATGCCATTTTTGATCTGTCTGTTATTGTATTTGGGGACATTCTCACGGACAATGTGATTGGTTCTGGCAGTGAGCAAGGAGGTCTCTATATACCGGTGCAATCTCCTTATGCTAGTGTTTTTCTCTTCGCACTGGGTTTGTGTCTCCCTATATGTGACATCTTCATTTTGGCTATCTTCCTCTGCAAAAGCTGTGTCACGTTCTTCCGCAGATTACTCCTCGTTCTACCTCTCAATGTGAGGCCTGCCAGCTTGAGAAGCATCATCGATCCACTTTCCAAAGTCGTCAGGATTGGAGTAGTCATAGTTTGTTTGAGTTAATTCATTTTGATATTTGGGGTCTCAGTCGTGTCCCAGATCATCAGCAGCATAGATTTTATCTTGTTGCAGTATATGAGTTTTCAAGATTGTCATGGGTCTTTCTTCTTAAAAACAAGTCTGATGCAAGTCGTGTTATTCATTCCTTTATTAATGAAAATAAGGAACATTTTTTCAGTAAAGATTAAGTTTATATGTTCTGACAATGCCCTGGAATTTTGTAGTACTCAGCTTGCCCATTTTCTTGCTTCCCATGGTACTGTGCATCAAACATCTTGTGTGTATACTTCCCAACAGAATGGGATGTCTAAACAAAAATATTACCAACTTCTGGATGTTACCAGGACTCGTTTGATTCAGAGTCGTGCTCCTTATTCGTACTGGGGGGATGCGGTTCTAACTGCTTGTTACCTGGTAAATCGTGTGTCATCTTCAGTTCTGGGGGAAAAGATCCCATTCTCGATTACGCTTCCCGAGACAAATCTTTTCTCACCCACACCTTGTGTCTTCGATTCAGTGGCTTTTGTTCATCAGATGTCTCATGGTCTTGACAAGCTCTCTCCTAAAGCTGTCAAATGTATGTTTGTTAGGTACTCTAAGATCCAAAAGGGATATCGCTGCTTCGATCATGTTCGAAGAATGTATTACGTTAGTGTACATGTCACCTTTTTTGAGTCTATTATGTATTTCTCTCCTACAAGTGACAAGCTCATTTCTTCAGAGGATGGGGAAGAGATCTATATGCCTCCACCTCCGATCTCCACTACACCATCACCACCACCACCACCACCTTCCACACCTACTTTCTTTCCCCAGGTTCACCAGCGTCGACCTCGTGCTCATTTGCCTCCTCCATCATCCAGCACATCCAAGGTATGTTTGAGCATTTGAGTTCTTCTAATGGCAGTAGTGATTTGCATGTACAGCTTGAGGTGCAGGATGTCCAGGATGATACACCTTCTGCGAATACTGAAGATCTGGATGTACATATTGCTCCATGGAAATAGAGGTGTGCATGCATTATGCATCCTCTTGCTTCTCGTGTTTAACTGGACCGTCTATCCGAGGATTTCAGAGGTTTGTTGTGGAACTGTTAATCGTGGAGACATCATGATCCTATCAGGTGTTGTAGGGTAGTCAGTGGTGTCTGGCAATGGAGGAGGAGATGACAGTTTTACAGTCTTGAGGTACGTGGAGTGTTTTGAAGGCTCCTCCAGGCACGTCTGTCGTTGGCAACAAGCGGGTGTTTACTGTAAAACGAGTTGATGGTACTATGGACAGATATAAGGCCAAATTGGTTGCTCGTGGGTTCACCCAAACCTATGGGGTGGATTATCAGGATACTTTTTCTCCTATTGCGCGAAACTCTACGCTGGGGATTCTTATTATTGTTGTTATGGTACGTGATTGACCATTTTTCCAATTAGATGTCAAGAATGCCTTTTTGTATGGAGATCTGCAGGAGGAAGTCTACATGCAGCAGCCACCAGGGTTTGTTGCTGAGGGGGAGCCCACTATGATATGTCGTCTCCACAAGGCCATATATGGCCTTAAGAGAGTTTAAGGGATTGGTTTCAGAAGCTCTCAGAGTTGATTGAGCAGAACGGGTTTGTACTATAGATCATTCTCTTTTTGTAAAGAGAACTCAGCAAGGTACGGTTGTTGTTCTAGTATATATAGATGAAATAGTTGTTACTGGCAGCGATGAACAGGGCATTCAGGCAGCTAAGAATTTCCTTGGGTGGCAATTTGTGACTAAGGACCTTGGCAAGCTATATGTTACTTCCTTGGCTTGGAGTTTGCACGAAACCAATAGGGTATGGTTATGAAGCAAAGGAAGTATGTTACTGACAATCTATTTGAGACACGCATAACAGGATGAAGATATGCCACTACACCAATGGATCTCAATGTTAGGCTCTATGATGATGACTCAGAACACGTGGATAAGAGACAGTACAGAGAGCTAATGTGGAAGTTGTTATATGTTACTATTACCATATATCATTTGTTGTGAGCAGAGTCAGTCAATTTATGGAGCAACCCGGACAAGTCCCACGAATGCAGTTTGCATGATCTTAAGAAATCTGAAGTCTTCTCCAGGTGCAGGTCTTCTTTTCAAAAGATATTTGTCTCTTGCAGTCATTACATGTGCATATGCGATTATGTTGGGTGTCCCAAGGATAGGAAGTCCACTCCTGGCTTTACTGTGTTTGTTGGTAGCTCGCTGGTTTCATGGAAGAGTAAGAAACAGACAGTTGTTGCTCGCTTCAGCACTGAATCAAAATATAGAGCCATGGCTCAAGGGAGCACGGAAATGATGTGGGTTAAGTCAGTCCTGGTTAACCTAAATGTTGAAGTGCCTCTTCCTATGCATCTAAAATGTGATAATCAAGCGGTTATATTCATTGTTAATAATCCAACCTTTCATGAGAGAACTAAGCACATTGAAGTAGATTGTCATTACACCTGTGATTTGGTCCAAAAGGGGTTTATTCATTCCACTACTCATGTTCCATCAGGAGATCAAATTGCAGACATATTTACCAAAGCTCTTGCGAAGGGTCCTTTTCACCATTGTTCCAAGCTGAGCATGATTGATATATATGCTCCAGCTTGAGGGGGAGTGTTGAGATACTTATATCTCTACGGCTTAATTTATGTTTTTCAGTTTATCCAGTCTATTTTATGCAATTTTCCCTTAGAGATTTTCTCCTATATAAGAGAGCTCTAGGGCTATGTGGAATATAACTTTTCTCTTCACGTCTTTCCACAATCTGAACTCTCAGGTTCTTTTTGTTAATATATACAAGGTGGGATCCATGATGGGTGCGCACTTTTTTTCCATAAAAAAGGATCTGTGTAGCCAACCCCACTTAAAGTTGGAAAAAGACTTGGTTCTTGTTGTTTTTGAATGTGATATAATATACAGGAAAAAACATTCCATTGTGCTTTAAACAATAACCAAACAGTTTTAAGTCTTGGTTTCTGTAAACCCTCGGGATTCTTTCTGTATACGAGATGGAAGCCATGATGGGTGCACGTTCTTTTTCCCATACAAAATCCATGTAGCCAACCCCAAAGCTTGGTTCTTGTTTTCGCATGTGATATAATATACAGAAGAAATGCACCATCTTGGATTACACGATAACCAAACAATTTTAGAAAGCCATATTTCAAATCACAATCATTAATGCAACTTTATATCAGAATAAACTTTTCTCCAAAACAAAATCCATATCAAAACCATAATTATGTCATACCTGGAACTCAATGTGCCTTGGATTTTGGATAAACTTCTCCAAATATACTCCATCATTTCCAAAAGCGGCTGCTGCCTCAGATTTAGCTTGCTGCAAATGAGAAATAATGCAATTAACCATTGAAACTTTCATTTTGAAGAAAAAGAACAAGACGACTTGTCAATTCCCCCAACAGCCTAAGCAGAGAGAATTAAATACCCTCAACCACCACCACCACCAAATGTACAAAAAATTACACTGAAGAAGGACAAACGTTATCCTCTTAGCCCGTAAAACACACTCATTAGTGGTACCTTTATTGTTCAGTTTGGAATGAGTCGAACCGCCCTCCAAAATCCCTTGAAAAGGTGCTACCTTTGAAATGGTACCCACCAGCTTTTATGCTTACCCTCTCAAAAAATGGAGCAAAGAAAAAAGAGTGGTGTGCCTCCCAATTTAACCCATTTGATTTGAGTCCCTAGCAAAGATTCATCATAAATGAAACTTTTGCCCAAAACAGGCCACCTGATATTCTGCTTTAAATATCACGTTCTGCATCCGTTTGAAGAGGCATATTTTAAAAATTGAGGAAAGAAGGACATCTGATTTTTAGCGGAGGATTTGCTTTCCAAGTAGATGACACTACGAAGGGGGATCCCATTGGAACCCCCCTATTGTAGACCAATGATGGATAGCAAACTTTCCACAGGTAGCCTTCAAAAAAAATGCCAATCGAGTAAAAAACTATTATGCAAATGGGAAATGAGGATTGAGAAAGATTGGAAAATTGAACTAGAATAGATGGATGGTTTCAAGGTATTCAAGATTGCAAAGAAAATGCAAGGAGATGCATACGCAAGCATTTAAAACATGCCAAGCCATGTTAAATGAGCCTTGGAGGTATAAAGCACTTCTAAATCTCAGGGAAATGGATAGAAAATGTGACTTATGCCCAAAACTGGCCACCCTCCAAGCAAATGGCCAGCAAAGAAAGAGTCGATTTGTCACAAAGATGGAGCCATAAAACTTGTGATGCTTGAGATGCATAGGCAGGAAATTAGGGCATGCCAAGCAGCATCAAATGGGCTTTACAGATAACAAATGTTCTCAAGTCAAAGGAAAATGAAACCTCTTATGTTACATATCTGTTGGTAGTTACATATCTGAAATGCCTTGAGGATCTTTTCCCAATGAAAGGTTCAATATGGAATTGATAAGTAAAACGATATAAACTCTCTCATTTTCAGGTAAAGTACATGCAGAGTTCTTTTTTAAAAGCCAAAGAATGACTAGTAGAGGTTTCGAGTATGTATTCATTAGCAATCCACAGTATTCCACTAAAACCTTGCGAGGGGCCCAGAATTTTTTCCAAATGGAACTGCATATACCGAAATGCAGTAGGAAAAGGAACTGCCTCATATTTCCTTCTGATATGATCAATAAATTCGACAAACGGTTATTTATATTTCTTTAGATTTCTCTTTTCCGAGAGCACAAAATAGTTCTACAAAAAATATCTAAAAGAGGGGTCAAAATCTTCTTGACAACTTTCTAGCCTACTATAGTCTGGTCTCCACAACTATATATTAGGGGCCTTGTCAGATCAATGCTATATATACTCAGAACTCCTTCCCGCATCGGGTCCCTGGTGGGATCTGGGATCATATGAGTGATGACCTCTATATTCTTCGAATACTATACATTTATTGTTCTCGTATAAAGATAACAATGCAAAAACAAAAAGTACATCAAACAAAAGAGAGACAAACTGGCAATGTGGCCAGAACAGGTAAGCAAGACAAATACTGCAAAACCCGCATAAAAATAAAACTTCTACAATTCAAAGGTTCTACCTGTAACAGCCTTACAAACTCCTCAGGCTCCTTAGCTAAGCGCATTCCACGTCCTCCTCCACCAGCAGTTGCCTATAAGAAAAACAGAAGTTCAATGTACAAAGTATTTGCATGAAAAAAAACATCAACCATTTTGACATTCATAAAAGACAGCTCTATGCACTTCCAGGAATTATTAGACCACCTTTTGGATCTGTAATAGCAGTGTTGCCCACCATTTTTACAAGAGGTTTTATCTATCATTGAATACGTTAACTATTGATCACATGGTGACAAAAATTGCCATTATGTCAAGCACTAAATTCACAAGTTCCGCTTAGAAGTATATTGTCTGTAAGAAAAACAGTTCAATGTACAAAAGTATTGCATGAAAAAAACATTAACCATTTTGGCATTCCTAAAAGGCAGCTCTATGCACTTCCAGGAATTATTAGACCATCTTTTGGATCTGTAATAAGCAATGTTACCCGGCACTTTTACAAAAAGGTTTTGTCTATCATTTGAATATGTTAACTATTGATCACATGGTGACAACAATTGCCATTCTGTCCAGCACTAAATTCATGTGTTCCGCTTAGAAGTATATTGGCTTACGTGGGTTAAACCCGCACACCAGCACTAAAAAAGAGGATGACTTAGTGGAGAAAAAAGGAGAGCGATCATACAAGCAAACACTGATGGGGCGGCGATCCAATCTTTACCCACAAACAAGCACATCTTGGTAAAGAGGGTGCTCCTCTATTATATTAATAATGTTAAGTGTCACAAGCTCATGCAATGCTCTTCCTGCATCTTTCTAATGCATAATCATCCTCTTCCTTTCCATTCTCCAATAGCTCCTATCTGTCTCAAATGGAGGAGGCATGATACGTTTACAAATTAGAGCAGAGTTAGTTGATAGTGTCTATCCCTCTGCTACTAGATTGGCGATTTGTTCCACTACCTCAATGATACATCACTAAAAAAGAAAATGAAAAAGGTGGCCCACCCTTAGTAGGTGGTCACCCAAAAAAATCCAAGTATTAAATGTTGGGCAACGGAAAGTATTCGTGTGGGGGGTAAGTTTGTAATCAAATTCACCCTATGCGGTATGTATTATTTTTTTTTATTAAGTACCGTAGATAAGCCGCCTCTTGAAGAGGCGGCTTTGGTTAAGTAAGAGCCGCCTCTTGAAGAGGCGGCTTTGTCGGGCAATAAACCCCAGCGGCCCGCCAGTGCCTCCCCACGCGAACAGAAGCTCTCCCACCGCTCGCCCTTCCTCCGCCCAAGCCCCCCTGCGATCTCCAAGCGGCCTCGGGCTCCCCCTCCCGCCGCCGTACGCTCTCCGGTCATTTTGCCAACGTCCGTTGGCCGCATTTCTGCTATTCATCTCCTTCTCCACCTCAAGGAAGGTATGATTTGTCTATGGTTTAGGGTTTTGGCACATGTTTAGGGTTTAAATAATTGTTTGAAATATTTTCTTCACTCTAATACATTGATGTCGACGTAATGGTATGTAGGATGTCTCGAGAAGTTCGTTGTTTCTGTCACTGTGGGGGTACAATATCGAAGTCTAGTAAGGACGTGACCTACGTAGGAGGTCGTATGAAAACCATCAAAATCGGTCACGAAATGTCATTTTTGGGACTGATTGAGCACATTAAGTCCGTATTCAGGTTGGATTTAGCTCAAGGACTTGAGTTACAGGTCTTTCATAAAATGTCCCAAGATGGAGCAAGTTTTTATATTGGGTGTGTCGAGTATGATGATGATGTCCGAGAGATTGTCGAATATGCTGAGGAGATGTGTGCTGCATATCGGCCCGTGATATTTATTGTCGCTGTCTCTATACCCGGATCTGCACCTCCAGTTTCTGTACCACAATGTGGATCCGCACCTCCAGTTTCTGTACCACAATGTGGATCCGTACCTCCAGTTTCTGTACCACAATGTGGATCCGTACCTCCAGTTTCTGCTCCCGTGGTAGACATGGATCCATTTAATGATCCGGAACTGGACAGGTTAATGGAACCCTCACCACAGAATACGGATGATGAGATGGAAAAATGGTGACAATGAGGAGGAGGATCATCATGTTGGAACCCGTATTGTTTCTGATATTCCATTTTTGAACATGAGAGGTGGTGATGGCTATATTCTGAATGGTGAAGATTGCATGAATTCTGATGATGGGATCAGTCTGTCTAACGAGTTGAAAAATGGCATGCTTTTCAAATGCAAAGCTGATTTGGTGTTCGCCGTGAAAGTTTTCCACATTAAACGTCATTACAACTTCACGGTACTGGAATCTGATAAGAAGGTGTGGGATATACACTGCAGCGAACGAGCTAGAGGTTATTCTTGGAGATTGCGTGGTCATCGTAGACCAATAGATGGACAGTTTGTTGTTTCAATGGTTGAGAAGCCGCATACTTGCTTGAACCGTGCTGTTAATCAAGACCATCCTCAGTTGGATTGCAACTTCATGGCTGTAAGATTCTTGAATCAAATTAAGATTTCTCCTTCAGTCAAGGTTTCTTATCTTCAGACATCTATTCAAGATGATTTTGGCTTCCATGTGAGTAGAAGAAGGGTCTGGGACGCAAGAAGGAAAGGCATTGAGATGGTATACGGCGATTGGAAGAAATCTTACAATGAACTTCCATATCTTTTTAGGGCCTTTGAGCAGGCTATTCCTGGTTCGGTTACAGATATTGACACAACAACAGTTGACCAAGGAGAGCTATTTGAGAGGGCCTTCTGGGCATTTGGTCCTTGTATTGAGGCTTTCAGGCACTGCAGGCCTATTGTTAGTGTTGATGGTACACACATGTATGGAAGGTATAAACAGAAGATCCTTATTGCTTGCTCAAGCGATGCAGCTAACCACATTTTACCATTGGCTTTTGCTTTTGTCAACGAGGAGGATGGCCCTAGTTGGGCGTGGTTTCTGGAGAGGCTACGTTTGCATGTTTTCCGTGATCGTGCTGGACCATTATGTTTGTTATCTGACCGTGCTCCTGGGTTACGTGCTGCACTCAGATACCCAGAGGTTCAATTTGTTCCACCATACGTACACTGGCGCTTCTGTCTCCGGCATGTGGGTAGTAATTTCAATGATGCCCACAAAAATCAAACTCTAAAGCGTATAGTCATGAGGGCGGGAAAAGTCTATTCCCAAGCAAAATGACAATCTTACATGGACAAGCTGAAGGAATGCGACGAGAATGCTGCAAAGTGGTTTGACACACATGATTGTCCAAAGGAACGTTGGACAATTGCATTCGATGGTGGCTATAGATTTGGTTACACAACCACAAATTTTTCTGAGAGCTACAATGTTGTTCTTAAGGATGCAAGAAGTCTACCAGTTGCGGCATTGCTTTTGAAGACGTACTACAACTGCATTAGCTACTTCTGTGACCGTCACGACGAGGCGCGTAATTGTATTTTACGGGGTGAGAAATATACCAAATACGCGCATGACATGTTGAAGCGTTGGATCGATAGAAGTAATGGCCACCGTTGTTTTCGCATACAAGGAGCACCCTTGCACATGTATGAGGTTGTCACAGGACAATGCATGACACAGTTCGGTCTAAAAGGTGGAAAGAAACAAACTGTCTTGGTTAGTGATGCATCGTGTACATGTCAAAAATGGCAAACTCACAGAATCCCTTGTTCTCATGCATGTGCCGTTCTATCTCACTTGAACACAGATGTAGAAGAATATGTTGGGCCATGGTATACTTGGCAAGCTCAGTCGAACATATATGAGGGGTTGTTTTACCCCATTGGTGACAGAGACAAGTGGCCCAGTTTCGACCATCCATTAGTTATTCCAGATGATAGCAGGATAAGGCAAAAGGAGCGACCAAAGAGTAAGAGGATTCACAATGAGATGGACATGAGGGAGAATACCGTGCATTCTCAATGCGGCACTTGTGGTGTTGAAGGTCATAATAGGCGGAACGTTACGCATGGTAGGACGCAAAATAAATGTGGCATTTGTGGGGGCTTGGGTCATAACAAAAGAAGATGTCCCAACAGAGCTAGTATGTGAATGATTCATTTCAATTTTTGTAATGTCATTGTTTAAATTATTTAAATATGAAGTCATTGTTTATTAATTTGTATTGTTGTTTATGAACAGATGGAGCCGGGCCCAGTTGACCGTTCTCTTTTACGCCAGCAGAGGGAGCACCGTTCTACTGTTGTTTGGGCAGGGATGTAAGTACTTTTTTAAACTAATATTTCCTTGAATAATTTTCATAATCTTAGTGTTTGTTTTTCCAGGTGTCGAGATGCCTACGGTGCCGACGACGAGAGAGTACACTGAGGCATGTCCCCTTGGACGAGCGCATAGTTGAGCACATTTGCGTAGCGGGTTTTTTGGGCGTATTGCATATGGATTTCATATCCTTGGACTGGCACCTGATTACAGCTCTTGTTGAGAGATGGCGTCCCGAGACGCACACATTTCACATGCGCCACGGGGAGATGACAGTTACATTACAGGATGTGGCGTACATATTTGGATTGCAGATTGATGGTCAGGCAGTGATTGGTCCTACTACTTCTCCCGTTGGGCAGGCTTGTGCGAGCGATTACTTGGGGTCCGGCCTGAACGGCCCAACATTGATGGTGCTCGAGTCCGCATGACTTGGCTAGTAGAGCACTTCTCAGTTCTGCCAGAGGACGCCGATGATGATACCATTCTGCGATACACACGGGCGTACATTCTACAGCTTTTTGGTGGTGTGATCTTTCCGGACAAGTCCGGAAACGAGGTCTCCCTGATCTACCTACCTTTTTTGGAGGACCTGGAGAGTTGTGGGAGGTACAGTTGGGGCTCAGCTTGTTTGGCGTACTTGTACAGGCAGTTGTGTGTTGCATCGAAGGCTGACGCAGTAGAGATTGGGGGTCCATTGATACTGTTGCAGTTGTGGGCTTGGGAGCGATTCCCCCATATCGCTCCGGTAGTTCACCGTCGACCTCTTTGGCAAGGGAAGCCCTTGGGGGCAAGGTGGCATGCAGAGTTTGACATCTCAGCGGAATCTACACATGTGGTTCGGCCATATAGGGATGCACTTGACCTACAGCTAAATGAGCAGGTATTCAGTTATCACGTTATTACATTTTATTTTCAATTATAACGGGTTTTATAATATTTCTAATTTAACGCAGGTGATATGGAGGCCATATACAGAGGACGTGTTGTCCCAGTTGCCATTGTATTGCCGTGGCAATGAGTATTTACATGTGGCTCGTGTCCCCCTCATTCATTTTTGTATTGTTGAGCTACACACACCGGACAGAGTCCTTCGACAGTTTGGGGGCATTCAGGGGGTTCCAAGGGCTAGCGACACTTCATCTCAATTGCATGCAATCGATCTCCGAGGAAAGAGCAATGTGGATTGGACGGAGTTCCATGCAGTCTATATTAGACTATGGAACATCCGTAGAGACTACGTGGTGTCGATGACTCCCATTTCATTGGGAGGACCAGATACGACCGCCGAGTACATGCCATGGTATCGTCGAATAACAAGACGTTTCATTGGACGACATGGATGCACACTCGATTACGCGGTAAGATAGCATTTACTTGATTTACATTTTCTAGTATGATTTTACATGTTTTAACAAGATTTGATCATATTGCAGGTGTCTCAATTCGAGGAGATTGTTCGACTTTGCGATGATGGTTCACCACGTATTAGAGAACTTGCTGCTGAAGCAAGTTCTAGGATACGTGACTCTATACAACGACAGTTCCGAGATGGACCTACAGATGAGCATTCACAGGAAGACGCCGATGCAGAAGGTACATCTCATCCTCGTTCACGTGTTCGAGGACGTGGACGGGGACGTGGTAAACAACAAAGGGGAGAGAGGCCTTCTGGCGAGGGAGATGTCCCAGTGGATACACAGCCCCCTCAGTCTGGCATAGAATTTGAGACCCCAATTCCTGAGTGTGGGACATCTAGACAGCCTACAACGCCGCCTGCACCACAGAGGGATCGAGCGGAGCACAATGCAGGACCTTCACATCATTCACCCCTCCCGTTGTCCTTTGGAGTTGAAGGACCCGAGATGACCAACATCGACGACATAGATCGCAACAGTCAACTGCATGGATTTGACCCAAGACCACCGGAGACCACCATGGCGGATGAAAGACCTGTCAAATTACAATACAAAAGGAGGAGGGAGCGTAGACCATAGAATGTGATGTTGCCATTTTTTTGTAATGTAAACCAAGCATGTAAATGTGTTTGCAACTATGATCAAGTTACTTTCTATGAATCTCACTATTGTCTTCACTTCACTATTGTCTATGAATCTTATCTTTAAAAGTTGTTCTAAAATCATATTTGCTATTACATACTGTGCAAGACGTTCACTTCGCCAACGTATCAATTCCATAAAAAAAGAGGGGAAGCAGCAGCTCTGCGAGCAGCAGAGCTGCTGCTTCCCCCCTTTTTTTTAAGGTTCTGGCGCAAAGCCGCCTCTTCAAGAGGCGGCTTTTGGCTAAGAGCCGCCTCTTTAAGAGGCGGCTATGGTTAAAGCCGCCTCTTCAAGAGGCGGCTCTTACTTAACCAAAGCCGCCTCTTCAAGAGGCGGCTTATCTACGGTACTTAATAAAAAAATAATACATACCGCATAGGGTGAATTTGATTACAAACTTACCCCCCACACGAATTTTCCTTTCATCCAAAATTTCCCTGTTAAATTTTTCTTCATATGTGATCGCTTCTTTTTCTTCCTTACACCAACCAATCTCTAGAATCTAGATTGGGGAGGAGGATAATTGCACAGGAAGCACCTCCGTCCTTCCCTAGACAAGATGACTAGATCAACATGCCTCCCCAACGAATAGACTGCACCTCTGACAATGATTGAAACTGAAAGCAGACCTCTTTAATACAGTGAACTCTAAAAATGAGACTCACCTGCATATTCATGTCAGAGCAATCGATATCTATCACATAAGAACATTAAGCATGGATCCTTTATATAAAACGACCACAAACGAATAAGTGATGAAAAGAAAGCAAGTCCCTTTATGTCGAAGAAAACAAATGACTCAAGCATGCAAACCTCCAACAAACGGTATGCAAACTGAATGCTATACTCTAATGCATCTGCTTTCTCTTAGACTTATCCAAGTCACGGAAGCATTCGACCAAGTTGGGGAAAGAAATAAAAGGATAATATATCTACTTCCACTTCTTTTTGCACTTCATTTGTTTCCAGATGCAGACTTGTTTTCCCATTTCATCATCCTCTTCCCATTCTTGCTAGCTTTTTTTAAGGGTTTTTATCAGTTGTGCCCCTCGAAGATATTGCAATATCAATTATGCCCATTTCTTTTTAGAAATATCAGTTGTGCCCCCGACTTCTTGACATTCTATAATTGGTACTCTTCGAGTTAGTTGCCGCTCATCCCCAATGCAAACGAACATTAACTTTTTGGGACGCAAGAGGAATTAAATTTAAACAAAGGGTTGTTGTAGTCTTTCCTCCCCCTCCTCCATCCCAGCCTCCTCCTCCTCCTCCGTCCCAACGTCCTCGATCCTCCCCATCCTCCTCCGTCCCAGCTTCCTCCTCCAGCTCCGCCTCTTCCCATTCTTGCCAGCTTATTTAAGGGTTTTTATCAATTACGCCCCTCGAAGATATTGCAATATCAATTATGCACATTCCTTTTTAGAAATATCAATTGTGCCCTCGAACTGGTACTCCTCGAGTTAGTTGCCGCCCATCCCTAATGCAAACGGACATTAACTTTTTGGGATACAAGAGGAATTAAAATTAAACAAAGGGTTATTGTAGTCTTTCCTCCCCCTCCTCCACCCCAGCTTCCTCCTCCTCCTCTGTCCCAACATCCTCGATCCTCCCCATCCTCCTCTGTCCTAGCTTCCTCCTCCAGCTCCCCCTCCTCCTCTGCTCCCTGCTCCTCCATCGCCCGATGCTCCTCCTCCACCCTAGCCTCCTCCTCCGGCTCCCCTTCCTCCCCCTCCCTTCCGCCCTAGCTTCCTCCTACGGCTCCCCCTCCCCTCTGCCTTAGTCTCCTCCTACGGCTCCCCCTCCTCCCCCTAGGTAAGATATTTAAGAAGCTGATATACTTCCGCGGATTCACTACCCAAATCAAATAGCGTAATTAGTCTAGGAGTATGGCAACATCCAAGTAGGTTTCAGA
Organism: Ottelia alismoides; assembly: GCA_037367405.1. Lineage (NCBI taxonomy): Eukaryota > Viridiplantae > Streptophyta > Magnoliopsida > Alismatales > Hydrocharitaceae > Ottelia > Ottelia alismoides. The sequence goes on along the minus strand of JAZKJV010003342.1, from coordinate 93,159 downwards.
CTGCCCCCCTCCCCCTCTGGCTCCCCTTACTCCCCCAACCCCAAGCTCCTCCTACACCCCCTTCCCCTCCTCCACCACCCCATCCTCCTCCACCCCATCCCCCCTCATCCACTCCACCACCCTTCGAGCAGCACCAGCTTCTCACGAGTGCAGGACCCTCGCGAGCAACACCAGCTACCTGTTGCGAGTGTCACCCTTACCTCCTTCGGCCTCCACCAACAGCTTCCCGACGAGTGACGCCCTATCTCCGCCTCCGCTCCATCCCATCACCATGCATGATCATAGGTGGTGAGGGTCTCTAGGGGGTACGCTCCGCATCGCTATGGTGAGAGGAGGACTGGCAGATGGAGCTGCGGTGGAGACAATGACAAAGGGTAGAGTGAAGGCTTTCATCATAAAGAGGAAGCTGGACTATTGGAAAATAAGAACACGGAAGCGAATTGATTAACAGAGCATAAACTACATAAAGATAAACTTGAAACACGGAGATTTTAACGTGGAACCCTACTCCCTAAGGAGCGAGATGAAATCACAAGAGAACGCCTCAAAGGGCTAGTGCGCCTATTACACTTTCCCACTGGATACAGGGGGTGAGGGGCTTCTTATATAGCCCTCACTGAGTCCCCACATCTCACGACTGGTAGATGTAGAACTAAACAACTAGATGTGGTAAATAGATCCTGCAGGGATCCATTTAGCCATCTACAACATAAGTGACGCATAACACATATACTCCAACACTCCCCCTCAAGATGGAGTATGCAATGCTCAGCTTGGACAAAAAGAAAGAAATATCAAACTCACGCTACAGAACACTACGAACAAATATCAACTCAACGCACACAACTGTCGGTTGTTGTCGAGGACGTTACTTCTCATACCATGCACGTGAGGAGGACCAAACGAGCTAGAGTGAGTCAAACTGAACGTGCTCTATATTGCGCCTATTAGAGCCATTGAAATTGAAAATGAGTCTACCTAGAGAAATCTGGCCCACCACATGTAGAAGACTGGATCATGCGGACAACTGCTCCGTTTCGGAAAGGACCGAACGAAAAAGTCGTGGAGACAATCCCGTCGAAGTCCACGGTCGTTGGAGAATTGAGTCTAAAGAAGTCTCCTCGTCGGAGAACTGGGTTTCTCCCATACTAGCTCAGAGAATGGGATCTCTACTCTGGAATCCCTATGAAACCACATGAAAACCCTAGCCCACATGGCATAGGGAATGGGATCTCTACTCTGAAATCCCTATGGATCACATGAAAACTCTGAGCCGACCAGAAAAGATGAGGACCACCTCACAACTGATGGCACACATGTGCACATCGAACTGCAGACTCGGAAAACATCTGAACATCGAATCTGGATATTTGAATAACTGTAGAATCTGAACAATTGGCTGATCTAGAATCTAACATCTGAATTCGACCTGTGACTCTACACAATACTCCCACTTTCTCCCTTACTTGTCGGAAAACAATGGCATCGACCAAGTTGGGAGAAAACAAGAAAATGGGGAAACAAAACATCAGTTACATCACATAAGACGATCTCAATTTTTCTCAGCTTTTTTTAAATCATTTTTCAACTATACCAATTTTTTTAAATAGTCGTTGCTTCCCTTTTTTCTCAAATAAGTCATTCACCTTTTTTTCGACTTTTCTTTTCTCTGTTTTCTGTGTACGATTTTTTTATTATTGTACGCACCTCTCTCTCTTTTTAACAAAGAACTTGGCCCACTTTGGCTGAAACGTCTTCTCCCTTTCTTTTTTTTAAACAGTGGGCCAAATCTAGGCCCAAAAGAACTTAGCCACCTTTTTCTAATACGGTCCACTTGCTGGGCCCTCCCTTTCCTTTTTTTTCAATCGCGGGCTTTATTTAGGGTTCACAGTAAGAATCCCTTTTCACTCGAATCCCACCGCCCCTTGATGGGGCATCGAAGCAACGTCGCGTGCGAGCGGCGTTGGGAGACAGTTGCATGGAGCTCGGCTGGAGGATGTTGGAGAGCCGATGCTGCAGCAGAAGGAGCCATGGAGATGGGCAGCATTGAGGAGGAGATCGAAGGTTGACTGGTGGGAGCGTTCCATGGCGAAATTGCATGCGGAGAGGTCGGTGGGAGTAAGAATGTTCCGGGGGCGCCGACAGCGAGGAAGGTTATGACATCATTGACGTATCCATGGTTGGCCACGTGCATGAGAGGGGTCATGTTGTTGTGGTCGAAGTGGGAGACATCAGCACAGGCTGCAATGAGGCGGAGGACAAGGGCGGAGTCGCCCGATCGGGCGGCCTTGTAAAGGAGCTCTTCTTGCATGTGCTCATCATTCGCCATTGTCAGAACGTGAGAAGGGAAAACTCTTGAAACATACTACGCATATGTTGCGCCTGAGGAAATAAACGTTGTCTGGGGAGGTTCCGCGAGACGATGAAGCAGTGGCGTTGCCAATGGGTGGAGCTCCGCCGTCGATAAGAGGGCAGCATTAGTGCAACTTGGAGATTCTGTCTCCATTTTTTCTTCTATTCCAGATTCGGATGTGTTGCAATATGGCATGGCCTAGAGAGCAGCGGCTGGGGGGATGGTGCCCCGAAGATAGGGGTTTCGTGGTGCAGCCTCCAGGGAGGGTAGCGGTTGCTGCCTGGATCCGCCATAGGGCTTGTTGTTGATGTCTGGAGATGACGGTTGAAGGACGACAATGAACAGAACATAACATGATTGAAATTAGGGTTTCAAAAACCTCATAAAAAACTGTGGAACTTGAACAATCATGAACATAACATTCTTTAAGACCAAAAACATCAAAATCAAATCTCGAAAAAATGATGAAAAATAACTCCTCGAGAATCGAACTGGCTCTGATACCATGTTAGAAAATAAGAATGCGGAAGCGAATTGATAAACAAAGCATAAACTACAGAAAGATACACTTAGAACAAAGAGATTTTAACGTGGAACCCTACTCCCTAAGGAGCAGGATGAAACCATGGGAGAATGCCTCAAAGGGCCGGTGTGTCTATTGCATTTTCTCACTAGATACAGAAGCTGAGGGACTTCTTATATAGCCCTCACTGAGTCTCAACATCTCACAACTGTAGATGTAGGAGTAAACAACTGGATGTGGTAAATGGATCTTGGAGGAATCCATTTACCTATCTACAACATAAGTGACACATAACACATATACTCCAACATGGACAATGGTAAGCCGTACGGGGGGGAAGGGGGGCGATCTCATTGTGCATGGTGGGGAATTCAACTTGCCGATGGACATCATCATTCAGAGGGTCACGAAGATAAAGATGATATCGTCGTCAAACGTGGTGGTGGACATCGAGAGCACATTGAAGCCATAGGAGTACATCGAGATTGTTAAGATAATTATATGTTTCTATCCTTATTTATATTTTTCTATTTCTTCAGTCTTATGTAATTTCTCCCTAAAGCTTTTCTCCTATATAAGAGAGCTCTAGGGCTACAAGGAATACAACTTTTCACTTCACTTTTCCACATGGTATCAGAGCGACAGTCCTAAATCGGAGCATGTGCTCTAAATCCTTTCCCCACCAAAAGCCTCGCACTACGCCGCCTCCTGCATCATCCCTGTACGTCGCCTCCTACGACCGCTCGTGCGATGCCAGCGCTCGCGTATGGTCAACCAGAACCCAGTCCCCCTGCGTCGTGTCGTGCAACGCCGTACCTCCTGCGTCAAGCCTCCAGCGTCGCCCGAGCAGTGCGCTTGTGCGCCGCCTGCTTGCGAGCGGCCTCCTGCACGCTTACGAGTCTACGTGCTTGTGCGCCTGGCTGACCTCGCGGCCTGACTGTACGCCGCAGTTGAGGCATGCCACATCGTCGTAAACACATCGGGTTGCTTCCTGTTGCTTGGGGTTTTTTGCTCTTGGGTTTCTAGGATGTAGCGTAACTATCTAAAATACCCTAGTCACCCAGAGGAGTCTCCAAAGAATTGAAGTGATTGTGGTATGAGTCGACACACACAATCGCCTTCCCATATGTCCGTGTAGACATTATTCTTACAATCTGCAACCCCAGTCTTTGAAATTGTTGTCATCGTGTCAAACAACAAAGCAAATATTCCATCCATGGGTGCATTCAAAGGTCCATCGCCCACTGTGAAGATGGATGGAACGAATTATGAACTGTGGCCTGTGGGTCATTCAGTTCATGAGTCTAATGCAATGTAATGACAAAAGGCATATCCTCACATAGGAGGAGCATGTTGACAAGACTAGGGTTAACGTCTGGGAGGTAGATGATGGTTATGCACGTGTATGGCTTTCCGGAATAGTATCCATGGAGATAGCCAATGACATATTGAGTTATCCCACAGCTAAGGCTATGTGGGACATTCTCGCTGCCACATACTCTCCGACGAAGAGTGAGTCGGAGATTTTACAACTTTAGCACGACATCTTCACGTCAATGCAGAATGGTCGTCCTCTTCATACCTTTTACACTTCTTTAAGGGGTATGTTTGAGAAGTTACACGATTACATTCCCTTGACTGCCACACCAGGGCGGCTTAATGCATATAGGGATTCAGTGATGACATGAGTTTTTCTAGCGGCTCTAGACCTTGAGTATGATGCAGCCAGAACACAGGTTCTTATCGATGCCACAATACCCCCTATAAAGGAGGCATATCGAAGGTTGAGTGGGCTCTCCATATCTAATTCTGGTACTCAACTATCACAGACATCATCAGCCATGGCAGCATCTCGTGGTAGAGGAGGCCCTGCACAGTTTCATGGTCGAGGTGGCCGTGGTAGGGGAGGGAGTAGTTGGCCCCTTCGTCAGTCGTGTACTTATTGTCACAGACCAGGCCACTCTAAGGAAACATCTTATTCCAAGCATGGGTACCCAGCTTCAGTACGTGAACAGACTCAGCATGCTAACAGTTCCTCACCTGCGTCTAATTAGAGATTTGACGAACTTGTGCCAAGACTCAGGGAGAGTATGCCTACCCCTGGGTCAACTAGCTCTCCTTCAACATCCTCAGAGGTAGATGGATCATGGATTCTGGTGCATCTCATCATCTTTGTAGTGATAGAGGTCAGTTTAGTGTTTTCAGTCCAACCCAGCCCGGACGATCTGTTGTGATAACTGATGGGATATACTCTCCTCCCATCACCGGTCAGAGGGAGGTGCAGTTAACTCCTGCAATGAAGCTTCAAAATGTTTTTTATGCTCCTGAGTTTTCCGTGAATTTACTATCTATTAGTCAAATCACCACGGATTTGCAATGTCGTGCAATTTTTTATCCATCTGCTCTAGTTTTTCAGGATATTCTAACGGGCAGGATGATTGGTTCTAGTTGTGAGCATGGAGGTCTCTATAGACTGGTGCACTCTCCTTATGTTGTTGCCTCTTCTCTTCGCACCGGATCTGTGTCTCCCTCAATGTGGCATCTTCGTTTTGATCATCTTCCTCTGCAAAAGTTATGTCATGTTCTTCCAGAGATTTCTCATCGATTTACATTTCAGTGAGTGGCCTTCCAGCTTGGGAAGCATCATCCGTCAACTTTCCAGAGTGGCCAGGGTCGGAGTGGTCATAGTTTGTTTGAGTTGATTCATTTTGATATGTGGGGTCCTAGTCGTGTCCTTGATCATCAGGGGCATAGATTTTATCTTGTCGTTGTTGATGAGTTTGCAAGGTTGTCATGGGTCTTTCTTCTTAAAAATAAATTTGATGTTGGTCATGTCATTTAGTCCTTTATTAATGAAATAAAGAACATTTTTTTAGCTAAAATCAAGTTTATACGGTCTGACAATGCTTGGAATTTTGTAGCACTTAGCTTGTTAATTTCTTGCCTCTCATGGTATTGTAAATCAAACTTCTTGTGTGTATACTTCTCAACAGAATGGGATGGCCAAGCAAAAACACAGCCATCTTCTGGATGTTAACATGACCCTTTTGATTCGGAGTCGTGCTCCTCATTCGTATTGGAGGATGTGCTTTTAACTGCTTGTTACATGGTAAACCATAGGCCCTCTTCAGTTCTAGGGAAAAGATCTCGTTCTTGATTATGTATCTCGAGAAGGATCAGTGGCTTTTGTTCATCAGTTATCTCCCGATCTTGACAAGCTCTCTCCTAGAGATATCAAATGTGTGCTTGTTGGGTACTCCAATACCCAAAAGGGATATCGTTGTTTCGACCCTGTTCAACGAAGGTACTGTGTTAGTGCAGATGTCATCTTTTTTTACTCTATTATGTACTTCTCTCCTACAGGTGACAAGTTCATTTCTTCAGAGGATGGGGAAGAGGTCTACATGCCACTACCACCGGTCTCCAATATACATTCATCATCAACACCACCACCTCCTCCATCACCACCGCCTCCACCACCTCTGTCACCACCATTCGCACCTACTTTCTTTCCCCAAGTCTACCAACATCGAACCCGTGCTCATGTGCCTTCTCCATCATCCAGCACATCCAAGGTATGTTATGAGCATTTGAGTTCTACTAATGGCAGTTGTGATTTGCATATACAACTTGAGGTGCAAGATGTCCAGGATGCTATATCTTTTGCGGGTACTGAAGACCTGGATGTTCCTATTGCTCTACGGAAGCAGAAGCGTGCATCTATTATGCATCCCTTGCTTCCCATATTTCATTGGACCAGCTTTCTGAGGATTTAAGCGGTTTGTTGTGGGACTATCAGGTGTGCAAATATCACGTTCCTATCAAGAGGCGATAAAGATTAGTCGGTGGCGTCTAGCGATGGAGGAGGAGATGACAACTTTGCAGTCTCGAGGTACGTGGAGTGTTGCGCAGGCCCCTCCAGGTGCGTCTATTGTAGGCAGCAAGTGGGTATCCACTATGAAACACCGGCTGATGGTATTGTTGATAGATATAAGGCTAGATTGGTTGCTCGCGGGTTCACGCAAACTTACGGGGTGGACTATCAGGATACTTTTTCTCCAGTTGTGTGTGACTTCGCGTTGCGGATTCTTATTGCAGTTGTTGTGGTATGTGACTGGCCGCTTTTCCAGTTGGATTTCAAGAATGCATTCTTGTATGGAGATCTACAGGAGGAAGTTTACATGCAGCAACCACCTGGGTTTGTTGTTGGGGGGTCCAGTATGATGTGTCGTCTTCACAAGGCCATATATGGCCTCAGCAGAGTTCAAGGACTTGGTTTCAGAAGCTCTCAAAGTTGATTGAACAGAAGGCTTTGTCAGATCTACTGTAGATCATTCTCTTTTCGTTAAGAGAACTCAAAGGGGTCATGTTGTTGTTCTGATTTATGTTGATGATATCATTGTTACTGACAGTGATGAATAGGGTATTCATGCATATAAGGATTTCCTTGGACCAAGGACCTTGGCATACTACGTTACTTCATTGGCTTGGAGTTTGCACGCAATCAGCGTGGTATGGTTATGATGCAAAGGAAGTATGTTACTGATCTTATGACTGAGACATGAATGACAGGATACAGGCCCGCTACTACACCAATGGATCCCAATACTATACTCTATGATGATAACTTTGAGGAGGTGGATAAGAGACTGTACAGAGAGCCTGTAGGGAAGTTGGTATATGTTACTATTACCAGGTCTAACATTTCGTTTGTTGTGAACAGAGTCAGCCAGTTTATGGAGCAACCTAGACAAGTTCATATGGATGCAGTTTGCATGATTTTGAGATATCTGAAATCCTCTCCAGGTGTCGGTCTTCTTTTCAGAAGAGATACATCTCTCTTAGTTACTGGGTGTGCATATGCAGATTATACTGGGAGTCCCAAGGACAGAAAGTCTACTTTAGCCTTCATTGTGTTCGTTGGTAGCTCTCTGATTTCATGGAAGAGTAAGAAACAGACGATTGTTGCTCGATCCAGTGTTGAATCAGAATATAGGGCTATAGCCTAAGGGAGCACAGAAATGATGTGGGTCAAGTCCGTCCTAACTAACCTAGCAATTGAGGTGCCTCTTCTAATACACCTCAAAGGTGATAATCAAGCAGCTCTGTCATTGCCAATAATCCAGCCTTCCATGAGAAAACGAAGCATATCAAAGTAGACCGTCATTATACCTGTGATTTGATTCAAAAGGGCCTTATTTCCACCTCTCTCATGTTGCTTCAAGCGATCAGATTGCAGACATGTAACCAAAGCTCTTGCGAGAGGTCCTTTTCACCGTTGTTGTTCCAAGTTGAGCATGATAGATATATATGCTCCAGCTTGATGGGGAGTGTTGAGATAATTATATGTTCTGTCCTAATTTATATTTTTCTATTTCTTCAGTCTTCTTTATGTAATTTCTCCCTAAAGTTTTTCTCCTATATAAGAGAGTTGTAGGGCTACGAGGAATACAACTTTTCTCTTCACTTCTCCACAGAGATGGTGCGGAGGGCAGTGCTCGACACGTACCTCCGGAGGAGGATGGGTTGGAGAAGCACTTGGGGGTTATTCTTCCAGATATGTTTCTCTTTACTACACCATGGTTTGATTAAACTATGATCAAGTTCAACTTATTGACGGCCAAAGTAACATAGGGGAACAAGTGATAGAACGGCAAGAAATAGAGGCGCAACAGATATTCCCGAAAAAGGAGGGGTATAACTGATATTGCAATATTTCAGAAGGACACAACTGATAAAAACCCTTTTTAATGATCTATTTATCTTTTCCATTTTTTACTCCAGTTTTCAAAACTTTGGAGAAACTTCTCCTTCTACTGCTTTATTGTGACTTATTTTTCTTTAAAATGGAAATTTTCCAATATGCCATGCAACATAAAAAAAGAGACGAAGAAATAAGAGATACACAAAACAAACTCTCTATATATCTATCTAGCTATGCCATTTTTTGGTATCCTTTATCTTTTTGATTGCCTTTGATGATCTTTAGCACAATTTGTGCCCTTCACTGAAGATCTTTGACATGGATTTGTTTTCATTAACATTACCACATCCAAGCTACGGTTCGAATCCCAATTGTCATTCTCCGTGATTCTAATGATCTTTGCGACGTGTGCAAGACTTGTGGTGATCCAATGTTTCTCATGGTGCTAGGTTACAGGAAGCCATTCTGATTATTTCGGCTCCAATATCAACCATCAATCATCACATATGTGTTGCTGGAGTGGTTCAATTGTTACATTCATAGCAGGAGGCAATGCTGGCATGCACATTTTTCCTTTGTCTTTGATCAACAGTGCTTAAGAAGTCAAATGTTGGGTGATGCATAAGCATGCATATTTTGATGATATTAAAACTTGCATGTGTCAGATTGTAGTTAGGTCCCAAAATGATAGACTAAACTCAAGAGAGAAAAAACTTGAACTACGACTGGAAGCTCAAGCTTAAGGAAATCAAGCATAAGAAAGAAGCGTGTGGAGAAGAATCTTAAGGAAGAATCTCAAACCGAAGGAAGCTTAAGCTTAAGGAGAAGCTGACCAAGCTAAAGATGCAAGAACATCAACTCCAAGACTTTTTATAGAGTTTTGTCATCTTTAATTTCTTTGTAAAAGCCGGTAACCCTCGAAGGAACATGCATAATTGTTGAAATCTAGAATACAGAAGCGAATCAATGAACAGAGCAAGAAACGAAGAAAGAATAAACATGAATGCTTGGGATTTTACGCAGAACCCTACTCCTGAAAGAGCGGGATAAACCATAGGAGAAGGCCTCAAAGGGTCAAATCTTCTTATCGAATTTATCAATGAGTACAGGGGGTACGGAGCTCCTTATATAGCCCCACAGACAGACCAGAGTCCCACAGATAATAGATGAGGGACTAGACATGAGTGGGTGGTAATTGGATCTTGGAGAGATCCAATTACCACTCTATTACATTCTTCAACACTCCCCCTCAATCTGGAGCTGAGAAAGTTGCAGCTTGCAACAAAAAGAAAAGGTATACATCACATCTTCACACGATACATCACAAGAAGAACATATGTCCGTTGTTGGTAAAAGACCTCGCTTGAGGACGGGTCTACGACTTTCAGATCACCGGAACATATTCTCTACCATGTATGTAGAGTCGTTGCGATATCAGGTCGTCGGAACGTATCTCTGTCATGCATGGAGAAGAGTCGCAGTAGAAGAAGTCCAGCGCAGAGTACTAGTCAGCTCGTAAAAGAAGAAGTATACACCCTGATGAAGAAGTTGATGCTCGATGAAGACGGATGACCTGTAGAAATCTGGAGTGTTGGTCTGTCAGTCGTGGGCGTGCAGAAGTCCTGAAGAATATACCTCTGACTCCCCCTTTCTCCCATACTTGATAGACTAAAGAGCTTCTAACATCAAGTTGAGATAAACAAAACATGCATTTTTTTTCTTTTTTACACAATTCATCTTTTTTACATACAGCTTTTTTTCTCTCTATACGTGGCCTTTTTTAAAAGTTGTTCATCATTTTTATTACTTTCATCTTCTCTATTTTTTTGAGACTTTATTTTGAAAACCGTTTAAATTTTTTCTTTCGACTTTCATCTCTCTTCTTCCTTTTTTTGTACATTGTTTGTACGGTCTCTTTTTTTACCAAAAACATTCTTTCTCTCTTTTTTTCTCGACTTTTCACTTTTTTTTACAAGTCAGGCCATATCTTTTTTTTCTCTTGATGTTCATCTTTTTTTTAATTGGTCCTCTTCTCTCTCTTCAGAACTCTTCCTTTTTTTAACTCATGACCCACTTGGGTCATACATTCAACCCCTTCTTTTTTTATACAAAGGATCCTAGCCCGTTAGACTGAAATAAAATACAGCCTTAGGGTTCCCATGGGAACCCTCCTATTCACGCGCAATGCGGTAGGCACCATCTGAAGGCGGTTGGTGTGGTTGGATGTGTCGTCATCTCTTCCTATTGGAATAGGGGCACGTACGGAGGAGCATATTTGTATTGCAGGAGCAGAGGGCAGTCGAATCTCAAAGCCACCACCTTGTCCTGGAGGGGAGCTGTCATGGGTTCAACAACGTTGTGGCTGCTTCTCGTGAGGTGTGGCATGGCTGCTTCTTTGTCTTCGTCTTCTTCTTTTGGGTAATAGTGGCGGCGCAAGTGGCTAGAGTTGTGTGAGGCATGTGGAGGCCGGAAGGTGGTCTTGCATTAAGGATCTTGCATTTGGTCACCAGTAGGATGGTGTGGGGTCGGAGGGGCGTTGCGGTGTAGATCACCATTGTGCTTTGGAGTGGGCTCCTCTTCTTCCTCATCGATGAGTTGGGCATGGAGCCAATCTGTGTTGCCGTCGCTTCGAAAAGGTGGTCCTCATAGGCCTAGAGATCGGTTGAGAAATAGGCTAGAACTGTCGATTTGGAGGCCTGGATATTGATGTCGTATCACCTCCTCGTAGAAGTAGGACTTCATGATGAAACCCTAGAATTCCAAGTGTGTGGTGGTATCATCGAGGATTTCGAGAGGAGGTGAGATCGACATGATCTATTGCCATGCCACGAGATTTAGGGTTTTATGAACCCTAAAATATTTTTCAAAACTTGGTGGCACGATCTTCATAACATAATCACAAATAAATAATAATAATTGAATTGGAATCAAAAACAAATATCCCAAAACCGACTTGCATTGACACCATGTTGAAATCTAGAATGCGAAAGCGAATCGATGAACAGATCAAGAAATAAAGAAAGAATAAGCATGAACCCTCGGGATTTTACGTGGAACCTTACTCCCGAAAGAGTGGGATGAAACCACGGGAGAAGGCCTTAAAGGGTTGGATCTTCTTATTGAATTTGTACATGGGGTGCGAGGCTCCTTATATAGCCCCACAGGCAGACCAGAGTGCCACAGATAGTAGATGCGGGAGCAAACATGAGTGGGTGGTAATTAGATCCTGGAGAGATCCAATTACCACTCTATTACATTCTCCAACAATAATGTGTAACACATCTACTCTTAGATCATAATTTTTCGTCATTGATCAATCAACTAATTGATATTCTAGTTGACTAAAAACCTTGGCAATCAACTCACCCAGAATCCAAATCAACTTACACAAAACTATAAGGTCGCACTTTTTATCAAGTTATTTTCAATCGACTTAAACTTGATCTCAATCGAACCATTTTTCTTGACTATTTTTATTCAAACGGTCAAAAATTGGAAAGTTAGGCCTCGAAGTTTTTTGAGACAACTTTTCAGTCGGTTCAACCTTCTTATCAGCCGACTAATATATTTTAAGCCCTGCAACTACGATGTCAATTGATTAATTCAAATAGTAAATTATGACTTTCTAGAAAAAGCCTTTCACAACTCGTCCTTTAAGCTCATACTCGACTTGTCTATTTGTTAGTCGACTCAAAATATGTTCAGTTGAATAAGGTAGCCCGAATCTGGATATTTCTTGAGTATCCTTTGCCAACTTCCATGCACCTTCCTTATTTCACCCCATGTAGCTACTTACTCTCACAAATCATATATCCATTCTAGTGAGTCTCGTCATCCAAGTAAAGAGTCTCATCACTGCCCCAAATACGACTCCAAATTCTATCATCATTGCCCCAAATACGACTCATCCATTTCAATAACAAAGTTTTGTTCATAGTCTCTAAATTTCTCACTCCAAGGCCACCCTCTACCTTTGACATACAGATAGTCACCCAGTCCACCAGGTAAATCACGGCAGTCTCATGTCCCGACTTCCCCCACAAAAAACGACGCATAAGCTTCTCGAGTCTGCTCTGGATGCCAACCGGTAGCAAGCGGAATGACATAAAAAAGATAGCGAGAGACGATAGGACCGCCTTGACCAAAACCAGTCTCCCCCCACAAGAAAGTAACCCCGCCTTCCAGCCCGCCAGCTTCATCTCCATTTCTCCACCAGAGGGAGCCAGTCCACGATCTGAATCCTTCTTAATGCTACAGGGACCCCCATAAAGGTCAGAGGTAAGGCACTGCCATTCATACCAAAGGCCCCAGCACAATCTCCATTCTCCTCATCAGACAGACCAAAAGGCATAAAAGAAGATTTCCCAAGGTTCAGACTTCAGAGTAAGGCTGGACATCTCGCTGTAGATTTCCATAGTTAAAGACATGCCCCTGGCCTCCTCCTTGGCGCCTTCGATGAAGAAGATGGTGTCATTCGCATACTGCAATAGAGGAATAGACAAATCGCCAATCATATAGCCCTTAGAAAGGCCATTCTCAACCACACGACGCGTCATACAAGCCAAGACGTCAGCGACAATGGTGAAAAGCGATGGGACAAGAGGGCAACCCTGACGGAAGCCCCATTGAGGCTAAAAGAAACCCCTCCGAGCAGCCGTTTATAACCACATAATAGGAGGTCTTCATGACACATCTCTTCATTCAGCTAATCCACCTAGTCGAAAATCCACGCTTGCTAAGAGCCGCCCAGAGAAATCGTCAGTCGACTGAATCATAAGCCTTGGAGAAATCCACCTTCCAAAGCAAACCCTTCGTCTTATGTCTTCACCAATCATTAACAATTTCTATAGCCATAGTGATACTGTCACCAATCTATCTTGACGGAATGAATGTGGACTGTCAAGGAGAGATAAAGTGGCCCATAACCATGTACAGACGAGTGGCAAGAACCTTCGCCACAATAGGCCGGAGATCTCCAACCCTTTCAACCACATTCTTCTTCAGTAGGAGGAAAATAAGAGCCTTGTTTAATCTATTGAAGCCATTGTTACCTTCAGAAAATTCGTTCACAACCTCAAGAACATCTGGTCCCACCAATGACCATAATCTCCTTCAACATGATGTCTGCCTCAAGACTGCTCGCATGCTTCACAGAGATTCCGGTAACCCCGGCACTCGTCCATCTCCACTGCCTGGACTCCTTGCGCCTGGAGAAATCATGAAAATACCCAACGATGGCCCTTCCCATATGATGTTCACCCTCCCCAAGCTTGTCATTCACCATCATAGAACAGAAGGAGTTGTGACGTCGGTGCCCGCTCGCAACCCGGTGAAAATAAGTTGTATTTGTGTCCCCCTCTTTGAGCCATTTTTGCCTGGAGCGCTACCTCCAAGGGACAACGCGTTTCCTCTCCTCTTGCAGTATAATTTCATGTGCCACATTCCTAGCCAAACGGTCCGAGACACTCAAATCACCCGTGCCTTCAAGGGCATCAATTCTCTTGACCTTCGCCTCCGCAAAAAGGCGACGTGCCAAACCGACTTCTCGGATCTCTCTCTTGTAATCACAAAGATGCTTCCACAGCAAGGTCAGTTTATGAGAAAACCTGGAAGCAACCGAATCGGTAGAAATAAAGTGGGCCAGAGAAGGTGGGCCCGCTCCATGAAGGAGTCATCTATTAACAAAGCATGTTCGAACCGAAAGAAACTGCGGTGGACCATCTTCTTACCAGAAACCCACAACAACGGCGAGTGATCCGAACCAGAGTGAGGCTTTAAAGATGCTTCCATAGCAAGGTCAGTTTATGAGAAAACCTGGAAGCAACCGAATCGGTAGAAATAAAGTGGGACAGAGAAGGTGGGCCCGCTCCATGAAGGAGTCATCTATTAACAAAGCATGTTCGAACCGAAAGAAATTGCGGTGGACCACCTTCTTACCAGAAACCCACAACAACGGCGAGTGATCCGAACCAGAGTGAGGCTTTAAATAGCAGATAGAGAGCGGAAATTTCATAAGCTCCTAGGTAGAAATAAATATTTCATAAAGGAAAAAATATTTTAGAAGAAGTTTAGCATTCTTTCAGTATCTTTAGCCTTTGGTTTGGTATTGTTGAGAGAATTGTAAAGGGCCATTTAAGTGGGAGTTGTGTTGGAGTCGATCATGTAAATGGGGCTATTCAAAAAGCCCCACACAACCTAAACTTTCATCTTGCTCCTTGGAGAGTAGGGTTCTACATAAATCCAAGTCTTCATTTTCTTTTAGATTATATATTTCTATATTTCATATCTTCACATAGTATTAGAGCAAATCGACTCATGGTTCATTATTCAATTATATGTCTTGTTATTAAGTTGTTGGAATTTAAAGAATCTTTGTGCTAAGATTTTGCATGGCAATGGTATTCCCAGAGTTGGGTTCCCCCTTGAACCTAATGAATCACAAAGATTAATATGACAAGAATGCAAAATCCTACATAACCATTGATCAACAGCGATATCAAGCTTAGCGGTATCGGCAATGGCAATGTTGCTTTAAAAACATGGTAGGGAGGAGTTGCATCGCAAAAATGCTCTGCATGTGAGGGTGCTCGAATCACTTTGGATCTAGTCGACAATGCAATAGTACACGAGGTTCAAGGTGCTATAACATCAGTGGCGGGAACGGAAAGATATGTGTGGTTCCTCTACTTCGAATACGCTGAAAAAATTAGAGAAACGTGAAGCCCCACAAGATTGTTCTAGAAAAGTTTGAAATTTCAAAAGAAAGAGCATCGATGGATTGTTTATAAAAATATGGTAATAGAAATGAGGGATAAAAAAACTATGATGAAAAAAAGAATGACTAAAAAATATTTTTGAAAAAAAATAATGAATAAAACCAAAAAAATGTTGAAAAGTGAGGAGAAAAAATATGATGGTTGAAAAAAAAGATAATTGTGAAAGAAAAAATCAATGCTCAGAAAAAAAATGAAAAAAGGAGAATAAGAAAAAGGAAAGGGGAGAATTTGATGGAATTTGCATTTCCCACATGGATATGGGAGATAGGGGGAGTGTGTTAGAAAACACCTTCATGTTTTGAGGCACACATATGAGATCTTTTGTTGGAAAGGTACTCATACGAATGTGTTAGATTTTGAATATGAACTGTTGGAAGAAAAAGAGTCTTCGTTATCATAATAAGAAAACCCTAGGCTCTCTTATATAGGGAGAGGCCTTAAGGGTAAATTACACGGATGTCTAAATAGAAGAGAGAAATAGAAACAAGGTACATAAACATATAATAATAGAAACTATCTCTACACTCCCCCTCAAGGTGGAGCATAGATGTCGATCATGCTCAGCTTGGATGAACATCTCTGGAAAGGTCCTCTGAGCAATGGCTTGGTGAATACATCGGCAGTCTGATCTCC
The DNA here is from genome assembly GCA_037367405.1 of Ottelia alismoides. Classification (NCBI taxonomy): domain Eukaryota; kingdom Viridiplantae; phylum Streptophyta; class Magnoliopsida; order Alismatales; family Hydrocharitaceae; genus Ottelia; species Ottelia alismoides. The sequence goes on along the minus strand of JAZKJV010003342.1, from coordinate 77,170 downwards.
TGAGCTAACATGGGCCGTGGATATCAATCCTCTCTGGATCAGGTCCCTAGTGTAATGGCAGTCAACTTCAATATGCTTGGTCCTCTCATGAAAAGCTGGATTGTTGGCAATGAACAATGCTGCCTGATTGTCACACTGAAGCTTCATAGGTAGAGGTACTGCTACATGTAGATCTTCTAATACGGAGCGAACCCACATCATTTCCGTGCTGACTTGGGCCATTGCCCTGTATTCGGATTCCGCACTGGATCTTGCCACCACCGTTTGTTTCTTGCTTTTCCAAGAAACCAGAGAGCCTCCAACGAAGACTGCAAACCCTGAGGTTGATTTTCTATCCTTAGGGCATCCTGCATAATCTGCGTCTGCACACGCTGAGATGGATAAGTCTGCACCCTTTCTGAATAGTAGCCCTAATCCAGGAGTAGACTTCAGATACCTCAGTATCATGTGTATAGCATCCATGTGAACCTGTCTGGGCTGCTCCACAAACTGACTCACCCGGCTAACTGCAAATGCAATGTCTGGACGGGTTATAGTAATGTAGAGGAGTTTTCCCACCATCTCTCTATATCTCCTCTTATCCACTTCGTCAGTATCATCATCATATAGCTTCATGCTGGGGTCCATGGGGATGCTTGATGGTTTGCACCCATCCATACCAGTCTCAACCAGGAAGTCTGTAATGTACTTCCGTTGTGTCATCACCAAACCATGTGCATTCCTAGCAAATTCCAACCCCAGAAAATATCTTAGGGTTCCAAGATCCTTTGTAACAAACTGACGACCTGGGAATGCCTTCGCCCTTGCTATGCCCTGAATATCATCTCCTGTAACAAGAATATCATCCACATAGACCATTATGACAACCGTACCTGCCGAGGACTTCTGGACAAACAACGAATGGTCGGCATTGGACCTCTTGAATCCCTGGTGCTCAATTAGGTTGGACAGTTTCTGGAACCATGCTCGTGGACTATGTTTAAGTCCATATATAGCCTTGTGAAGTCTACATACCATATGCCTCTCCCCCTCAGCAGTAAACCCGGGTGGCTGCTGCATGTAGACTTCCTCCTGTAAGTCCCCGTACAAAAATGCATTCTTGACATCCAGCTGATAAATGCTCCAGTCACGGACTACTGCAACAGACAGGAGAATACGCAGAGTCGAGTGTCTCGCCACTGGAGAGAATGTATCCATGTAATCAACGCCATATGTCTGTGTAAATCCCCGGGCGACTAAACGTGCTTTGTATCTTTCCAATGTGCCATCTGCATGGTATTTGACTGTGAAGACCCATTTGCAGCTTACAACTGATGCACCAGGAGGTGCATGGACCAAAGACCATGTGCCACGGGACTGCAAGGCCCCCATTTCTTCTTCCATAGCCAGTCTCCAGCATTCAATCTTCAAAGCTTCCTGGTATGTCCGTGGTATATCCACGGAAGATAAAGCAGTAGCAAACCTTTGGAAATCACCTGTGAGTCGGTGGAAGGAAACCTGTGAAGCAAAGGGGTAGGATGCACACTGTCGTCTCTGTTTCCGAAAAGCAATCGGAACATCCAGATCATCATCGGGGTCCACCTGTAAGGAGTCATCCTGCATATGTTCCGAACCGGACCCGTCAGTAGAAACATCATCTGAACATACCTGAGGCGCAGTGATTGGCTGATCTGCAGTCTGAGCGGGTCCTGACCGACGCGTATAGTGGTTAGGAAATGGTGATATGATTCTCCGTGGAATGGGTGAGGGTGGAGGTGGAGGTGGTGGTGGCGGTGCGGGCATAGGAACTGACACAGGAGACGAGTCAGGTGTAAGACAGGTAGGTGGTGGTGGAACCAAAATATCATCAGCGGTGGTGGATGATACCATTCTGTCCCCGGCTGGCGAGAAAAACATGACCGACTCGAAGAAGGTAACATCCGCACTAACGAAGTACCTGTTGGTAGTAGGATCATAACACCGGTATCCCTTCTGGGTTCTTGAATACCCAACGAAGACGCACTTGACTGCTCTTGGAGAGAGCTTGTCAAGTCCAGGAGACAGACGATGAACAAATGCCACAGAACCAAAGACACGAGGTGGCAGTGAGAAGAGCTCTTTGTCGGGAAAAATAATTGAGATGGGTATCTTCTCTCCAAGGACAGAGGACGGCATTCTATTGACCATATAGCACACAGTAAGAACAGCATCCCCCCAGAAGGAAATAGGAGCACAACTTTGAATCAATAAGGTACGAGTGATATCCAAGAGATGGCGATGCTTTCTTTCCGCCACACCATTTTGTTGGGATGTATATGCACAAGTGGTTTGATGAATAATTCCCTTTAATGACAGAAATTGAGAAAGAGAACGTGTACAAAATTCCAGGGCATTATCCGTCCGAACATATTTGACTGAAGAAGAAAAAACATTCTGCACTTCATTAATCAAATTTTTAATAGCATCTCCTGCTTCATACTTATTCTTCAGAAGAAAAACCCAAGAGACACGAGAAAAGTCATCTACGACCACAAGATAGAACCTGTGTCCCTGATGATCGGGAACACGACTCGGACCCCATATATCTATATGTAACAACTCGAAAGGGGAGCTACTGCTCCGACTCTGACAACCTGGAAAGCTCGACCTGTGATGCTTTCCTAACTGACAAGTTTCACAACGAAACGACGAACTTGGAGAGATCTGGGGCAGAAGATGGCGCATCTTCTGGAGCGGAAGGTGACCAAACCGAAGATGCCAAATGTAAGGTGAGACTGGACCAGCAGAGTGAGCGGAGATGCCAGCATAGGATTCCCGGACCAGCCGATATAGGCCGTTCTGCTCAGAGCCACAGCCAATCACCTTGCCCGTGAGTATGTCCCGAAAAATGAGAGAAGACGGGTCAAATATAGCTCGACAGTTCAAATCCTTTGTAATCTGACTAATAGACAGCAAATTCAGTGAGAATTCAGGGGCATGTAACACATTCTGTAGCTGCATAGCGGAGGTTAAGAAAACCTCCCCCTGACCAACAAGGGGTGAGTGGGAACCATCGGCTATCTGCACTGAGCGACCTGGAGGAATAGCCCTGAAGGCATGTAATCTACCTCTATCTCGACACAGATGATGTGTAGCTCCTGAATCTATAACCCAGTCAGATATATCATGTGAAGGTATGACAGCTGATGATCTACCTGAGTAACTGGCAGCGGCGGAAGAACTGGCTGAGGCTGTGGCAACAATATCGGAAGAGCCACCAGATGAATCACCAGAAGGTTGTGGCATAATATCACGGAGACGGGCCACGAGTTCGTCAAATCTATGATCTGCAGCAGACGGTAAAGGAGACTGTGAATGCTCTGCAACCCGTGCAGAAGCTGGGAATCCATGCTTTGAGTAGCATGTCTCCTCTGAGTGTCCAGTTCTGTGGCCATATGAGCACGTCTGACTAGGTCGACCGCCTCTTCCCTGAAAGCCACGGCCACGTCCACGACCACGCCAAGAAGGTGGTCCACCTCTCCCACGTGAAGCTGCCATCGCAGATGGAGGTGGAGTAGAAGAGCTGGAAGAAACAGGGATACGACTGAGCCTCCTGTATACATCCTCCACTGGAGGAATGACTGCATCTGCTAAGATCTGTGACCGTGCAGCATCATACTCAGGGTCGAGGGCAGCAAGTAGGACACCCACCATGGTGGCGTTCCGGAACGTCTTCTGCTGCTCTGGAGTAGCAGTCAGAGGAATGGTACTGTAGAGCTTCTCGAACATCCCTCTTAGGGATGTGTATAGAGAGTGGAGAGGTCTGACGGCCTGCTTCATAGTAAAGATGTCATGCTGAAGCTGCAACATCTTTGTCTCATTTCGCACCTGCGAATATGTAGCAGCAAGAATGTCCCACATCGCCTTAGCAGTGGGCTGATGGAGGACATCATTCGCTATCTCCATGGTCAACGTGCCAGACAACCATACTTTTGCGTAAGCATCATCGGCCTCCCATGAGGCATAGATCCCTGTCTTCTCCGCAGGCTCATCCTCGGTAAGAATGTGTTTCTTACCATTTGATTTCATGAGGCTCATGAACTGCATGGCCCATAACTCATAGTTAGACCCGTCCATCTTTACTATTGGCGCAGGACCTTTGAATGCACCGGTGGAGGGCAAATCGACTTTCGATTCTGACATAGTGCCGTTCGAAGAAGACTAAGGGAAACCAGATACGTTGATGAATGTCTATACCAACTGCATTAGATTTGAGTACGTGTGTAGACTCCTACGTACTCAAATCCATAAATCAGAGAGAGAGGAGTCTAGGGCACGCCTCTAATAAGGCTAACAGCCCTTGAATCGCCTGAAAAGGCCGGCTATGAACTGTTGGAGACCCGATGAGGGCCTAGAGCTGCAGTCTTGATGTCGATGGTGCGGCAGGGAACGCGTAGGAGCGACTTCGAGCCACTGGAATGCGGCTGGAATGAACCAGCAGCGACAGAAGCCCGCTGGGGAGGGCGGCGGGATCACGTCGGGGTCGCTGGCGGCGGCACGAAGCCACTGGCGGAGGGCTGAGGCCCGCTGGTGAGCGGCTGGGGCCGCTGGCTGCGGCTGGAAGCCGCTCGGAGGTTGCGGCTGGGTGCCGCTAAGAGGTGGCAGTGGCCGCTAGTTGCGGCTGGGGCCGCTGACTGCGGCAGGAAGCCGCTCGGAGGTTGCGGTTGGAAGCCCTATGCGGGCTCGACGAGAGAAAGAGAGAGGGGCGGCGGGTGGGGGAAGGGAGGAGCGGCGGTAGCGAGCCCTAGGTTGGCTCTGATACCATGTTGGAAGAAAAAGAGTCTTCGTTATCATAATAAGAAAACCCTAGGCTCTCTTATATAGGGAGAGGCCTTAAGGGTAAATTACACGGATGTCTAAATAGAAGAGAGAAATAGAAACAAGGTACATAAACATATAATAATAGAAACTATCTCTGCATGAACATGGACCATAAATGGTAGGGGCCAATAAAAGTTTTGATACCAAGATATCCATAGGGACTCCAAACAAGAGATCGCATTCTATTAGCTAATGTATAGGAGAGGCTCAGTTCGAGGCTCTCTCTGAGAGGGACCTATTACATCGACTTCATGATCGAAGCTCCTTTTCAAATCTTTATATGATGGCAGCAATCACAAAGGTCTCTAATGAAGAGTGTCAAAAACCACCTTCACGTTTTGAGGAGCACTTATGAGATCTTTTGTTGAAGAGGTCCCCATACACGTGTTAGACTTTGAATCTAATGGACCACATATGATAGAGGCCAATAAAAGTTTCGATACGAAGAGAGGGACTTCATACAAGAGACCACATTCTCTTGACCAATGTACAGGAGAGGCTCAGTTCGAGGCTCTCTTTGAGAGAGACCTATTACATCGACTTCATGATAGAAGCTTGTTTTCATATCTTCATATGATGGCAGCAATGTTGAAGAGGCCCATTTCTACGGTTTGTATCCATAACATTCAAGAGCCAAGCAGCAACAATTGCATCTTCCCTAGATCACAAGCATGAGAAATGTAGTTTTTGAGTTTTGCACTCGACTTTTGTGCATTGAGTTTTGTATTATCCAAGTTGAGCTTGAAGAGGCCCATTTTTGCCTTTTGTATCCATAACATTCAAGAGCCAAGCAGCAACAGTTGCATCTTCTCTAAATCACAAGCATGAGATACGTAGTTTTTGAGTTTTGCACTTGACTTTTGTGTATTGAGTTTTGTATTGTCCAAGTTGAGCACTCCATGCTCCAACTTGAGTGGGTGTTGAGAGAATTGTGATGGGTCATTCAAGTGGGAGTTTTTTAGTCCCACATCATGGAGTAGTAGGACTTGACCATGTAAATTGAGGTTATACAAACAGCCTCGCACACCATGTACTGATGGGGAAAAGAAGGATAGAAAACATAGGCATCGAGGCTTTCTCTTGTGGTTGCATCCCGCTCCTTAGGGAGTGGGGTTCCACGCAAATCAAAGTTTTCTTCTTATTCTTGATTCCATAATTCTACAATTATATTTTTCACAAGTATTAACATTTTTATAATGATAAAAAGGGAGAAAGATTGGGAAAATGTGTTTTCAAAAATCAAAAGTTTTCATTCACTATACTTTATATTTTTACAAATATTAAATTATTTTATAAATAAAAAATGGAGAGATCATTGGATCATGCATAAGCATGTGTCTTTTCTTTAGTCAAAAAGAGGGGGGTAACACTCAAAGGTGTCCAGCCCAAAAAAGCATGTGTCTTTTGATGATAAGAAAACTTGTTTGTGCTAGCTTGTAACAAGGTCTCACAATGATAGACTAAGCTCAAAAGCGAAAGAACTCAAACTAAAATTTAAAGCTCAGGCTTATGGAAGAAGCTTTTGCTTAAGGAAGCTCAAGCTCAAAGAGAGAAGATAAAGCTACGGATGCGAAACGATCAAGCGAAGACTTTTTACAGAGACATGTAATCTTTATTTTCTTTTTAGAAGTCTAAAAAAATCAAAGGAACATGCGTCATGCATCTACTCTTTAATCATATGTTATCAACCTTGATCAATCGACTAATTGATATTCGAGTCGCCTTGGGACAAATTCTAGATGCCTTACTTGAAACCTCAAAGTTGCACTTGCCGTGAGATTGTTTCCGTCGACTCAAACTTGAACTCTGTCAACAAACTAGATTAAATGATTAACCACTTCTTTTAGTTGACTATTTTGTGTTCCAACAACCAAATTTGGAACTTTGAGCCTTGAAGTTTTCTGAAAATAACTTTTCAGTCAAATCATCTTTCTAACCAATCAACTAATCTGTTTTTCAACCAATTCAACTATCTCATTAGTCAGTTAATTCTATTTGACATGTGTACTGCAAATTTTTTGAAAACTTTTTTAGACGACTCATAATTCAAACCAACCGTTTCATTTGTTTTTCTTTTGATTTGTTTTTCTGACAATTCGTATTTTTTTAATCGAGTTATTCAGCTTCAATCTATATATTTCTTAAGTGTCTATTGCTAACTTCCAACCGTCTTGTTTTTTCAACCCAAATGGTTACTTAGCCTCTTGAAGCCTATAAATATGACATATACAACACATTCCCATCATTCACGTGAAGAGAAGCATATCTAAGTGTTGGAACCATGTTTACTTACTACGTACATTACATTCAATGCACGAGTATTCTAAAGAGCTTTATACAACATTGTGTTTTATTCCGAAGCTCTCTGAATTCCAGCAATCATCACACTCTGAAATATTGTTATTTTCCCTCGCATTGCATTGCATACATTTTCAATTCAAATTTAATTATGATTGTACTTTTCATATGATTATAAGAGTGTCCAGTATGCAGGATCTCGTCTTCCCTGCATGGAAGAGAAGTAAACTCTAGTGGAACTATAGTGGTATTATATTACGCTTGGATGGCCTATATTTAAGCAACTCGATTAGTGGAAAGACCATGAGACCCCGCCAGTTGAAATCCTGACTAGGGAAGTCTCATCTTATGGTTTTGATCAAAAATGATTTCCACATCAAAATCGTGTTATTGTAATTGCATTTTTTTTCATCATCTTGAGGTTGAACAGCATAGTGTTTGTTAGGTAGTTTCTTCTTTGCCTCCTTGTGCTTTGTGGATCTTGAAAGATCCTATAAATTGACACCAAAGTCATCATCATGGAATCTTGTTGTGTCCCATGATACTGGTGGCAAAGAGGACCCGATAGTCTTCTTACATCTGACAAATGCTTCGTGATCAAACATTTTCTCTTTCATGGACCCTGTCTCAAGGAAGAATATAATCTCAATGGCAATTACAGATTTCAAATCAAAATTGATTTCTCATCCCAGATCAGGATCATCAAGAGTAACACAAAATTTAAATGATTTAAAATTACTCGCATCAAATTTAGAAGGCATGGAATTGAGAAGTTAATTATAGCTTTTGCAAACCACATTATCTACTGAATTGCTGAAGAACGCAATCATCATCAATAAGAATAATTTCTATAATCAAGAGAATATGCATGATAACTGTTATAAAACATGAAGCGGAAGCGTAAACATGGAATAAAGATAAACATCAAAGAAACGCGGGATTTTAACGTGGAACCCTACTCCGTGAGGAGCGGGATGAAACCACGGGAGAAGCCCTCAAAGGGGCATGTTATGCATTGCACTTTCTCAATGAGTACAGGAGGTCTGGGGCTCCTTATATAGCCTTCCCAGAGCCTCCAAGTCCCACCATTGGGCGGTATGGGACTAAACACAGGATGGGGTAAATGGATCTTCTCCAGGATCCATTTACCCTGCTACAACTCAATAGGTGCACTACCAAATACTCCAACACTCCCCCTCAAGCTGGAGCATGCAATGCTCAGCTTGGACAAACAAACAGAAAGAAACTCATCTCACGCTACAGGACACTACGGACAATATCAACCCAATGCGCACATGCTGCAGTTGAGGACGTTGCTTCTCATGCCGTGCAGGTGAGGAGGATGAACGGGCTGGAGTGTGAGTCAACTGAAGACTCGGAATCTGACCATCGAGTCTGAAACTGCACCTGAAGTCTCCTCGTCGGAGAACAGGGTCTCTCCCATCTGGCTCAGAGAATGGTGCACTGCTCTGGTGTACCTATGATACCACATGAAAACCCTTGCCCTCAAGGGAATGGTCCTCTGCTCTGGAGTCCCTATGGCTCACATGAAAACTCTGGCCGAACGACAACAAGAATGATGGGGACCTCGAACAAATGATGGCAACATATGCTCATCTGACAATGCTGAAACTGGACTCGGAACCTTTTGACGTCGAGTCTGAACAACTGAATCTGTAGAGTCTGAACAATGTGCACTGGCCTGGAATATGAAGATCTGACATCTGGAGCATCTGAATAGACCTTGTGACTCTACATATACTCCCCCTTTCTCCCATACTTGTCGGAACATGAACATCGACAAAGTTGGGAGAAGACAAAGAGATACATAAATGGGGGGAAAATATCAATAAGCCATTTACAAATTGTTCGGCTTCTCAAATCATGAATAACCTTTAGTCGTTTCATTCATTTTTTTCCGGCTCTTCATCATCCCTTTTTTTAAATTGTGTGCGGCTCTTTTTTTTTTAATGCACGTGCCTTTTTCGAACAATTTTTTTTTGTTTTTTTTATAAGCCGTTGACATTTTTTTCTCGACTTTTCACCTCTCTCTCTTTTCTTTTTTTTTTACTTGCGTACGGTTTTTTTTGTTTGTACGCACCCTTTTTTTTACAAAAACCTTTGCCCATTTGGGCTAAAAAAAACAATCAGCCTCCATCTTTTTTTTCTAATCCTCTCTCCCTTTTTTCTAATCTGCACCCCCTTTCTCTGCTCCCCCTTTTTTTGGACTGTTGTGCCTGTTGGGCTCAAAGTTAAGCCCCCCTTTTTTTTCTAACAGCAGGCGACTGGGCCTGAATAGAGGCTAATAAAAATAAGGCATTTAAAGCCCAATAGAGGGCACCTTTCCCTTTCATAGGGTTCCCGAAGGGAAAACCCATGATGCGCCGCATGCATCAGATCTGGAGTGCCGCCGCCGATGGGTCTTTCCCCTTTCCGCCTGGACAGGCCGCGCCTGGAGGTGCACGCCGCTGGAGGGATGTACGCGCCTGCGATAGGTGGTGGGGGGGGCGCCGCCTGGGTGAGGGGTTGTAGAGGATGGAGGCGCTGGGCTTCGCCAAAGATGCGAGCGCGGTGGAGATGTGCCGCTAAGGGCCGTGAGGCCCGCAAGGGCCGTGAGGCGCGGTCGGGAGAGCTCGCCGTCTGAATTCGCGCCACCTGTGACTGGAGAGAAGCGGCGAGGGAGGTCGACTGGGGCCAGAGCTCCGCCTGGGAGCAGCGGGGCGAATACCACCGCCCGATGGTGGCGCACCTGCGCTTGGGGCTAGAAGGCAGAGATCACGGCGCCGCCAGGAAGTCGCGTAGGATAGAGGGCTGAAGACGGTCGCCGCCTTGGGGGGGGGGTTCCTTGCTCATCGCGCCCCGCTGGAGGCGCACGGGGTCAAGCGCGAGGGGTAAATGGGCGTTGCCTGCTGCTTTTCTTCGAGAAGGGTGCGCCGCACGCCTGAGATCTTCTTGTGCCGAAGAACATATTTAGGGCTAAAACTTTAGATCTCAAACTTCGAAGAAATCGTAAATTCTTAGAATCGTAAATCTCAAACCCTAGAACTTGACAGAATCACAATCATGATCTTTATAAAGAAGATCTACAAGAACAAACACTAATCGAATCTTGAACAAATAAAAAAAACTTGAAATCCTCAAGATTGACCCACTCTGATACCATGTTATAAAACATGAAGCGGAAGCGTAAACATGGAATAAAGATAAACATCAAAGAAACACAGGATTTTAACGTGGAACCCTACTCCGTAAGGAGCGGGATGAAACCACGGGAGAAGCCCTTAAAGGGGCATGTTATGCATTGCACTTTCTCAATGAGTACAGGAGGTCTGGGGCTCCTTATATAGCCTTCTCAGAGCCTCCAAGTCCCACCATTGGGCGGTATGGGACTAAACACAGGATGGGGTAAATGGATCTTCTCCAGGATCCATTTACCCTGCTACAACTCAATAGGTGCACTACCAAATACTCCAACAATAACAAACCTCAAGAGGCAAAAGATGGAATCCAATATCCTTTTAGTCAAGATCAGGGCCTCCATTCGACATATGGAAGTGATATACAAAATTTTCAATATTATTTTGAAATGAATAACAGAGAACCGTGGCAGAAGGACTAGAAGACTGTAAGGTTTCTGTGGTTTATGAAGGCAAAACCATCCTACTCCACAGAAAAAGCAGTTTGATAGCTATGTGATTTCTATTATTTCTTCTCAGTGAAATAAGTAAAGCATGGCCCTATTCACTCTCACCAAACTCTTAAAAAGTGAGATGACCATACGAGAAAATACCAAACACTAAATAGATCTCGAGGACACAGAATTGCCCCAGGGCTCTATTAATATTTCTGCATATAGTAATATGTTGCATGAATCATCAACTTATAGCTGATAAGAAAATTTTAACAAGCACACATACTCCGCCATTTGATAAAATTTAATTCTTTTCTCAATTTAAGTTCATCAGAGTATTTTCCACCTTCATGTCATGGATAAAAGTGTAAAACATACAAGAAATGATAATAAATTATAAATCCATAAACAAACTTAAAAAGAGAAAATAAATCATGCTCTTTTCTCTACCACTTAATATTCGCCAGAGACTACAGTCTTTGATTTTCAAAGATCTATTTTCGTATATTGAGGAAGCAAAATGATTTATAGAGTAGCCTTAGCAGTCAATAACGTCTTTAACTTAAATACAAACATTAACCCGCCTACACACTAGAAGCAGTTGTTAGAATATCAGGCATCTAACTCGTGAAAAATCTAGCATTTCTATAAATGCATTCATTCTAGAAAATAAAAAAGGCACGCCGGCCATGACCGTTGTAAAAATGAGGACAATCTGAAACACCTAAGAAGATGCCAGTTTATGAAAGTGCACCTTGATCATCACAGGGTAACCGATCTCATCAGCAACACGGACAGCCTCTTCTGTGGACTGGAAAGGAAACAGCATTAAAATATTAACAAAAAGCCAAAATAAGACCAAAAGATGCAACATTTATCTATTTATTTAACTACTGCTGTAAGGCCATACAGGCTAGCTACCTGTAGCAATCCATCACTACCAGGGACAGTGGGGACTCCAGCTTTCTTCATTGTTTCTCTAGCGGTTGATTTGTCACCCATGGCACGAATGCTATCAGCCTAAAATAGAGACACAGTGATCACATTTACCATCACTTGCATCAGATGCAGTTCAGAAGTTCTTAATGAATGTAATAAGAATGTTACTGCAAAGGTTCAAAAATCTCAAAGATCAAGACAATAATACCCACTCCTGAAAAATATGGGTATAGTGCAACATTCAAAATTTGATACCCAAAAATGCAACATCGAACCACGGGGAGAACCACCCAAAAAATAAGTTACAGAACTCGTCAGTCATAGTATGATAACTGATCAGCCAATATGGGCAGCAACAACCAATATGGATGATGGAATAAATGTAGGCAACAAAACACATTAAACTCGAGGGAATTTTATCATACTGTAGAGATATAGTGGTGATATGGTAGAGACAAGGTTATGAGAATGTGGACATGATGATGGTAATAAGGGGTGCAACTCATTAAAGATATCATGTGAGAATTGGGAGGAGTGAATGCAGTGGCAGAAGAAAGATGTTTTTTTTGACACTCGGCAGAAGAAAGATGTTGATAACAATAATCTTCGAATAATGCACAGCCACAAGCATCAAGACATTAAATTAACATGATTTGAACAAGCCAACATACTCCACGTAAGAAGTGGCAAATAGATATGTTGCTTCATTGATTTTCTCACTGAAACATGTCGTATAAACCCACTCTATAAGCCCCCCCACCCGACTCTCACGATAGGCGTTGTTGGACAAAATACAACCCATCCTTAATGGATCTTCCACAAGATCCAATTATCCTAATAACTCAACCCTTCACTATTCTTGACATTTCCCTTAAGTTGGAGCATGCAATGTATAGCTTGTACAAACCGAAATCTCTCTGTCACACATAGAATAAATGATGACACAATTACCTTGGCATTGCATACTTCTCTGTTTACTAATGACAACGACGATGTATCTTGGATCATGTTGGTGAGTACAATGAACTGAAGGGTTGTTGTATGGAATAATGATAAATCAACTGATTGAGTAAGAATGAAGGCATTTATGCTCTGCGTCCATCCTGATCATAGTCAAGGGTATTACAACAAGTGTCCATCATAAAGAGATAAAAGTATATCCAGCATAGGCATTGTTGGAGGTTTTTGAAGTGGATTTGGGTGGGGACTGGGGAGCAGCAAGAGGAATTCCAAGTGGACGAGAAACTAAGAAAGATTGTTGCTGATTGCTTGGGAGCAGCTCTTCTCATTGGGCTAAAATTTGTTACCGAATGAAGTCAGTCGCATGAAATGTGAGAGGCTTGGGGAAAGTTGAGAAGAAGAAGGTTTTTTTCAAGAATCAAGGGGTGGGCACCAAAAAGATGAGCACATTAACTCATATATTCATAAATTCCAAGATAAGTGCAAAAGAGTTACATAGGCACCTCTAATAAAGGGCTTTAGCATGTTCAACTACATTTTACATATAAAACCTCTCTTGCTTGAAGATCAACTCATTCCTTGCCTTCCGGATAGGCCAGTTCAAGGTGAGAGCTCTGCCCACCTCCAAGCCCCTCCAATTTCTACCCCACACATGCCTAGACTATATACATGTAAAGAACAAGTGATTGACATCCTTTGCCACTTCTTCACACCGAGATCACACCTCGCTAACCCCTAGGAAGAGCCTAGCTCATCAAGCCCATGTCAAGGTACACACCCACCTGAGTGGACATAGCAAAACCTTGATCCACAAGTACATTCCAGCTCCAAATCTATTCGCAGTCCTAAACCGAGATCCCTGGATCAAAGATCGTGGGTGCAAACAAGGTCTTATAGGCTTTTTAGACCGAGAAAAAACTATCCCTGCATGTCAATGAATCTTGCCCCATTGACATCCCCTCAATTGTAGACAAAATCCCAGACAACTACATGAACCCCACATTTAATCTTAAAGCTTAATGTTGAATATAGGAGTTCATGCATAGGCCATACCTCCGCAACTTGCATATCATGATCTACAGCCAATGAAACCTGAATTTAGAGCTTCTACTCATCCAGTCATAATCTATGTAACATCTCAGGCCTAGACCCTAGACGTTATCAGGGAAATCTAGCCTTGACAATTTGTTGAACTCGTTCCATTGAATTTAGAGCTTTCTAGTCATCCAATCATAATCTATGTACCGTCTCAGGCCTAGACCCTAGATGTTATCAAGGATATCTAGCCTTGACAATTTGTGACAATTTGTTGAACTCGGACCCAACCGGATGCATTGAAAAATACCCAAAATACTTGAGTTTAAATTGTGAAGTAGTAATCCTCTTCCCATATATCACACTCTCACACTTTGTGAGTACTAAATTTGAGACTGTATTTGGGATGTTACAACTATCCTCATTTATATTCACAATGTCCTCGTTGTATGGCAATCACTCATTCCCAGTAATAATGACGGATGTATGCTATATGTAGCATTTTCCTCCTATCTATTACATTTGGGGCATCTCCACCTCTTGGATATATTCTTTCGTTATTAGAAGAAACTAATTCTGATATCCTTTGTAATTTCTCAGGTCTAGACCCCTGAGTCAATAAAAAAATGTACTAAGCCTTCTCCCATTATAAGTAGGGTTGGCTACAAGGATTCTTGCTCAAATCCATGTTGAAAGATTCGACTATTTTTTACGTTGGTCGTCGATTACCTAACGCGACCACTGCAAGAGTGGGATTTAAACCATTGTCTTTTTATGTGGTAGACACACTATACTACCACTTGACCATTAAGTGGGTACAATTTGCTGGGCTCGAGCACAAGTGAAGCCTTGACAACAACCAAAAATGCTCCAAGTTATGAAGCAGTGAACTCCCTCTCTTATATCCAACTCTCATATTTGTGAATACTAAATGTGGAACTATGTTTGAGGTGCTAAAATTCCCTTTTTTTATCATGAACCATGATTTTTTCTTCATAGATTACAATTTAACTGGACTTCAACATTCATTAAAGGGATATTTAACACTATTTGTGCATAGATGCGGAGAGGACATTCGTGGGCGAGTGCATGTGTGCTCGAGGTGGACACGATGAGAGCATGTTGAAGGAAGGGAGGTCCATGGCCCATGTAATTGTGAATGGGTTGTGATTTTTATTAATCTTAGAAATTTCGAGTGATGTGTCAATGGGCTGTGTGATTGAAAAAACTCACAATAAGAGCAATGATGGGGATCAAGCATGTGTGGGAAGATAGGAACATGGCGGAGCTAATCATCAAATTGAGTAAATGCCACAACAAATAAAGGGTAAAAGTATTTGCAATATATCTGCCCAACCAATTACCCATTTTTTAGCCAAGCTGAAATAGTAATCACAACAGGTTCCTCCATTTACCCTTTAGACAAACCAAACTAGAAAAAGGGTTACCCGCCATAAAAAACCTCTTCAAATCCATCTTTGCAATTAAACTAGACCTTCGAGTATCTTTTATACAATATTTAGGATTTAGTCATTGGATTTTAAGGATTTATCCAATGGACCAACCCTTCCAACTTTTTTTGGACAATATATGGCTTCCTAAAATCAAATTTATGTGACATGAAGTTTGTGCGGGTTCTTCAGTAACAAAAGTTGGATGCAATTTTGCATATATCTCTTATATTCTAGAATCTAGATCTGTCACATAGTGAGCAATTCTCCAATTCAAATGGATTAAAGAAGATTTTCGTAATGAAAACATATAGGTGATGACTAATCTGTTATTTGAGACGATTTACATCCGTTCTCAGTTCTTAGTATTTATTTGTTTATTAACTGATAGGGTGTGCTCTTCTCTAGAATGTGGGACCTTTTTAAATTTCCCTCGTTGAGTAGTAAATGTTATTGTGTATATGAGGATCAATTTTCCCTCAGATCAATATATTATAACACCCCAAAGGGACTGTCATAATGATAATGAATATAACCTTCAAGATGCTAGTGGGCAGAAAGTTTCAGTAGCCGCATGGTTTTGCTTCTCACTGTGAAGGTTTTCTAATAACATCCGATGCTCTGCTCATCTTGAATACGTATGTTGATCCCGCAAGGCTTTTGCAAATATAAAATGGAAGAGAATATTCCAAGTTCCCCTTCCCCCTCTTTACAGGAGATAAAGCATCCAGTTTAGCTGAGTAAATAGTAACGGGTCCTACATTGAAGGTGCATTGAGCATAACTTACATTAGGCCCAATAAAGTTGATTCCATGTTCTTTGCACATGTCTACAAAAGTTGCATTCTCTGAAAGAAATCCATAGCCAGGATGCAGCATAGTGCATCCACGGCTCACAGCAGCAGATAAAACATTTGGAATCAATAGGTACCTGCCAAAATACACGTTATTAAGAATAATGTGTTTTTAGTGTAAGAGCACCATGGGCTTCTAAGATGCCGAGATAAAAAAATAAGCCACACGAAAATATCTTACGATTGACTGCTTGGAGCTTCACCAATGCAAACTGCCTCATCAGCTAGTCGCACGTGGAGAGCATCCTTGTCAACTGTCGAATGAACAGCCACACAAGGAATTCCCATCTCATGGGCAGTTCGAATCACTCTTACTGCAATTTCACCTCTATTTGCTACAAGTATCTTCTCATCTCGGCAGGTTGCACCCAGAGCCCCGCCGCACTTATTGGAGTTTACCCGAGTAGGCCTCCACCTAGCAAATTGAAGCTTTGGAAACTTCGCAGCGGCCCCCAACAGAAAGCTACATTCAAATCTCCCTGTCCCTTTTAATGGCGCTACCAATGAGTGTTGGTGCAAACCCTTCCACAAGAAAAGTTTTAAACTTGGATTATGTCATTAGAATGTTAAATCAACAGCACACAAGTAAAAATATGTAATTTGAACTCCAATAGTATGAAAGACGTCATATCAACAAGAGTATCCCCATTATAAGATAAAATTACGCACTCCTTGAACTAGAGAAGAAGTTGATTACAGCCAATTGAAATCAGCATTCATCAATATGAATTCACGAGACAACATACAAATAACTCAACACAAATGGTAACTGCCTAATACGCAGATCAAGGTCATACTGAGACATGACGAACTCCATTCAAAAGACAAGATGACGCAATAATCCTTTAAAGTCAATTCAAAGAGCATAATACAAAATACACATGATTCTAATGAGCAAAGTGGACTATTTTCGGATCATAGTGTGATCTTCAATAACCCAAAACACACACTTAACGTCATAATCTGCACAAATTACTCCAGCAAAAAAAAGTTTCTGTTTTTACAGCTCGAACCCAGTAATAGGGAGTCAAATTATCAAAATGGAGTAAAAAAGACACGATTCACATGTGGAAATTAGCAAAAGCTGACTCCGTGCAGAACGAATCCAGTCAGCAACATGCAATCAACGTCATAACGCCGCGCAAGTCACTCCAAGAAACGCAAAAGAGGAACTTCCGATTAGCAGGAACCAACTACGATGAGCGTCCACATACCGGAGGAGCTCCCACGCCTCTGCAAACTATAGCGGCATCCATATCCTCGAACGTACTCGACCTAATGGCGGCGAACACATCAAAGAACACGATGGAACAGGTCAATCGTGAAGACGAGAGTAGGAGAATCGACAGATCTACGGGGAATTTCACCTGCGAGAATGTGTGGTTTCGGTCCAAAGGACAGGGCGGGGGCGATCTCGGGTTTTGGTCCGGCGGTGGAACGGAGAAGTCGAGGTGAGGGAGTGGCGGAAGTACCGAAGGCGAGGGAGACGCGAGAGTGGCGGAAGGTCCTCCAAAGAAGGGTGGCACATCCGGAAGCGGCTGCCATTTATAAGTTCACAAGACATTCATGTGCAATTTTATTTCAATATATTTATTTGAAAATCTCAAAAAATTATCTCAAAAATGCGAATCTATTGTCGTCCTCTCCATCTTTAATGACGATTTTATGAATTGTGATTCGTTAGTTCCTTACTGAATCATAGTTGTGTACTTCTCATTAAAGATTCTAAATAAACATTGTTCTCCATTTTTTTCATAATTTTTTTATTTTTTTTAAAAAATGCCGCTATGTATATTCATCTATATATCCTTTCAATGTACCCTTCGAATTTCGTCAAAAACAGATACTCTTATATCATCCATCTAGAACAGGTGGATTACAGTAAGCTTTAACCCGTTAAAATTACATGTTCTAGATGGAGGACATAGGAGTGCATGTTTCTGACGAAATTCGAATGGCATATTTGAGGGATATATATAGGGGGAAATGGAGCTGCCCCCCATGGGTAGCCAACATGGATGCCCCCACGCCATTTTTTGGACATTTTTTTATATTTTTGGAAAAATAAAACCATGTATATTCATCACTATATCCCTCATATATGTCATTCGAATTTGGTCAGAAACAGAGACTCCTACGACCTCCATCCATATGTCATTTTTTTAACGGTCGCAGGATTTTTAAATTGACTCTGTCAGGATGAAGGCCATATGAGTCTATGTTTCTAACGAAATTCGAATGGCATATAGGAGGGATATAGGAATGAATATACATGACAATATTTTCCAAAAAAATAAAAATATTTGCCCAAAAATGGGGCGGGGCAGCCAGCCATGTTGGCTTCCCCCAGGGGACAGCCCCATCAACCCCATATATATATATATATATATATATATATATATATATATATATATATACACATACATACATGATGAAATTTTAAAAAAAATTTGGAAAAAAAGGAGACTCCGCAGCCAACGCAAGGGGCAGCCCCATTTTTTCCTTTTTTTTTAATTTCTTAACATTCTCTAGCGTTCTCATTTATCTACTTCAAGTAGGTATTTGTTTACTTCAACAAATGGGTCTTGATAAATACTAAAAATCGAGAGGATTGTATTGCGTTGACAACTTTACCGAAGAAATGAAAAATGGATTTGAAAATTTTATCAAACTTTACCAAAATGGGGGGACTCATATCAACGGAAAACTGTAAAAAGTGAAATGGCATGTAACAAATGAAATGATACAACTTTCTTTTTTAAAAACAGTGATGAGAAAATTTTATCAAAAAAATTCCAAACTGGTGGCAAGGTCGCTAGATCGGAAGATTGAGACATTGTGGGGGAGCTAATCACGAAAGTGTTCTGGAATACTACAAACGCAATCGATCATTGCAATTGCAAGTGTTGAAGTGTTAGCTCTTATACCAGGAAAGGAAGACATAGGAGGGGAGATTGGAGATGCAAGAATGTTTGGGTTAAAAGCTTATGTATGCATGTCGCTCTAATTTTTATAAGCTCGTGTGCATGTCACTCTAGATTTTATAGTCATAACCACCTATCCTTTGTTTTCTAGCTAATTACATATTGTTATTATGGGGTTTTTTGAGTCAAAATACTATGTGGTCATCTAGTTTGTAACAACATCTCCAACTTGATTGAAGTAGTTGTGCTACTCCGTCTATTCGCAAGAGTGTTCGTACTTTTGAATGTATCACTTTTTTATGTTTAATTTTCTTGAATACTTGCTACTTGACTCATATATTTATGAGTTCCACTATATTAATATGTTTAACTAATCTACTTAATGCAATTTATTTTGGAAAGGAATCACTAGCATGTAACTTTGTGGGAATGTAAATTGTCTTATTTTCTTATTTGGCTGTTATATTTTGAATATAATGATATTTTTTGTTAAGCATGCTTTCCTTTGGAGCTTACGGTCCTATTGTTAGTTAAGTTTACGGTGGCTTAGTTATCACCTTGGTCCCTTAGCAATCTTAAGTTCTCAAGAAAAAACCTAACCCAAACAACTTGAGCGGCAGACATGCTACATGCAATACATTCATCTTCTTGTGTACGTCTAAGTGTATGTTTTCCTTTCTTTCTTGGGAAAGAACTGTATCATCAAACATGAAAAGGTAGCTTGATGCGGATTTCACATCATCAATATCTCCCTCTGAAATCTGCACCAAAATATCATATTATCTCAAGTTATTTGGCTTGATAGACCAACTTCAGTTGTACAGTCTTTTTCGATATTGTAAAATTATCTTATTGGTTTCCAATGTGCTTACTCGGGATTGCTTTGATATATACATACCGGGAGTATAAGATAAGTAAAATCAAATCTTGTATAAACATCGTATTTATTAAGCTGCACACTGCTTGTGTATATAGAACATTCAGGAGTTTCCCGAGACATTGACTTTTACTAAGCCTTTTTCCCATCACGTGCAACGTAAAGGTCGGAGTACTATGTTGCACTCAGACCCTCTTCAATAATGTATGCAAGTATATTTTTCTTTATGTAAACTCAATGTTTGTGAGCTTTCATCTCTAATGATCTGGATTCCAAGAGCATATGTTGTCATACCCATTCATTTTATCTTAAAATTTATAGTTGGTATGTGCTTTATATCACATAATATCTAGAGTAAATTACACAAAAGTTCATGAATTATACACCTAATTTCAATGTCAAACATGAACTTTAAAATGTAACAATGTAGTACCCAATCTTTCATATTTCTCTCAATGTGATTCTTGACTATTGAAATTTAGTTGATCGTTTGGTCTATCTAACCTTAAATTACAATAGCTCAAAATCGTATTGAGACAAATCTTAAAGATTTCATACCACATTGCTACCTTCTAAAGTCCAGTTATGATATAAAAATCGAGTGTATAGTTCATGGATTTTGTGTAATTTACTAGAATATCTATATATTATTTCTAGTGAGTAACGCATCATCTACATATAATCACAATATCATGAACTTAATTCCTATGTGCGTGACATTTACACAATTATCCATATAGAGAAGTTTTTAATTTAGAAATAGTGTGACACCTTTCAACTTTTTGAAAATCAATGTGTTATTACGTATGTGTGTAGGGAAAACTTGAGATGAGGTGACATCTCACCGCAATCTTTATGTAACACTCCATATAATCCATCTTGAGCTACAACCATAGATGAAACCACTAATCAATCCCAAAACCATCATCGAAACAACCTCCCATTCACCATTTTTTGAAACTAAATTAAATATTCCTTTTGCTTGCATCATTATCAAGATGCTTATTAATTACTCAGATTTAATTTCTAAATATAGAATGCATTACAATCATGGTTCTTCATTACTCGAAATTTGTGGAGAAAGAGGACGCAATCCGTTTTAGACATCCTCAAAGGGGCATTACATATCTCCTCTCCAATGGATCCATATCTATTGCATTTTCCAAATGATGTAATATTTCTTCTGCTACAATATTTGGTGGTAACTAGGGTTTATGTATCATTATTTTGCATTTGATTATCCCTAATATGTTAAAACTTCTATGAACATGAAATATATCTATTGTTTTTATCTATATTATTGCAGATATGTAGAACTTATTTGATTTCAACGCACTTTTCGTGTTTTTTTTCTTTTGAGTTTTGTTTACAAATTGAAGTCCATAGCATGAGAATGTAAATGTCACCTAAACGAAAATGATCTTGATTGAGAATGTAAATATTTATTTACGTATTGAATTTTATCTCAGATTGTCAGTATCGAGAAATGATTTTTGTCTACAAAAAGGTTGTGCCTCTTGTTATATTTTTACCCCAAAAAGTGATGTATTTTACAGAAATCAAATTGGATGAAAACCCATCTATGATGGGTTAAATACCAAAGGAATGAAGTTTTACATATTCAATCAGATGGATTAAAAACCAAAAAATGATTGTTATATTTTATGTTTTGATCTACTAATTTACATAATTGATAGTATAACTTACATTTTGATTCATTTATTTTGCAATTCCGTGCGTACTTTTTACATGTTATCTTTTTTTGACAATAAATGATAAATTACTGCTGGGAAAAATTAGAAACTTGTTTATTCCTTGAACATTAGTGATAACGCAGATTTTGCGAGGGTCAAAATACGTCCCACACAAGTCAGAGACAAAGTCGCTGTGGCGACCACGAAACCCGAATTAATCAACAATCAACCCACAATAAATAAATAAATCAAGGAAGATCAAAGTGTAGAGTTAAAATTTATTATAACTCTACAACGAATGTGTATAGTGAAAGTAAGTAGAGTGTTGAACACAGGAAGCAAAAAGGATAGATCGGGCAATCAAGATTCAAGAATGTGAAAGTGATCAAGTGCCTACAAGTGTGCACATTTTTGTGGGTTTTTAATTTTTTTATTTAATTTTTGATTTTATAATTATATATTTTGATTTTTAATTTTCTGATTTTGTATTTTCTTTTTATATTTTTTATATTTTTTAATAGAATATATATATATATACAATATAAGAAAGGAGAGGGATAAGTATTTATAAAAATAGGTAAAAATAAGCAAAAATCAGGAAATGAAATCTTTTTGGGCTATTTATATTTTTCTAATGTTTTTTTGAATTTTCTAACTTTTTCTTTTTTTGGTATTTTTTATAGGCAAAAATACTGAAAACAATGAATACAATAAAAGACTGAAACTAAAATGAGGATGAAAAATTTCAAACAGATTCCAAATTTCCTAAAATTAATTTTAAAATAAAAGGAATAAAACATAGAAAATTCAGAGACAAAAATTATATTTTTAGGATTTTTTTGGAATTTTTAAGATTTTTATGAAGTTTTAAGGTGCTTTGTGATTTTTAGGAGTTTTACTTTGAATTTTTTGTGATTTTTGGAATGAAGCTAAAACACACAAAACTTTTTATAATTTTTATGTATTTTCTAATGCAAACAGTGCTAAAAATGCATGTTTTTGAATTTTTATAAATAATAAATGCAAAAAATGCAAAGTAAAAATATAGCGTGAAAGATAAACAAAACATGAGCCTAAGTTAATTTTTTGGTAATTTTTAGGATTTTTAGATGCATGAAATAAATAGAGACAACAAAGAGAAACTACACTACTAGCAAGGGCATAAATGTAAATATCCAGATGTTCAAGGGCCACAGTGCAAAATTTCCACAAAATATATTCCTATTTAACAAAAATTCCAGGACTAAATGCAAATAACCAAACATGCAAGGGTACGCCTGCAATATTCCTAACCCGCACATGGTATACACGTGCCTGGGGAGGACTGAAATGCAAATACAAAAACCTTAGGGGTTAAATTGTAGAATATCCCATAATGTATAACTGCATGTAAAGGTTTCTGGAATAAAATGAAATAAGCAAACCCACAAGGGGTCCTCTGCAAAATGCCCCTCACCTCACGCGCACAGGCACGCGAGGTGACGTGGCGGAGGACCTCTTCGTAATAAAACAAAGTCTGGGGGCCTATTTGTAAATATTACAAAATATATGAACGACAGATGAATGCTTGATGTTTAATATTTAAATACAAAAAGGCGTGAGGATTAAGTTGCAAAATACCCAAGCGCGGATGCGATCTGACGGTTGAGCGCCCTTCACTTATACATGTGTCAGCACGAGGCGCAGCGATACCCTTTCGTGGATCAACGTCCATGATTAAAACACGGATAAGATCTGTTGGTCGAGGAAGGCACGGATCCTACGGCTGTTGTAGCACCTGGAGAAGGGAGGCGATCAGACGACGAGGGAGACCGTGGAAGAACAGCCAAAGAACTCGCGCGGGGCGAGTTTGAATCGAGCATCCTGAGCTCCTCCGACCTCCAACGATGCCCAGAAGAGCCAAGAAGGTTCTTGGAGCGAACCTCGATCGGACGACAGTCGCGAAATGGCTTGGGAGAAGCCAAAGATCCACCGTGACGTGAAGGGACGATGGCTGCTCCAGGTGGCTCGGGCGTCAGCAAAAATGACCCCCCAGGAGGGTCTCTTGGCACCTGGGACCTGCAAAGAAAATATACTACAATAGTAGATGGTCTCCTAGGCAAATGCGGGTCGATTGGATGGTGTTTGGCGCAAATAGGAGCTCAGCGGAGCAAGCTCCGACGAGGGGGTAGCAGGTGGTGGATCATGCTTCAATCGAACAAATAAAGAGGCGAGATTAAAGAAGTAACTACAGCTAATCTACAACAAAGAAAAACACATAAAAGCGAATGAAAAGCAACCTCGATTGGTTGGAAAAACCAAGAGATGGACCTCACGGCCGAAGGCCGGAGATGGGGGTGGAGACCACTCCACGGCCGCCTAACCGTGCCTCCGAGAAGCTGGAGAGCTTCCTGTCTCCACACTCGATCCAGAGCTCGACAAGAGGTAGCCAAGACGGGTCCTAGAGGGTTCAATTTTTGAAATGGAGGTGGGGCATGAATATGAAGGCGTTGATGTGATGGCTCTAAGATCGAAGTGTAGCAGCTGCGACAGTGATCCAATGAACGAGTCGAACTATAGGCGTGTCTGCTCGATCCTCGAGGAAGAAAAGTCACGAAGGCGTCATCACGAGAAGATGCAAGTAATGCCCTCGAAAAATCCGCCAAAATCAACAAAAATGATGTTCTAATAACCTGCAGACCTCGGTCAGACAGTTGACTGAGGTCAACAAAAGGGTGAAGCTGGTTGGTCCACGTGGACCAACCAAAAATACCCTGGAGAAAATATTTGTAAAATCAATTTAAATTAATAAATGATTTTATTATTTTTAGGTTATTAAATAAAAAATGTTTATTATTTTCTAAATTATTTTATTATGATTTTTATTTATTTTTTCGAGATTAAAAGTTACAAGTTTCCTTTTATAGCTTATATATAGGTATATTCATATATGTATTTTAATAATTTATTTTTATTTATATATGTAATTTTATTTATTATTTTATAAATTTATAACTTATTTTTATATACTTAAATATATTTTTATTGTATTTTTTGATGTATTTTTTACACTTCATAAAATAGGAGTATTAATTATACAATTATACTTATAGGTATTATACCTATGTACTATATACAGGTATTTAATTTTTGTGTTTTCTTTGTATTTTTATTCTGGTTTTAATGTACACATATATTATAAATAGTATTTACAAAATTATAAAAATACAAAATTATAAAAATAATGAATAATTAATAAAATGAATATTTTAATCTGTACAAGTATATAATAGGGGTCCAAAACTCAACTTTCAAATCGTAGCTCAGCAAAATACGAAACCACCTTCATTAAATAGCTTATTGAAAATTATATACAATTAAAGTTGATTTTGATGCAATTCGAGTTTTTATTTGCAAGATACAGGTCTGGGAAGTTGGGATTTTGGGAACTTATTTAGCTCATAACTTTTTATCTGCACATTAGTTTTGTTTGAAATCAATTTTGTATTTTTTTGTATTTAATTATCTACAACTTTCATGTGCAAAATTTCTTTATTTGAAGTATAAAAAGTAGGACAAAAAATAGGTCCTAAAATGAATAAAGAATGGATAAAATAAAAGGGAATTTTTATTGTATTTTGGCCCTTATCTCCCCCTACTTTATTCCTTGTCGACCTAGTCATCGAGATGCCTAGGTCTCGGGGTTTCGGGTCATAAAATATTTACAATATTTTATTACTTTTCTTTTCTTTTCTTTATTCTATAATTTTGGCTTTAAAAACCGCATTTTATACACTATTTACACAATGATGCATGAATGCTAAAATGCATAAATTAACAGTATTTACACGCACTTACTAGGGTTTTTAAGGCCAAAATGATAGAATATAGATGTGAAACGTAGATTCATCACTTAAGTACTCTTATATGAGAGACATATGGGTAAAGTTCATATGACAGACAGAAGAACGGAAAAATAAGAAAACATACATAAACATAACTCTACACTCCACCTCAAGATGGAGCATAGATGTCAATCATGATCAGCTTGGATGAGCATTTCTGGAATGGCCCTCTGAGCAAAGCCTTAGTGAAGATATCTGCAGTTTGATCCAATGAGCTGACATGGGAAGAAGAGATAAATCCTTTCTGAATCATATCTCTCGTGTAGTGGCAGTCCACTTCAATATGATTTGCCTCACTCGATGTGGAGTATATGACTTTATGAACCCCAAATAATGACATCCATTACGATTTTTATTAAGATCAAAGTTTATTTAGCAGTTCCTATTTAAATGTTTAGGTTTTCAATTTTTTGAGTATTTTCCAGAGCAAGACTCCTAACTACTTTTTTTGTATTTTTCATTTAATCCTAATTGATATAAATACATGGGGAGAGGACAGAAAAGCCATGCAAGTTATCACTAAGATGGAAATCTCATCTTAGTGACTAATGATGCTTGCAAAGATAGAATTACTTACAGTGCTTCCTAACTCTCTCCACGCGGGATACAAGATAGAATTGAAACAATTACAATATATGACAATATTCAAATGCAAGAAAATGTCACAAACATTAGCTACTATTGTTGGGAAGAACCAAATGCTAATTCTTCACAAATGAGTTCCAAAAGTTCGATCTTGGAAGTGCATTGATGCCTACCACAACGAGTCTTGCAAGCATTGTATACCACTTAACTCAACGCTTGATCTCAAGTCCAAATAATCAAAAAATAGTTTTGACTAATCCCAAACGCACATCACTATAGGTACGTGCAATGTTTAGGGCTTTGGACCTAGCTATCGAGTCAAGCAACCTTATGTCTAAGGTCCCACTCACATAAAACAAATATAAACAAAGGTGGAAAACTTGAACATGTGAAACAAAATAAAAGAAGGGCGATAAAATATGAAAATTACAGTTTGGGACCTATCTTATTCTTTATTATTTATTCATTAAATCAATAAACTTTTTACATGAAATTGTAGTTAAAAATACAAACGAAAATATAAAATTGATTTCATAGAAAAATAATATACAATGTATTTTTTACACTTAAAAATAAAAGGCTAAAACCCAAACTTCCCAGGCCCATATCTTCTCACTAAAAACTCAAAATTATAAAAATCACCTTCAATTATATATAAATTTTAATAAGCTATTTAATGAAGGTGGTTTCATTTAATTTAGAGTTAAGATGCAAAAGTTATGTTTTGGACCCTATTGTACAATATACATGAATAAAATATTTATTTTATTTATTCTTTATAATTCTTATAATTTCATATTTTTATAATTTTGTAAATATTATTTATAATATATGTACATATTTATAATAGAAAGAAACCTAAAGAAAACACAAAAAATAGACTATATAAATACATAAATGAAATAGCTATATAATAAGTATACATATTTATTTATGTGTGTAAATTACATCAGAAAAGTAATAAAAATATATTAATAAATATATTTATGTATATGCAAATAATTTCTAAATATACAAAGTATAAAATAAAACAATAAAATCATAAATACAAAATAAAAATAAAATACATAAAATATAGAGAAATATACCTATACCTATACTAGTAAATATAAACTCCTAATAAATAACATCATAAAAATAAATAAAAATAGGTAGCAAATACTACATAAAATTAGAAATATTTTTTATATTTTAATAAAATTAATTAAATTTTATGCTATTTTATATTCATTTCCAAGGTATTTTTTCCTTGGAATTTCCTGGTTGATCCACATGGACCAACCATGTATGAGTATTCGTTGACCTGTGGGTCAACTACCTGCCCTAGGCTCTGACTTATGTCAGAACCTCATGGGGCGCCTGACTTCGCCGAATATCACACAACCTCCATGACTCCTTCCACCTCGAGCCTTCCACTACATTGTAGCATGCTCATCCACAACCCATACCCATCCTCGAACCTCCACCAACCACTGCCTCCGATCACGCTATCCATTCTTGAAGTCAACATCTCCTTCACCTATAAATATGCCACCTCCACTCATTTTGATGTTTTGATCACTCTTTAGACAATCCTAACCCCTCAGAGTGTTCTCGTAAGCTTCGTGGAGGTGACAGCTTCACATATATACCTTCTGCAGCGAGGAGGAATGCTGTTAGAGTTGATCCAACCACCTGTGGTAGAGCTCCGACGCAAGGTTTCAACTCTTTGTTTCCTGACGAATCGAGGCCCCTTTCCTTCTATTTTAGGTAATATCTTTAGTGCATTTTCGATTCTAGACTTTAGTTTTAGGTTTTAATTTATAGTTTTAGGAAAAATCAAATCACCCCTCTGACATGGAGCTTGAGCTCCATGTCTGATTCATCATGACCTGCCTTGTAATATGCCTCATTGACCACCCTACTTCAATCCTCGATGTATTCTCCATCTTGTCTACCTATTTCCCCCTTTGATTCATCCAGAATGGAAGAGATCATAGGCCCCCTTATTCCACATCATCGAAACCTTATCTCCTTCACCATTACACATCCCCATCTATAAATTTTGGGCTGAGAGCATTGCTCTCGATCCATGAAATCTTTCTGTGTAGGTTACAAGCTTCGAGGAGCTATAGGGAGCGTGTAAGACCACCTGGAACACCTCCAGGCCGCGCTTGAAGAAGACACCCCTAGGTCAGCCATAGACGCACCTCTGGGTCATTGGAGCCTACCTACACGTGCGGAGGAGTCCCAGCTCAATGTTGGGCATGTTAGCGGAGCCATCCATCGTTGGAGCTCGAAGAATCGACGAAGCAAAGATCGTCGGTGACCTGTTCTTAACCAGTTCTTATTGCGCTCCTCTAGACCATCCGATCAAGAATAGCGGTCCAGATCTAATCTGGGCCATTGATTTAAGTTGAAGGAGTACGGGAGGGTGGTTGTTCGATCAAACACGTGGCGACGCAGGAACAATTGGAACGATGCTAAGTGGTAATATTTAAAGACCCCCCTCCGATTTTTGTAATTTCAAAATAGTCTGATAAATATTATATGCACTTTAAAAAGTGTGGGATATTTGCATGTACACCCTTGAAAGTT
Source organism: Ottelia alismoides (assembly GCA_037367405.1). Taxonomy (NCBI): domain Eukaryota; kingdom Viridiplantae; phylum Streptophyta; class Magnoliopsida; order Alismatales; family Hydrocharitaceae; genus Ottelia; species Ottelia alismoides. The sequence goes on along the minus strand of JAZKJV010003342.1, from coordinate 48,623 downwards.
TTAAATATTTCAAAATAGTCCCTTCTTGGTTCATATGCCGCTGCACGTGCATTTTGTAAAAATTGCATGTAAACCCAAGCGGGTTATTATAATTATTGTTTAGTATATAAACTACAGATTTATAAACTTTTAGGATATTTGAACTGTGCCCCATGAGTTTATCTTTAATTGCAAATATACCCCTACCAGTTTAATTTTTTTTGTGCATAGTTCTTTAATTTTTACAAATAACATTCATGCTCCAAAATTGTAGAAAAATAGGATAATGTGCCTGATGCATGCTCCAAAATTGTAGAAAAATAAAGTATTGTGTCCGATGTAGTGTACTTTCACGTCATAATTTTTATTTTGGCATTTCACACATATTTCTTATTTATTAAAAATCAAATATTGCATGGATATTCCTTGTTTGCTTTAAAAAATCGAAAAAATTTTAAATAATGTCTAAAATTTCCCAAAAAATAGTTTGTGTTTATTATGGTATCTAGTACCTCCAGATCAAAAATCCCCAAAAATAGAAAAAAATAAAATAGAAAAAATCTCCAAAATCTTATTAAAAAATAGAAAAAATCTTTGAAAATCCCAAAAATATTTCCTCATGTTCTGTAATTATATATATATTAGTATACATTAAAATTGATTTGGAAAAAGTTTGAGGCTTCTTGGTATGTTTAAACCCCAAATCAATTCGGCTTATTTACTTACTCCCTGTTTTGGGATATTTTTGACTTTAAAAATACCTAAAAATAGAAAACATTTCTTAGAAAATCATAAAAATAGTCAAAAGTTACAATAGAAAAATCTAAAAAATATGATTATGTTATTTTTGATAATTTTTACTTATAAGTTAATTATTTTATAGTGTATTATATATGTATATATATTAATATATAAGTTATAATATTATTTATCATTATAAATATTTCATAATTATTTTAAATAAAACCATATATATTTGTTATTTATTTAATAATAAAAAAAATCATTATTACTTTTAGAAATTATTTAAACCCACATTCTTTGATTAATAGTGGGCATAACTATAGACATTTATATATATATATATATATAATTTTTTTATTATTTATTTATAAACAGTATTGAGTGTTGCACCGTTTTGCTTTTGTCTTTGACACCTACTCTGCTTGTCATTGTACACATTTATTTGTAGGGTTTAAAATAAATTTTGATTCACACATGTTTATTTTTGCTTGATTATACTGTGTAATTGATTGTTGTTTGGATCACTTGGTCTCTATGAGGGGCCAGCTCAAGGACTTCACTCTCGCCTTGTGTGGAGCGTACGACTCTTTCCTTCGATTTGGGTGAATAAAGAAATGGCACCATTACTGGGGAGCAACAGATCGTATCACATTTTGTATTTGCAATATTCATGAAGTTTACATGCATTTCATAATAAAATAACAAAGTCCAAGGCCAAGCACATAATATTCCCGATAATATATACAAATTTAAATCTTATATGCGCTTGGCATGGACTAATTTACAAATAAAATAAGTTCCTAGTTAAAAATGCTATTTAACCTAAAAATGTTAAACTGTTCCACAAAATTTTAGGACCAAATCGAAATATCCAAACCTGGAAGGGTTCTGTGCAAAATGACCAGGCGTCTCACGTGTAGAGCCGCGTGAGGTGTCCTGACACTGAAACAAAGTATAATAAAAATAAAGTATGAGGGTTTGATTGCAAATATTATAAAGTTTTACACTACATACGAGAGTTTAAAGTTAAAAATAAATTACAAATGGTAGGGGGTTCAAGTTGCAAAATGCCCCTTCTCGCACGCTAATCAATAGTGGAGATTAGATCAGTTAAGTATAATCGGATGGCTTAGATGCGTATCCCTTAGTATTTGATCCAACGACTATGGTATAAACTGGGGGCCACGCCTGATCAGATGATGTAGAGATGAGGATTAAGAACATGGAAGATTATCCTCAGATCTGATATTTGATTGGCCGATACTTTGTTCTCTAGTGATGGTTCTGCTCGTCGATGGTATTAAAAATTGCCTGGAAGAATTCCACATCAGTTGTAGGTGCAAAGATGGTCCAGGCCTCGTTGGGCAAGGCATGGAAGTCCTTCGCACCTCGGGCATCTGGGACTACATGCATGTCTTCGATTCTCTTCCAGATGGAGGTCTTTCAGCCTGAGACTTGCTCAAAAACATCTTAGTCTCGAGATTGGACCTCTCGACCCACCAAAAACAGGGTAAAAATATTAGGAATGGAGTGGGCAGTTGACCTTTGGTGATGGGTGGCGGAAGAAGGTCACGACCTCAATCTATGTAAAATTGAGTTGGTCTGATGTATGTAGCATATGCATAACGTAATATGGAAGATCGTGGGGTGATAATATGGGTCAGAGTAGGGTTGTATCACGGTGAACCAGGCCAGGGCCGAGTGGTGATATTTTTTTGCATGTTAAAAAAAACTAAATGAAATTACATGAAATAAAGTCCTAATCAACTATTGATTACTAGGAAACGAAAAATCTAGGGTAGAGTAGCTCATCTAGTCGGAGGACCTGGGAGTAGAAGAACCACCTGTGGTGCTCCGACGATGAGTTGAATCGACTCCTTCTCCTCGCCTCGAACCAGTGGAGGGACACCTCCCATCACAAGGGTTGACGTCTAGGAAGGGATTCTAGGGGTTACGAAGTAAAGTGGATTACAACAACAACAACAAACAAAGCCTTTCCCACAATTAAGTAGGGTCGGCTACATGGATTCTCCGCCTCCATTCAGATCTATCTTGGGTCAATCCCGAGCTTATATCCAAAAAACATAAGATCCCTTCATATAGTCTCATTCCAACACTTCTTGGGCCATTCTCGCCCTCTGTTAGCCGGCTCAACATCCCAACACTCGCATCTCCTAAGTGGTGCATCAGCTAATCTTCTTTGCAAATGATCAAACCATCTTAAGCGGTTTTGTCGCATATTATCCTCAATCGGATCTACACCAACTTTCTTTCTGATGGCATCATTCCAAATTCGATCTTTACGTATGCGTCCACACATCCACCTTTACATTTTCATTTCTACTACAACCATTCTCTGCACATGTCTATGTTTCACAGCCAACATTCAGCTCCATATAGCATAGCAGGTCTCACAACTGCTTTGTAAAATTTTCCTTTGATTTTTAAAGGAATTTTCTTATCACAGAGAACAACAGAGGCTCCTGTCTACTTTATCCAGCCTCCATTTATTCTATTAGTAACATCTCCATCAATTTCCCCATCATGTTGCAAAATAGATCCCAGATATCTAAAAGAATATCTCTTCTGATTGTTACCATCACCAATCTTCACATCGATTCCTTCGCCATTGCGTCCATCAAAGGTGCACTCCATATATTCCATCTTAGCCCTACTTATATGAAATCCTTTAGTCTCCAACTCACGTCTCCAGACCTCAAGCTTCTCATTTACTCCATATTTAGTCTCGTCAATCAACACAATATCATTAGCAAATCACATGCACCAAGGTAACTCATCCTGAATGTGACTTGTCAACTCGTCCATAATCAGAGTAAAAAGAAATAGACTCAAAGATGAACCTTGATGTAGACCAATGTTGATGTCAAAATAGCCAGTCTTCCCAGGCGGGGTCCTTACACAAGATAAAGCCCTATTATACATGCCTTTTATGAGGTTAATGTATAGGACATGTACTTGTCTCTTCTCAAAAACTCTCCACAATATTTCTCGTGGGATAAAATCATAAGACTTCTCCAAATCTATAAAGATCGTATGGAGTTTATTCCTTTTAGCTCTATAAATCTCCATTGTTCTCCACAGCAAATGACTGGCTTCAATAGTTGAGCGACCTGGATAAAGTGGATTGAAAATAAAAAATGGGAGGAGGTGAGACAATATACTTGTTGATTGGATGCACTCCTTTGCCTAGGGTTGAGAGACGATCGAGGGTTGACTGATGCAACCCATTGATGCACGTGAAAGCTGATGCAATTGTAAAGATTTTTCATTAAAGAATCAGACAGAGAGGAGGTATGGATCAAGCTAGAAATTTTGGTGAAAAAGAGGAAATAACAAGGTATGGGCCAATCCAAAGAGGGGGCAGGGCAGTTGACCTAGGTCAACTGTCGTCACCTCCTCATTGGTCCACGTCAGCTGCTGAAAAACAAACAACATTGTAAAAATAGGAATAAATTAAAAATAAAATATAAAATGATTTCATTAAATAATTCTTAATACATGAAAGTTGTTTCTTATTTTTATCTTCTATTTGAGGTGATTTTTATTTATTTATAGCGATCTATTTATTATGTGTTAATTTTTACATATGTAAATATAGTTATATATACCTGTGTTTTATGTATATTATTTTATAATGTATTTATATTATTTTTATATTTACATATTTTATTTATTTACAATGTAGTTTATTATGTATTTACATATTTTTATTTTATTTTTATTATTTTGTTCATATTTATAAATATTTATTTATTTTGGTTTTATTTTATATATTTTAATTTTGAAATTATAAATAGAGTAAAAATATAAAGAGCAAAATAATATATATATATATATGAGAAAAATGGGGCTGCTCCTTGGGAGTAGCCAACAAGGCTACTCCCACCCCTATTTTTCCTCCATTTTTTATTTTTTTTTAAAAATAAAAATTTGTATATTTTTCACTATATCCCTCTAACATTCTATTAAAATTTTATCAGAAACAGAGGCTCCTAGGCCCTCCATCCAGACGTCATTTTTTAACGGTTGTAGGATTTTTTAAATCGACCATGTTTGGATGGAGGCCGTAGGAGTATCTGTTTATGACGAAATTTTAATAGAATGTTAGAGGGATTTAATGATGGATATACAAATTTTTGTTTTCTAAAAAAATAAAAAATGGAGGAAAATGGGGGTGGGAGCAGCCCGTTGGCTCCTCCCAGGGAGCAACCCCATTTCTTTCTCTATACACACACACATACAGATGCTCTTGTACAATGGTACCCCAGAAATCTAACTTTTGTATCTTGACTCTATTTTTTTTAAAAACAACCTTCATTATATAGACAATTTAATTTGAAATACAATGAAGGTGAGTTTGATGAATTTTGAGTTCATATGGAAGAGATATTAATCAATGAAGTTTTGTTTGCAGCTTTTTCATTTGTGTGTGCCATGTATACTATGGATGATTTTTATTAGCCACTATTTTTATAATTTTTTATACATTATCATGTATATGTTTCATGTTGAAAACATTTGAATTTGGAGTGTGTATACGAGTGTATAAAATTGTGTAATTATGGTTATGTACAATATTTTGAACACCTAGGGTTTCTAGGGTTATGTGCATTTTTGTATGTATTATTTTGCCATTATATCCTTTTATTGTATTCTTTGTCGGTCTAGTCAGTATTGACTTGGTGTCGGGGTTTAGGGTTGGTCATTATTTACAATACTTCCTTTATTTTCCATTTCTTTATTCTTTTATTTTAGATTTAAATACAAGAATTAATTTATTATTTACATGCAATAACTAATGTGTTAATTTGTATGAGATAGATGTATTTACATGTATTTAACAAGCCATTTAAATATGAAATAAAGGAACAAAGGTGAATGATTGTGCATTCATAAGGGTGATGGTGCTGTGCGAGGGAGAGAAGGTGCGCCGTGAAGGGGAAGGTAGTGTTGTGTGAAGGAGAGGAGGTGTCGCATGAAGGAGCCGCTGTGGAGGTGCTGTTGAATGGGATCCAAGGGTATTTTTATCAAGAACCCAAAAAATCCTAGTGGCACTTCGTTTTGCCATTTATTAAATAGACTTGGGACCCTAATTGTTACGATTTAAAGATGAGGACCATTATGGAATCGAGCCCATAGATGAGGACCCAAATTATAATTTACCTTATATTTTTATTTGATTTTTTATATTCTGTATTTTTATTTAATACAAATTAATACATATTATTTATTTAAATTACTCTATAGGGGATTCTATGTAATTAAGCTGAACTAGAGGGAGGGGTTTCTTGTGCAAAATCACAGATAAATACGTGCCAGATAACGTGCTCAGATCCTGCTGCACTTGTAAGATGGATCTACTTGCAAACATACATAGTTCAGGGGTTTAAGTATAAATGTTCTAAAAATATCTTCACGTCACGTGTGTTGCACGTGGGACTCTTGAGCGGTTAGGCGACGATCGGACAGCTCTGACTTGATTCCCTCCAACGATCTAATGGTTATTGATGTCTGAGTTCTTCACCAAATCAAAGTTTCAGGTGGTGTCAATCTAAGACCCGATGCTTCGTCTTAGCATCTGCTCACTTCGATCTCTGATCGAAAGGATGAATCAGTTTTTGTGGCTGCTGGGGGTGCTTGGAGTTATCCTTCAACCTCAAGGATCACGTAAATCAACTCAATAGGTGCTTCGATCTACAGAAGATGGCGATGCTGCTTGATGAGGTTCAGGTCTCGGATAGCAGTCTTCATGCTTTTCGTCGGATAGCTCGACGGAGATCCAATGATCCTCATCTCAATTCATGGTAGAGGAGGATGGACGCAGAGTTGCACAATGGTGCAACGTTCCGGTGAAGATGATCTTTGTCTTCTCCCTCGAATCTTTTTTTAGAGAAATAAGGGTGAACTCCCAATCTGAGACCCACCATGTCTAAAACTTGTATATATATGTTAAACGAGTTTACAATTACAATACCTTACATTACCTTACATTACATGACACAACTCCATGCGCTATGCCCTGCAATGCTCAATGCTATTTTCAAAGTAGAATGTTTGTCACCCAAAAATGGTATGATTCCTGCCACACCAAATCACCCAAAGAATGGCAAACAAGTACAAGGTATCCACCCATCCACCCCCGCACTCGTCTCTGATGCAACCCCAAGCTTGACACATCTTACCTAAGCATTGTCTGCATCCCTCCACATCCGCACCGAGAGCGGACAAGAAAAGAAAAGATGCTCCAATTCCTCCGCTCCCTGCCGGCACCTATCACATAGGTAGTCTTCCACCCCCAAAATCTATCCACGACGGCTCTTAGTAAGGACCCTCCCAATGCTAAACAACCACATGAATACCTTTATCCTTCTGGGCACCCTACTCCTCTAAATGATGTTGGCATCCAGTCTGGTGTCTCTTCCCACCTGTACATCCTCACCAGTGAAGAATCGATAAGCCTTCTTTACCATAAACCTCCCATCACCACATATCTAATGGCCTTGCCCAACCGTCGAACCCCCACTCCCGCTAGCTCCCTTCGCAAGCTAAGGAGATCCTCCACCCAACGGGAAGAAAGTAAAGGAGAGAAATGGAATACCCAGCCGTTAAGATCCCTCATACCACTAACCACCTCCTCTTTCCTACATGCTAAACTGAATAACACGAAATCTCTCCTCTAGTACCTCATCACCCATCTAATCATCAAGCCACAATATGAAACTGTTTCCATTTCCCAAAGGATATTTATGATCGCCTGCCACAACACAGAGGGAACCCGAATCCGAATGACCTCCAAAGATGGAGTTGTATTGTAGATCTTTCGCATGAGTCTGCTAACCAGATCTTCCGAGGGCCACCGTATAAAAAGCACCCATTTCGCCACAAGGGCATTGTCCATCTCTCCCAATCTCATGACCCCCAAACCATCCAATTTCCTTGTCGTTGTGACTTTTTCCCAATATGCCAAGCGGGCTCCCTTTTTCATTTGTCGCCCATCCAACCAAAGAAAACACCTCATGTGAACCTCCATCCTCTTACGAATCCCAACAGACAACAAACATGTGGAGCAAAAGAAAATATGTATGGCAGAGAGAGCATGCTTCAACAACACTTGCTTTCCACTCTTGGATAATGTAGATGCCTTCAAACCAGCCAGCCATCTCTCCAACCTCGCCATCACGGGTCTCCATTCCGAAGTCCACAACCACCCTGCAACAAGATGAAGTCCAAGATAGGTGATAGGCAGAATATGAACGGGGCATCCCATAGTGCCCATAACCACAAGAACCTCCTGCTGAGATAAACCAAAAGGCACCACCGTTGATATCTCTCTATTAATCCGGAGGCCCGAAATGAGGACAAAAATATCCACTATTCTTGCCGCCGGCCTAATTCTGTCCAACTGTGGTCCCAGGAACATCATAGTGTCATTGGCATACTACAACAATGGAATAGATATCTCCCCATTAGTGTACCCACACACGAGTCCCCTCTGCCGCCAACTGTAACAAAATCGCCAATGCGTCTGCAACAATCACAAAAAGCAACGGGGCGAGAGGGCATCCCTAAAGGATCCTCTCTGTGGCTGAAAGTAACCCCCTCAGACCTACCATTCGTGAGCACCACAAAAGAGACTGTAGTGATACGCTTGATCCACACCATCCATAGCGGAGGAAACCCTCTTCTCCAAAACCTTCCCGAGAAACGACCAATCCACACAATCATACGCCTTCGCTGAAAACCTTCTCCCTCGATCTAGAACTCACTACAACGACCAAGAAGGAACTCGCTGTCACTTGCCATCTCGATCGAAGATCACTGGTAGAAACTGGGAGAAATGGAAGATCCAGGTGCCTGGGGGCTCTACAGGGAGCTTTATAGGAGAAGAGAGGGGGGTGAGGTGCGACGAATCAGGACGGGATTTCGACCACTCGTCTTAAATGTATTTTGTTATAAACAAAAATACGAGGAGCAAAACTAATCAAAAGAGTAGAACACCCATGTGCAAAATCCAATAATTATACCAAATTCCAAGTCAGTGATCTCTTAATTAACCCATACGTAATGCGTCTTAAACCAACAACCAGTACTCATCCCACTTAATTGGGAGGAAAAAGAAGTAGAAGCAGCAATTCAAACCTCCTCAATCCCTACCACCAGACTCCTATCCAATTCCTGTAGGCCGTGGAGTTGCCCGATCACGCCGCCACCGGGTAGCGATCGAGGCAGTCAAGCCACGGGTTCCTGGACGACCCCCTCACGCGGCGCATCGCCCGCCACACGGCGCTGTTGCACTTGAATCCTGATCCGAAGGCCAGCTGCCAGATTCTGTCCCCCCTCCTGACCTTCTCCTTGGCCTCGAGGTAGGCCAGCTCGTACCATATGCTGCTGCTGGAGGTGTTGCCGAATCTGTGAAGAGTCATACGCGACGCCTCGACGTTGCTGTCGCTGAGCTCGAGGTTGCGCTGGAGCTCATCGAGGACGGTCTTGCTCGCAGCGTGGACGCAGAAGTGCTCGAAGGCAAGCTTGTAGTCGGGGATGTAAGGCTTGGGAGGAGGGGACTGGGAGCGGAAGAAGAGGTTGCGGAGGAGGAGGGTGGCGAAGAAGATGAGCTGCTCGGAGAAGGGGAGGACGAGGGGACCCAACGTGGTGATGTTGGCCTTGAGAGCGTGCCCGCCCACCTCTAGTAGGTCTCGGCTTATGGACAGGCCCTTGATCCTTTGCTCGTCCTCCTCTTGATACACACACCTGCAATATATGATCGATATATCCAAGCAAATTAGGTCAACGTTTCTTCATATGGCAAACATTAACCAAGATCGAATGATCATACCTGAAGCTCCTGCTATCACTGCCCTTGTGGGGTGCGCACGATGTGCTCGAGCCTGTACTTGGCGCGCCGGAAATCGCGCCTCCGGTTGGACAGCAGCACAGCCGAGCAGCCCATCCGGAAGAAGCAGTTGGGGATGAGCATGGACTTGTTCTTACCGGTGTACCAGTTGAACGTCACCATCTCGGTGCTGACCACCACGGCGTAGTTATTAGGGTTCGCCTGCAGCATATCCTGCGCCCAGATCCAGCGATATGATCCCCGCGCTGCACCCCATCCCGCCGAGGTTGTAGCTCAGGATGTTCCCGCGCATCTTGTAGTGGTTGATGATCATCGCCGAGATGGACGGCGTGGGGTTGAAGAGGCTGCAGTTCACCACCAGTATGCCGACGTCCTTGGGACGTATGCGGCACTTCTCGAAGAGCTCGTCCAGGGCGCCGAAGATGGACCGTGGCAGCCTCCGCGCGACCCTCCTTCATCGTCGCACAGTTCCCCGGTGCGAAGATGGCCCGGGGGACGTAAGTCTCGTCACCGATGCCAGAGGACCGGAGGATGCGGCTCTGGAACGCCAAGCTCTCCTCGTCGAACTTGCCGGACTTGCGAGCCTGCTCGATGAGTTCTTCCTTGGAGATCTGAGAAATTTTGCACACACTCATTATATTTTTGATAATTTGATTGACTCACTTGTAAATTAATCCCAATGAGATATAATTGGATTCTTCGCATGTTCCTAATCATCAGGAAATACTACAACAAAATATGTTTATAGTTTACAGTAAAATTTTTTATATCGGTCACACTGTAATGACCATTCTTATGTAAATACTAAGAATATTATTCTTTATAATTAATTTTTTCTATTTGAAATTTGCGAATGATATATCCGTTATTATATCATTGTCCACATTTAATAGAGCAATGCTTGTCCATTGTTATCCTTTTGAAATTTGAGCTAGTCATCGTTGTTTTTGAACTAATCACTGTTAATAATAAAACAATGATATGTCATCCATTGCTAATTTGTCATTGTATATTTAATAATATATAATATATTGACGGATTTAAAAAATATACGGATAAACTCGTTAAATACATGGTCTATGACATGCTCTTTCTTTGGGAAAGGTATTGATAAGGTTTTAATCATGAAATTTTGGCCGTAGCCGAACTGCTCATTCACTGAACTACTTAAAGAGATTCAATGTTCTTATTTGCTATATAAAATAAATTGGAAATTGCGATATTTCTGCAAATAGATATTTGATTAGGAATAGTGGTTGAACATGAATCTTCCATTCAAAAAATGAATGGTTCAAACCTTATAAATTATTACGTCCTAAAAAATTGCTTTATTTAAGGGTATATATGTAAAAAGAATGCTGAAGTTCTATTAAATAATAGTCAAAATAACCAAGTGCTAGCGACATCAATACACGGTCCAAGATTTATATTAATGGATCATTTATTGGTCTCAGCTACCTACAACTAACATCTAACTCATTTGATGTCGTTCCAACCTACTCAATTTTTATTTAAAAGAAAAGGAAAAATAATAAACATTTGACTTTGAGTAATATAATAGGCAATCAATCAACTATATATTTTCAGAAAGATTCGTCTACTTGAGTGCTCATCTTCTCATATAAAGCAAATTGTCTTCAGTCTGCTATCACACATTTTCAAGTTTATAAAAAGAACCACTATAAAGGTATATAATTCACTAGAAACGATAAATTTTCTGATAATGCCGAAGCACTCGAGAATGCTCATAAATGTTTTAACTTTAAACTTCACATGAATCCCTCTGCAACAATATAAATTTACAGTGACATTTTTTAATATCTATCACTGTAACGTCCATTTTAAACATATAATTACAAATATTATTCCATGTAAACTGTTTTTTTATAATTTAAATCAACGGCGAATGCTACATTATTCGTGACGGCCCATATTGGAACACTTATCAGTAATTATTTTCATTATTTTTTTACTAATTGCTGCTATTTTTAAATGATGTTTAATGCAAATTTTTATGACAAAAATAATGAAAAATGTTGCTATATGGACCATTATCTGGATATATCAACATATATATTTTAAATAGTAAAAAATATATTATTCAAAAAAATAATATTTGTTATTATATATTTAAAAATGGACATTATATTTAAAATTACTATTAATTAATTTTGTTGCAGTGGTAGAAGGTAAAATATTCGTATAAATAGCAAACACAGACAATTTTCCATGTCTGCGGCCATATTTCTTAATTATATGTATACTACAAGTGTGAATATGTATATAAAGCGTGTAAAGTTATACAATTACCACTAAAAACACCAGGTAGATCCTAGCTTTTGAAACCTTATAGTTTACACAACAAAATGGCTAGAAATTATAATATCCACACTTTCTATTGATCTTGATCGAGTAAGATCCACAAAAATATTGATTTTTTGTGAACCGTTCGAATCAAGATCGAATGAATTTTGCAGTAACGGGATCCACTAGCTGTGTGGAGTGCCGACCTTTTGAGAATAAGATCTAAATGCGAACGTAGATCGAATGCCAGATCGTTGGGAACTTTGGGAAAAAGGAGATGATGCGGGGATGTGATCTCATCTCCAGTATAAAGGATCTATCACGAGTTAGACGATACCTTGAGCTCGTCGGAGGGACGGTAGCAGGCGAAGTCGATGAGGTAGATGGGCCTCGGTCGAGACATAAAGTAGACGGACACTGTGAAGACGAGCACGGCGAAGGAAGCGAGCAGCGTGGCGAGGTCGTACGTGGCCTCGTCCCAGAGCTTCCTCCAGAGCTCTTCCCTGCTGAGGCTGCCCACCTCGGCGCTGAAGACCAGCACCAGCAGGGGCACCGTGGCAAGGTACACCCCGTGGGTGATGAGGTAGTGGTAGCCCAAGCGCACGTACTTGAGGTTCACGGACTGGAGGAAGTCCGGGAGGCGGCGGCGCACGCGGACGGAGAAGGTTGGGGAGCCCGCGTCGGGACCCGAGGACTCCACCCCGCGGTTCACGATCTCCGTGGAGAGGAGGGCCTGCTCGTTCTGGGCCATGGCGGGGTGTGTGTGTGTGTCGGGACGGAGCTGTGGGGGTGTGGGGTTATAACAAGGCGTGGGGGGATGGAGGTGGTTGGGGGTGGGGAATTAATGCGGGCAGCAATCGCGGAAGGGGGAGGAAGGTGCGGTTGGAATGACTTGAATGGCGTTGGGCGTTGGCGCAACTGGGGGTGCAGCTCAGGGAGGTCATATGTGTGGGTGGATGGAAGAGGTAACCTTTGTGAGGGATTGTTTGCACTGATGTAATCCGAATATCTACGAATTCATGAGGATTCTTGTTCATTCATTACAAAAGTTTTGAATCAGAATTTGAAACAAAAATTAAAGGAAATTGTTAATTTAAATACAGATTTAATTTATTTTGAGTTCATAATACTCAAATTTGATTAATTTTATTTCGAATTCGAAATGTTAATTGATATTTTAAAGGCTCATAAATAATATTATATGAAGAATAATTTAATTTAAAGATTTTATTGTATAATTCTAATTTATAATATAGATTATTAAGACAAGTTGAAAATTATATTTGATGAGCAAAAGAATTAGTTGTTTTTAATTATGTGAAAATAATATAAGTGTCGCTGCAACCCACCAATCCCTAAATCAATCAAAAAGAATTTATTCTATGAAAAGAATATGTTAATTATTAACCCGATATAGACCCTGGGGTTGAACACAAGGAGGCGGCCGTTTTTACAAGGGTTATTAGTAATACAAATTAATAAAGATTTTTACTTTCTTTTTTTGATTTTAATTCGCTTTTAATGGATTTTCTTATTTTTATGAGGTATAATGAATTTTAATTTTTTTTTCATATTTTTTGGTTTTTTTGTTTTTAGTTGATTTTAAGTTTTCTAAATTTTTAGTTCTTTTCAATTTGGAAAATCAATTTCTGGATATAATATGCACAAAGATGTAATAAAAATCTTTTTTTGTATTTTTCAAAATATATAATTTTTTTTCAAAAAATAAACAAATGAAGAGTTTTTTTGTGTTTTTAGTATTTTTTACTATTTATATTGATTTTTGAAATATTTTTATATTTTTTAATATTTTTTACTGATTTAAGACTAAAAAAATTTTTAAAATAAAACAAGCTACTATTTTTTGTGATTTTTAAAATATAAAATACAATTAAATAATTTGGAAACAAATTTTTTATGGAAGAATTTTTATTAAGCTTTAAAATAACTCCAATTATATATTATTCTGATTTTTCTACATTTTATATATTTTATAAGAATTCTTGTATTTTCAAATTTTTAAGGTTTTCTGATTGAATTTTTATTTGATTTTTTTCTGTGATAAAATAAAATAAAATATATCAATAATGTATTTTTTATAATTTTTAAAGGTTTTTTGAATTTTATGCAATGAAATTAAAAAGTTTTTGTATTTCTAAAAATACAACTCAAATTAATTTTTCAAAATAAAAATTATATGAGATAGAACAACTAATAAGGAAGCTAACCTAATTTTTGTGGATTTTAATGAGAAATTGAGCAAATTAATGAAAGAAATATAAAAAATAAATTGAAAAATAAATTGAAAGCTAACCTAATTTTTGTGTATTTATGAATAGATAAATAGAATTACTGCAAATAATCCATAAAAAAATACGTGTAATGCACTCACACAATATGTAGAAGAACTAAGGTGCAAATAACAAAAACCTCAGCTGATTTTATTAATAAATGAAAGCTCATAGGGCAAATTGAACAGAAATCGCGTTGACACATATGTGAATACAATTCAAATGGACTGAATTACATTTAAAATAAAACCAGGGGCTAATCATCAATTATTCCAGAGTTAAACAGAAGGATTGAATTGAAAATAAATGGAAATGCAAGGGAGGAGGTGCAAAATCACAGGATGCACGTGCATAGCGCGTGAGGTAGCTTGCGGCTTAGATCGAATGCTTCAGTTCTGATCGAGTGGTCCAAATTTAGGTGCTAATGTGCGGTCTCGATTAGATATGGGAGGTTGATCTTCTGATCAGGCAGTAGTGGATCTACTTGGAAGAACACAGAAGAGGAGATCTCCAAGCAAGTTTCATGCTCTCCGATCTCCCTCGACTTGAATCCCTTCTCAGCTACGAGTGGTTCGATCGATTCCTGAAGGTGGTCCATGTTGAAAGGGTAACAGTCTAAGGTACATATCTTGTCGAGGAGAGTTGTGGTGTCGATGCTCCTGAAGGTCCTAGAAATGGTCATCGATGACCTCGATATGAGATCTAAGAAGATGCTCTAGCACCTACAAATTATTCTAAGGCTTGCGGACCAAGTCCTTTGCTCAATGGTGATCTGAAAAATGCGGAATCTAGTGGAATGAGTTGAACTCATCACATGTTGATGAATGAATACAAAAGGCTCATATTTGAGATTTGAGAGGATCAAAGGTAGGAGAACATGCGTAGAAATGGATGCTGATGAGGGTGAGGTGATGTTGATCCGTCGAAAGGGGATCATATCAGAGGTAATGGATCTTCGATCGTGGTGATCGGAATCTGCAATGGGGCTACTGCTACAAAACAAAAATCAACAGAAATTGAAAAAAAATGGAAGACTAAAGTTACCTAGATGAAGGATGTTGTCTGGGATGAGGATCAGAGACCCTCGGGGGTCATTCCCACAATGACATAACAAGGTTTGGAGGCTGAGCTCACTCATGGCAGAGCATGATGGAGTAACACCAGATTAGAGGCGTACTCACAATCTTTCCTCATTGCAACGATTCTCCACACGCTTGTCACTCACATAGAGTTTCAGAGCTCACTAGAGAAGAAAGAGATAGTCAAAGATGGGAAATCGATGGAAGAAGGATCGGGCATGAATCTATGATCCATGGATGTTAATCGGATGAAGAAAATAACTTAATTGGCCCTAAGAATCGAGTGGGAGAATTGGGAGAAAGGACCGGGTTGGCAAAACAGATTTAAGTCAAAAGAGGAGTGGGGGATTTGATCGAGCGGTCAACAATCCCACGTGAATCAATCACAAGTGGTTGAGATAAAGAAAAAATACAGAAAAGACAAAATAATAAGATGAAATAGAAATAAGTTAGAAAACAAATTTAAATTAAAAAATTTATTAATATAAAAAATGTGTAAATTTAATAACTATTTTTAGTGATTTTTAATAAATTATATAAATTAATTAATAATATAAAATAATTAAAACTACAAATATTTATAGGTATAAATTACCTATTTACAATTTATAATTATTTTTAATTGCTAAATTATACAAATATACATCTTATTTTATATTTTATTTATTTACAAAATAATTTAAGGATTGTAAATAAATTTTTATTTTATTTTCGTCAATTTATTTAGTGAAATAATTAAATATACATAAGTATTTATATATATATATTATACATATGTAATGAATACAAATATTTATTTTTGATCTTGTTCTTTTTATTTGTATTTTATATAAATGATATAAAATATGTACAAAACATTTAAAATACAATATGTTCAAAAATATAAAGAAAGAAAGAAGTAAATAGGTACAACACATATACATATATAATAACACTCCAAAAAGCCAACTTTCACATTTTATCTCCAATTTTAATGAAACCACATTCATTTTAAAACTTATTTTTTCAACTCAATTGAAGTGAGTTTGATTCATTTTAAGTTCATAAGTAGTATATATTGATCTTTCAGTTATGGTTTTACAGCTTTTCAAAGTGTTGTCCCATTTATTATATACATGGATTCTTTTTGCAATCATTTTTATTATCTAAAATACATTTCTATGTACAAGTTTTATGAAGAAAATATTTTTATTGAGGTTGAATTAATGATAAATAAAATAAGTGAAGATATGTGCATAATGAATAGTGATGAATATGTATAATGTAAATTTGGTTTTCTAAGATTTTTATAAGTTATTAACCTTATCTCCCCCTACTTTATTCCTTGTTAACCATGTCAATGCTTGACCTGGTCTTGGGATTTCAGACAGTTTATATCTATTACATATATACCTCCTTCTTTATTTCCTTTCCTTTTCTTCTTTATTCTTTTATTTGGGTTAAGACAAGTGTTATATATACAATATTAACAAATGATGTTAGAATGTTAATTACTTAGAATTAGTTGTTATTTACAAGTGATTTACAAAGAATTTTAAGATAAAATAAAAGAAAAAAATGATGAATGGGTGATTCATCATTCTTATATACTTTACCTTTGACAGTCCCTTAGCAAACACATATTCTAAGACTAAGTGAAAGACAAAAATAAAAAAAGAAAGAGAAAATAACTTATAATAATTTTGATTACTAAATTGTCCTTCATAAAATCAAAGTATGGATTTTGTCATACCTTTGGATTATTAGTTTCTCAGAACCTTATTGGGAATAGGATTTAAGACTCAATAACCCTTAAGTTCCAGAATTCTCTATTTTGTTCACCTTAATAGTCAGGTCAGAACAAGTCTTCATACACAAACTCTTATGACTATGAATTTGACTTGTACGGTAAATGTGAATTATAGCTCCCCACATCTAAAATAACAACGAAGATCCTTCTCTAGTAAGGTGACCCTAATTCCCCAATCTATTTACTCTTTCCTCGAGGACCGTGGTATTCCCTTCCAACATCAAGTTCAACTGGCCCAAGAAGAGGGGTAGAGAAGAGAATGGATTGTGACCAGTGTAACCACATATCTTTCATATCCTGGCCAACGTATCAGAGTGTTCAACTGCACGCTTTCCCTGACATCTTTGACTTTGAAACATATGCCTTGCTTATTGATATTTTTCTCCGCCGAGAATGATTTTTTTTACCCATCTAACTTGTTTGGAGACTTTATTTCATACTTTTATACATACATAATTGCAACATTTACATAAGGAGTTTTTTATCTTGGACCTGCAGACTATCACTCTTTGGAAGCTTCATTGCCACCCACGACATCCTATCTTTAGATGTCTGTACCACTCGACTAGGTTGGGGGGCATTGGCCTCCTATTGGGGCTACATATGTTTCAATTTGTGCGTGTCTTAAGCTAGCGGATTCTGCCCCCACCACCTCATATGTGTTTATACACATACAAAGTGCTTGTCCAAGTTAGGCCATTATCTAAAAAAGTTATGAATGTGTTTTGAAATATTTTACTTAGACTAATCAAGATGACATGCGAGTATAGTCTTATGAACTCAAAGAATTAAGCTGCTCGACCTGAAATGTCTCAACTCAAGTTCCTCTAAGATTCCTTTGAAATTAAGTGGAGTAAGATCTTAACAAAGCTCCATTCTTCATATTTTCTTCCATACTAGTTAAATTATCAATATCATTCAGAAAAATGCTAATGCAAATGCAATAATTTTATGTTTTTAAGTGTATTTTCTAGTTTAAACTTTTTATGTTGGGTTTTAAAAGATTTTACAATGTTTTATGAGTTTTAAGCTTTTTGAATTTTTATGTATTTTTTAAAGAACTATAAATTTGAGTGTATTTATAATTATTAACAAGGATTATGTACACATTCACAATTAGTGTATATAAAAATTATACATTTTTATACAAGATTTTATTTACAAAAGAATTTGATTACAACTTTTATAAAAAATCTTTTCAAAAGGATTTTATTTACAAGATTTAAATATGGCTTTTATGAAAGAATTTTATTTATATAAAAGAATTTACTTACATAAATTAATTATGGGTTTTATGTACACAAATCTTATAACAAGTTTATATCCACACTTTCACACAACATAAAAAAATTATATACATGCTTAGAAAATAATTTTACAAACAAATTTACAAAAGATTTTTATAAATAATTTTATAAAAACTTTTTACAAAACATTTACAAAGTTTTTACAAATACTTTTATGAAACCTTCTTAATTATAGAAGACTGTACGAACAAGGATGATCAAGGAAGAGAATATACAAACTCAACGACTCATCTTGTCCCGCCTATACTAAGGGTAAAATATCTCTAACTATAGAAGAGAATATTAACAGTTAAGGGGCAAGAGAGAAAACTGAAAAAACTAAAATGAAAGTAAATAAGAGAAAATGAACGACATTACTCCCCCTATACTTAGGGTAAGGGATCCTTAAATATAAGAAACAACAGGAGTAATGAAATCGAACGAAAATTGAACACCTCGGTCTCTACATCCTCTATACTTAAGTAAAAAATACATCCTTAGTATAGAAAAATCATAAATGAGACATGGGGTGTAAAACAAAAAGAAATATAAGAAAGAAAGAACTAAATAGATGAAACACACATATATAAAGTAGTTAATATTGAGGTACCTCTCAACAAGCGCTAGAGTTTACACCCCTAGCTGGGCGTAAAGGCTAAGACAGAGAAGTATCGAGGTTCATGACAACATGTGTAAGGCGAATATCATACTCTCATCGTCTCGGTGTAAGAACATCACCGAAGTCAACAATGTAAATGATGACATCCGAATAAGCACTTAAGTGGGTGTCTACTATGGGGGAAGTGGAAAAGAGAACTAAGCCAGGAATCTATAATATAAATGATGTCATCAGCTCAAGAAAAGAGTTAGCTGAATAAATAGAGCTGAGAAAATTGAACGTGGAGAAAGAAGGATCTGATAGAATCCACCACGTCAAACACAATCTCAAAAAGGTGTGAAAAGTCAATATCAAGAGACTCTGTAAGAATTTGATATCCGACATCCATAATGGAGACAAATAAGAGAAATCATCGAATATCTCAAGTCATGGCTCATCCATGTGATGGTCGATAATGAAAGAAGACTTTGACGCAGAAGAAGCATACGACTCGATCTAATGATCTAACAGATCTGATGCACACCCAGGAAGTGAAACTGAGTACAAAGAACACATTGCATCCTCCCGCAAATAACCTTCGGGGAGGAAAGAACACATATCCATGCAAAATGGGGAAATTATATCTAAATGTGAATATGTGTTGTTGCCGGGCACACACTCCTCGCACCAAAGCTTCTCACTAGCTGTGGGATGCTTCTGAAAATTTTTGGAAACTAGAAGTGTTGTTGGTCAACAACTCAAATTCTATAGAAGTGCCTAAAAATGATCCTTGAACTGTGGTAATGCTGGCAACGATCTGGTCCTCATGAAATGTATCATTCTCTCGTATCAGAAGAACAAAAGGCTCACATATGGGACTATCTATATCTATCATATCAAAATGATGGTCCTCGTATGGATACAACTATTGAAATGGTTCAAAATATCCATAGGAATCTGAGAAGTGCCTATGAGGAATGAAATCCGACTTGTCATAACATGGTAACTGGAATGAGTGAAAGTACGACTGGAACAATGTGGGCTTCTGCTCTATTTCTTAGAATACTGGAAGAGTTTGTATCCGAGAATCTTGAACTATGATGTACGAAACTGACCCAAACTTCGACTGGAAAAGCAACAGAAAATGGATCAGTGTCTGAAGATGGAAACTCACTGTGTCTGTTTCATCATCCATCATTTGTGCTGCCTCAGTATCCACATCCACTATATGTTGTGTAATATCTGAATCCTCATGTAATGGATCACACCTATCTGGTCATGCATCTCCATCATGTGTTGTCCTGACTAAACATTCTTGTGGAGATTGGTAAGTCAATGAGATATCATAAATCTCTCCAAACATAGTCCAAAGCGAATCAAAATCAAGACTGTGGTATGAACCACCACATGAGGCATCAACCGATGTCTTTTGCTCTGCAGTCATACCCTATGGAAGATCTATACAAGGCCATAATTAGAGATTCCATGATCTAAAAATCTCCTCAAGAGGTCAATAAACTTCAACCGTGAATCATGCAATGTCTCCTGGAGGTCTTGGGTAAAATATCTAATAATCTACTGTATCATCTCTATTATACGATGGGGGTAAAATCACTGCAAAAATAATATCTGTAGGTCAACCCATATAGAAATATTCTTCCCCAACTGTTTGTGCCATCTCTTGGCTTTATTCTGAAGTGAAAAAGGGAAGGTCTTTAGCTTCAACTCCTAGAAGTGATGTCTGTATAAGCTTGGAATTTACAAAACTCCTCAAACTCATAAAGATGAAAATATGGTTCCTCGTGCAATTCCCCAATAAACTTTGGAAGCATTTGAACAAACCCTAGATCAAGAATGAACTCAAAGTAAAAGCTGATTGTGCACCTATATCTCGATGCTTGCCAATATCTCCTAATGATTGCACCATCATTCAGCATGATATCTCCCCAGTTCTCTCATTTGCTCAGTGTCATCTCCACAGGCCTCAACTCCTAGCTCAACATGCCCTGTACAAATAGAAAGTGATACAGGAGGGAGCAAAGAGGGTAGGGACGAAAGAGATAAAGAAGATGAAGGAAGAGAGAGGGACGAGAGACCGATCGGATTTCCAACATCATGACGAGAGGGAAGTAATAAACCGACTTGATGAAGATCAATCACAAACATGGGAAAAAGACTCTGTGGTTCAAGAAGAAAGTCATCTTGAATCTGACAAGGAGGACAATGATAAGGGGATGAAAAAATAGAGTCGCAAGATATAGCTAAAGCGAGCATCGACCCATCATCACGACTCAAGAATGACAAAAACAAAAGGAATGACGAGACACTAAGGGTGGGAGGGATGGAGAAAAGAAAAGAAGAAAGAAGAAGAGAAAGTAAAAGGGTGGCTGGTAATGACCAAGAGAAAAGCAGAGCAAACTCAACACCAAGCACAACCAAACACCAAGCAAACCCCCAGTTCACCAACTCAATATAATGAATACCATGGAAGTTCAACCACTTATCTCTTCAATTTTACAGTTAGGTGATTCAAGCATTTATTTAAGTCAAACTCACAAGTGGTGTCGCCCTATTACCCACTGTAGATCTTTACACCCCCCTCAAATAGTGGAACCATCTGCCCGGATTGTTGGGTTGTATCAAGACCAAAGGGAAATATGGAACAGATCACACCAAAACAACTATATATGGTCGGAGGCAAGTACTTGTGGATCAACTGAGTACTGAAAAGTATTACCCTGGTGCTTCGGGCACAAGTCCAAGGATTTTTGGTTCTAGTCCTTAAGGTTTCATTCTCTCCAGCTCTGTTTAGAGGTAAGTACTTGCAACAAGGATGGGGTTGCTCTCCTCAAATCAATAAGTGAAAGTTCGTTATAAATTTTTATTAAGGTCACGTTTATTTAGTAGCCCTTATTTTTAATTTTTGGTTTTCACTTTTTTGGATATTTTTCAATTAATAAATGTCAAATAGATTTTCCATTTCTATTTATCCTAATACAAGAAAATATGGGGAGGAAATCGAAAAAGCTGATGTGCAGGAAAAATGAATGCGAACCTTAGTCTGGCAGTCTAGATGCAATATGATCCACACATAGAAATTTAAACTAATCTATATGATGCAACTAAGAAACCACCTAAAACAAACTTCTATTATTGTGAATCATCGATTGATTTGACTAAGTCCAATCGAATAAACTATAGAAACATATATTCTTATTAGGGTGCTTGGACCCATTAATTATCTGGCTCAACCACAAATGAAAACCTAAAACTAGGGGCTCAAGCACACAAAACAAATAAAAAGAAAGGTGGAAAACTCAAATCACGAGAAATAAATAGAAAAAATGAGAAAAATAGGGAGGAAGAAAAGTAGAAAGCCAAGAAAACAAAAAATCGATGAAGCCTCCTGGCACCTGTGCCGGCGAAACAAGCTTCGCACAACAACAAAAGAGGTCTAATGACTCTATAAAAAAAGAAAAAAGGGAAAATGCCAACAAACTATTACAAACAAAGTACAAGAATGAATGAATAAGAAAAACTAAAACAAAAACAAAAACTAATTTTCTATTGCTGATGAATATGTGATTCATCACTCTAAAGTTGAAAATACAACTTCGTTTTCGAGTAATTAGCTGCATATCTCCACTTATTTTAAGTTATTCTCATTCAAAATTAGAATTAATCTCTGTATTTTACCATGCATTTGTGCATGAGGTAAGAAGCTAAATTCACTTGTGAATATCACATGTATATTACCATATTTCCTCTATTTTTATTTATTTTTCTCTAATTAAAAATTTAATAAAATCAACTCTATAGTGTACATATTAATAACACTAATAAAGGAAAAATATAAAAAATACTAACTTGTAAAATTGACCAATAAAATCCAAATCCTAGTTTGACTCAACCTTAAAATATAAATACCTCTCTCATACACTCTCCTATGGACCCCCACTCAAATTTGAATTAATATAAGTTCAATTACCTTTAAAACAAGATCAAATTCAAAAGAATCGGAGTTCGTATGTGAAACTAGAGTTTT
Organism: Ottelia alismoides; assembly: GCA_037367405.1. Lineage (NCBI taxonomy): Eukaryota > Viridiplantae > Streptophyta > Magnoliopsida > Alismatales > Hydrocharitaceae > Ottelia > Ottelia alismoides. Next base: position 25,636 of record JAZKJV010003342.1, on the reverse strand, counting down.
GGGCTCCTCCTTGTATATTGTATATATGTCCCTCTATTCTATTTTATTTTATCTTTATATTTCCTTAATTATTAAAAATCTAAAAAATGACACGTGGTGAGAAGATAATTAGGCGGTGGTAGATGATCGTGATTTGAATTGGGAATGATCGAACGACGACGATTAGTTGCGGGAAGAAGCGACTAGGATGAAAGCTTAAAAAGTGATCGAACGACAGAGAAAAGGGGTGCGTGGCGCGAGGAGAAGCGGCCACGTATCTCAACTAGAAAGAGCCACGTGGCACAATCAGGATATTCAGACGAAAATGTAAGAAAAAGGAGGAGAAAAAGGCCGAATTTGGAAAAACTCAAAACATGAAAGTTGTAGATCTCGATAGATCTACAAGTTTCATGTTGACCAAAAACGAAGATGAGGTCAAACGAATGGAGAAATATTTTTGTGAGTGTTTTTAAGGGTATAAAAACACTACAATTTTTGCTTTTATTATTTTTTGTATTTTTAATTTATTCTACGACTCGGATATATATAATGTTTTATCTGGTTTTTATTGACATTAATTTAAGCACGGGAGTTAATATCTGCAAATTATGATGATGAAATCGAGTTTCATCAACTGTGATAGTCACCCCACTGCCAGATTGATTGCTTGTGAATCTTTATATTCTTCGATGCCTCATGCTCTTGAAGAATGCGCTAGATTTCATGACATAAAATAAGGAGATTCCTTGGTCGGATCGACGCCTTTGATCGTGGGAAGCATGTTTCTCGTCCACGTGCCCACAAGTGCTCTCTCGTTAGATTGGACTTGAGACATGATGCCTCTTCCTCTAGAGGCTGTAAGATCACTGTCACGCTTTAAGAGATATCCCTTTATCCTCTTGTGATCATGATGAAACAACGTAAGAATTATTCCCGTGCCATGTGATTTTATCAACACAAATTTTATTTCTGTTGCACCATCAACTAATATGACTAGTCGACCTAAATCAGACATGATTTGATCTCTAAGCTTTCATGATTTTGGAGATGTTGTCCCTCACCTTTTCGGTCAAGCTGCAACAATGCAGTAGTTTCTCATCCAAGTCCAGTTCCCCTCATACTGTAGCTATTCATGGATGTGAGCTATCATCATCATGGTTGATGCCTTCTTTTGCTTTTGCATGAAGCCATCAAAGGATGCAAAAACACCAGATTTTTTTTTCAAAAAGTGTATTCGGAGAAAACGTGAAAACATGAGAAGATGGGGAGGAGCCTGCTCATTCCATTGACTTGTAATGCTGTAAAATGGTAGAACACCACCGTAGTTCTCTTGTGGCTGATCTTCCTTTATTATAAGCCCCAATGATACATCACACATAGTATATAACTGGCCAGTTACAGTTAGTAGCTTAAAACATGCTTAGTTATGTATGTGTATGATACATTTCTCACGGGTCCAGTTAGTAACTTCCATAAATTGCCATCCTATCTGTATGTTTGAGATGTATAGTGAAAATCAAGTTTAATTTAGTAGTTGGTTTTTACAATTTACCTAATATTATCTGTATCTCGAAAAATTTAAGAAATGAAAAATGGAAAAGGGAAATTTAAATTTCGCTCAGGTAAGCAAAAGCATCACACTCTAAAAGGGAGTCGCAACTGGCGATCATGCTACACTACTGTATTAGCTGCTCAGTCCAGTTTCCCTCCTACTATCGTTGGATGTGGTCTATCATCATCGGGATTTGTGCGTTCATTTGCTCTTGCATGAAGTCATTGGAAGATGCAAACATACAGGGGCAAAAATGCGAGCAAACAAACAAGAAAACATGAGAAGATCAGGGGACAGGGAGGGGGGAGCCCACTTAGACCATCCTCTTGTGATGTTGTAAAATGATGGTACCCTACCGTAGTATAAAAATTCTAGGTCAGGTCCCACCCATTCTTTGTCATTAGATAGACGAACCGATGTAATCCTTCTTGATGGGCTCCCATATATTGTGCAGCTTCACCAAATCGAAAGTCTTCCCGGAATGAGTTGTAATGTTCTGCCATGCAAGGGGGGATGAAGGACCACCGACCCAGTTGCCTATATCGAAATGATGTTTAAAAAGCTGCAGAAGGCACTCATCCATTGAACGTTTCCACTTCACATGAAGTTCGGAGGACTCTTCCTCCGCGATACAGGGACGAAGCCAGAAATTTTTACTTGGGGGGGCAAATTATTGAGACCACACACACATACATATACACATGCACATACATGTAGATACATTATATATATAATCTTTATTATTATTTATCATTTTAATTTTCTATATTTATTTACAAGAAATTTTTACAAAGATACTCCTATAAGCTTACGATTTCACATAAATATCCAAACAAACATTGTATGGACAAAAAGGTTCTTACAAAATTCTTTAAATCACAAAAACTTTTATTGACACAATGTTAAGTAGTACCATTAAATCTAATATTTTAAAAAGTAAAATTATATCAGACTTAATGTAGGGAATCAAAGGAATATATATATATGTATGTACTTATTCCTTATAATATATTTTAACAGGTGTATATTTAAAATGAATACATATATAAATGTCACTTTGGTGTCCACATACATTTTTGTCTATATTTATATATATTTTTAATATATAGCCGTATATTTATTTTAGATTATATATAATAAAACTTTTAACTTTTTCTTTATACTCGATATAATTATGAGTATTATTTGTTATAAAAATATTTTTATGTAAAAATTAGAGACGAATGCCATATCTACTACTATATCATTAACGAATGTCAATATAGTAACGTTTATTCGTCATACTTTTCAGAATCTTAACTAATCGTCGATGTTAAAATCATGATGGTAAGCGTTACTATATGGACCAGCGGTATTGATATAACAACGGATATTACATTCTTTCTAATTTCAAATATAAAAATCTGTACATACCTGTTTTGTTCGTGTACTTATGTATATCATATAGTTCATGTAAAATATACAAATGTTAATAATAAAATTATCGTATTCAGATAATATTATTGATTTTTTATTGAGAAATAAGCGTGGAGGAATTATATACAACTTATAAATGAGGAAGAGTTTAATGGAGCTACCCCCTTGGGGCAGCCAACATGGCTGCCCCCGCGTCGTTTTCAGCGTTTTTTATTTTTTTTCGAAAAATATCGCCATGTATATTCATCCCTATATCCCTCCTATATGACACTCGAATTTTCTCAGAAATAGAGACTCCTACGGCCTCCATCGAGACAATCATTTTTTAATGGTAACATGATTTTTTAAATCGACACCATCTCGATAGAGGCCGTAGGAGTCTCTGTTTCTGACAAAATTCGAACGGCATATAGGAGGAATATAGGGATGAATATACATGACGATATTTTCAAAAAAACATAAAAAAATGCCGAAAACGACGCGGGGGCAGCCATGGTTGGTTGTCCCAAAGAGACAGTCCCATTAAACTCAAATGAGGAATGGGAGGGCATTTTATACAACTTATTAGCATTTGTATTTAACTAATGTATTTAAATCATGCTTTATTACTATTATATAATATATGTAATAAGAATTTTTGGGAGACAGGGGGGGCCAAGCCCCCTCCCGCCCCCCTTGTCTCCGTCACTGCCGCGATATGTATACCTGGTGAGCTTACACCTCTCCGGCTCAGTCTATATGGATGTGGGTGTTAGATCACAAAGTTATTGTATGGTCGCAAAAGCCTTTATGGGGTTGTAATTTCTACCTTTCTCCAACTAAATGACTACTTATTCCAATGGTAAAACCAAGCATGAAAAGCTAAATACATCCAAATGCTGGCCTTGCTCATGAAATCCCATAGTTTCCCACATCATACTTCCTACCAATAACATGATCATTTTTCCACTTTCCCCTAAAGCATTAAATTTTCAAGATGACAAAGTCCATTTGCTTAAAGTGCGGACTATAATATTGAAGTAGTGAATACCCCGTGCTTTGCACGGGGAGAATTTCTCTCCTTTCTACCAATAACATCTAAAATAATCAAATTATTACTTATTGTAAAATCATTTAATAAAACTTTAGATAAATTACTATAATCACATTCCTATTTGTGAGAGAAAAATTATACAACCATAGTCATGGCCATATCTGCAAAAAATAAATACTTGTCATCTTATCCTTATATATTGACACCAAAATAAACAATTCATCTACATCCATTTTATGCAAATAGGATAGCAGAGGAGTACATATTATATTTGTATAGTATTGACAGAAAAGGGAGGTTGTTGCATGTTGTCTACTGCATGAAGCATTCTCCCCCATTTTTTAATTTTTTTGCAAAATCTCACACATGTGTATTCATCTATATATTCCTACTATATGTCATTCGAATTTCGTAAGAAACATATACTTCTATGACCTCCATCTAGAACAGGTAATTTTAGCGGTCTTAAATTTGTTGTAATCGACCTGTTTTGGATGTAGGACATGTTGGAAATGCGAGCCCATGGCGAGCCATTATGCAATAAATATTATTGCATATATCATTCCCTGATCTGAAATCAAGAATGAATAATTTGCATAATAGGTCCCTTAGTACAACTAGGGTTATGTACCGTGGCCATCTTAATAATCATACAGCTGTTGATTCAACTATTGAATCATAGAGGCTGGTGCTTGGATGAATATCTAAAGGGTTAGATTGAGGAGTCATCAAGCACCGTCAAATGATTGTTAAGAGATGATCTCCAACCTGAGTAGGAGATGGCAATCCTTATCTCTGAAGGCTGATATCGGACCGACCTCTTGATGCAGGTCCTCTGCATAGGAATAGAGATTCGGAGGTGTCAGATTAGTTGGGTCAAAGAGTTGACTTAACGAGATCGAGATAACCAAAGTCCTATATCGTATGCTGTCATGATATAGGCACACATCCTCTAACCAGAGACATATGTGTTACTATATGTATGAGTATGTACATTTGGTAGACCAATAGGTTGATGACCTAATCAAGGTCTATACACCGGCGCGCTGGTGTGCATATAAGGACATATGAGTAATACAATCTCTCAAAGGGATCATACAGGTTCAGTTACTGAACCGGGAGGCATGAGCTCACTCATGAGATATTGGGAAGAATCAAATTCCATGCGCATGGTCGTCTCGCTTTGGAAGCTAGACTGAATTTGTAGGTTTGATATATACTTTTGGAAAGAATATGATCAAGACCTAGGTATGATATACGCTTTTGGAAAGTGTATGATTGATACCAACTCCCAATGATCGAATGAGAACCTTACTGATAAAACCATGAAGTAGACAGTATAAAGTTGATCCAATACTTCGGGTTTAATCAGAGTCTTCCAGTATGCAGGATGTACATGTGTTAGGAATATCTGAGGGTGATGTGATCATAAACGATTGTATAACCATGACGCGTCCATTCCTAGGGAGTGATGAAACGGGTTTGGATTTTAGTGACTCCTCTCGGTAGAGAAGTGATCTAATCTTGGTCCAAGTGTTGGACATTGATCTGAATGTGATTCAGATACAATGAGAAGATTAGATTTACGATCTTGATTTAATCAAGCATCTATGGGATGCCCGCGATCTGGATTTGAGATATAATCTCAATATCCATGTCACTATACATGGAACAATACAATCGCCCTGTCCTTATCTCCAAGTATCTGCGGAGAGATTGCATTATTCTTGAAGGGTTCAAGAATAATTCCATAAGATCTAAGCATTGAAGAAATCATGATTAAATGTGATTTAATCATTTTGATGTATGAAGAAATTATCCAATATAATTAAATGTGATTTAATTAATGTGGATAGGAATAATGTGGATAGAAATATCCAATTATTCACAATATATTATAAATGTGATTTATAATGTATTAGAGAGAGCTAATTATAATTTATATGTGTTGATTAATTATTATGTGTATTGGATACACATTGTGTAATTAATTGACAATGTAAATTATAGGTTATTTTGTGTTGTGAATATGATTGACAATTTTTTCATGGCAAGATTGCAATATTCTCAAATATAATTGTTAATTATTTTTGAAGAAAAAAGTCAACAAAAGTTGTTGGAAATAAATAAAGGAGATTTTCTAGGAGATATGCAATCTCATGGATTTCCATGAGATTGCTCTCTCCATGGAATATATGGGCGACACTTCATTCCTAATAGGAATGTGTGGCCGTCCACTTGGAAGGTACATGCAGATGAAATCTCCATGTATCTTCTCTCCTTATTTATTGGTTTGATTTAGGACTAATTTATATTTGATTTTGTCAAATATATTTTAACCTAAATTTGTTGGTTTTACCAACAACAATCTTAGCCATTGGATTGAGATAAATCAATCTCATCCATTGATTTTATATGTCACATGGATTGAGATCCATGGATCCCAAAACCATATAAATAGAGAGGCATACCATGCTCTCTCTTTACATGTGATCTTGAAGCTCTCTCTCTTCCTCACTCTTCATACACGACAGCCCTCTCTCCCTCTAATATTGGTGGCCGTCCACCATATCCTAGAGGAGGGAATCGTCGTCGCCTTCGCCACCGTGCCGTCGCTTCGACGTTCTTCGGTTCTCCGTCTTCTTGGAGTGTTGCACTCACGAAGGAGACGTTCGATCTCGTACGACGAGATCAGGAGCAACCACGCTTGGATCATCTTCTTGGATTGCGAGGATAACGCGGTTTATCCCCGTGCTCGCAAGTGGTCTCGCCGATGATCGGACTTGAGACAGGAGGTCTCTTCCTTTAGAGACTTGATCAACCACGCTTCAAGAGGTATTGCATTATACTTGTTGTGGTTATAGATAAAACGATCTGAGAATGGTTCTCAGATCATGTGGTTTCATCGAATAAAAATTTTTAAATTCCGCTGCACCGAACAACTAGTGTGACTAGTCGTTCTTCGTCGTATCCGATACGACGGTCACGCTTCCGTGATGCGCTTAAGGATAATTTCTATATCCTTCAAGTGGTATCAGAGACAGGTCGATGGTTTTGAATATGATTCGAAAACCGAGGACGACTTGGGTTCGTTAAGGTCGCGAAAGTTTTGTCGCATTTGATTTCGCAGATCTGTTTAGTAAATAATTTCTGCCATATTTAAAATGTTTAAGCACGAATTATTTACATGTATTTTGTTCCACATTAAATAAGGAAACCATAGGATCTGAGTTTGCATAAATCAGATTTCGTATGCTCTAGATATGGTTGTTTTAATGAACATGTATGCACTGTTGCGGAAACAATAGATTTTAACATGATTAAAGAGTTAATTACTGTTATCATCTTCCTCGAAACACGTGAACCATTACTTTTCTTCTGTCCTAAATCAAGTTAGCAATCTTTGAAAATTGAGTTTGTCTAATTTGGATTTAAATTGATTGAGATATGTTAATTTTAGTGAGTAGGGGTCACTACTGAAATTACAGTCCTAATCTAGAACCAAGTGATTGTCAATTATTGAAATTAATTGTTAATTTCGTGAAATAATCATGAAAAATATTTGTGAAATATTGGAAAATGATTATTTACATAATTGACTTGGCTTCAACCAATTAATTGATTAGATTTAATCTAAATCTTAATTGGAAACACATTCATCAAACTTGATGCTTGTGTAGTGATTGTCATTTAATCATTTAGTGAAATTAAATTGTTTAATTTCCTAGAATAATTGTGCATAAATATTTGTGAAATATTTGATGATAATTATTCCCTTAAATGACATTGCCTTAACCAATAATTGATTAGATGTGATCTAGATCACTAATTGGTTACATGATCTACATGATCAACATCCCAACAAACATGTTGCTTGAATAGGACTTGGGATTTGTTTAGCAAATCTCATTATAATGTTAATCAAAAAATTGTTTTGATTATTATTATATGGTATAATTTCGGTTGAAGAATCGATGATCATCTCAAATACAAAGTGATTTATTTTGCATTATCCTTTCCCGAGGTGGATATGGTGTCTAGTCGGAGAGCATTGGGATTGCGGGTTGCAACGTATGTGGTCCGTCCCACTCTCGTCGGTACTGGCCATGACAGCGGGTATGGTTAGTATAATGCTTAAGAAATCATGATGTATTTCTAATTATTAAAATTCGAAATAATACGTATTTGAGATAATACCATAATTCAAGTAACAATAAAATATTTGTTGGATATTAATTGGATCATTAATTTAATATGATTAGATTAATTGGCATCCAATTAAAATTAGAACACTCTATTATGAATAGAGATGTTATTTCCCTTGGAAGAATTAATCATAATGAATATGATTCATAGTGATTAATTAGAATTTAAATATGATATGGAGGATCACATAAGTGACATCCATGGTATCCCGTCAAGGCGAAGGGTTCCGTCGCCAGGGATTGTATGTAGGAGACGCCTGTCCGAAGTGACAGCTCCTGTATGCAAGCGCATCTGGATCGGGCTCTTTGCTTCTCGTAAGAGTAAGGTCGTACGCGTAGTGACCCCAATATCAGATCCTCATATTATTGGGGCGATATTGGATTGCTCATAGCGAGTACTATTCCTGTTGACGGTTGGTTCAATTAATGACGAGTCAACATTGCCTTAGGGGTGGTGGGCTCGGGTGTTAAAGACCGAATTAGGAAATGCAAGTTGTACTTGCAAGGCGGAATGTGTTCCCGCTTCTTTTTATCCGAGTTGCAGATTCTCATATTATTAGGATGTAACAGAGATAAGGAAGGAGATCCCAGATCTTGTTGAGATATAATGGTAAGTATATCTCTTACATTGAAAGTGATTAAGGGAATGAACTTTCAGTGTTGACAAGACAAGACAACTTTGATATAAAAATTCCTAAATCAAAGTAAAATATAAATATATATATATATATATATTTATGCAAATTTCTTATTTCAGATAATCCTTCATTAAAACCAACTCAATGTTATTCTCAATAATAACCAGTAAAATATCATGGATTGGACTCATGATCCAGATATTATACTTGCAATTGAACACATAATGTAAGTGGTTGCAATATGCAAGTCTCCTAATACTAATGAGGAATGACAACTAAATAGATAATAGGACTACAACCCTAGGGTTTGTATGTCTCTATAATCTTGGTATCATCCAAAGTACTTTGGAAGTGACATGTTGATGATGATCATAATTGTCATATAATCCTTATAAAATCTAAGAAGATATTCTGGCATACATATGTGCTCTTGACATTTATCATGAACGACATGGTTCACTGCATCATGCAGAATGGTGGCTCTATAAGAGATGATGTATTCAAATTGTTTGAGTTCCTACCTGAACTTATGTTTTAAGAGTTTAGATGGATGTAGATGATGAGTGTCATCATTCTACTATCTATACTCTAGTCATTCATGAAGCTTCATAATAATCATATTGTATGAATTTAATGAAGCATGTATAAATGTTGAAATGCTCTTACATAAGAGATCCTTAGTCTTAAGCAATGGTTGCTTATAGATAAAGGGAGCGCAGTGGAAGCATGGGTTGGACCCGAGTAAGAAGTATGGTCAAAGAGTTGACTGTGCATCTATGACTTCCATATGACATCCAAAGAGTTGGATGAATGCTAAAACTGCAATAAGTTGATGTGTTGATAATATGAGTATCAAGTCTGTCTAGAATCCTTAGAGAAGGACTCGGATAGAGCATCAGAATAATCTACATATAATCATTGAAATTGACTTTCTTATTTGATAAGATAAAGTCAAATAATTGTATCTCAATCTTCTAATGATACTTGCAATTGGTTGCATATATATATTAGAAGATTAGAAATTTGATCTAAAGGTTTAATAGTCATCCACATGGAAATTGATGCAATTGTTGCAACAATCTCTGTTGGATTGATAGACTTGTTAATTTCAGTGGGAGAGCCCTTAGTCGTAGAGAATGTCTCTATGACCTAGATATAAGAATACACTCATTGTTTGTTTCTAAATGTTGGAAATAAACATGAATTCTGAGATAGAACTATCATAAAGAGTTACGATGAATATATTTCAGATAGTAATCTAACATCTAGTGGACTCCACAAAATTAGAAAATTAATGAATGGTTCATTAACATTTCTAAATACTGAAATTAAAACCTTTATAAGATCAATAGGAGGATGAAGATCATATGACACTGATCTAGCATCGAGCCTTGGACATTTGTTTATCGATTTGATCAATAGACTAGTAAGAGATGAAACTTTAGAATGTCTAAAATTTCCAAACTTACATACTTGTGAATATTGTATTTAAAGTAATATGTCCAATACACCCTTCTTTGGGAAAGGTGTAAGATGTCAAGGTATTCAGGATCTCATACATATTGATGTATGCGGATCATCTATATCATAGTAAACATTATGGATATGTGATATCTGTTGATGATTATGTATGATATGAGATTTCTTCTCTTCACCTAAGAGACCTTTGAAATGTTCAAAGATTTCATTATTTTTGGTTTAGAACCAAAGTTTGAAGGAAGACAAAATGAATTTATCTAATCAAGGTAGCAAGTACCCGCTAGATAAATTCAAAGAATACCTTATAAAGATATGAATATCATTTCTATCTCAATCCTCCTAACACACCTTAACTCAATAGAGTTATAGGGAGATACAATTGGATCATGTGTGACATGATCTTTTTCAATGATGAATTTTAGCATAATTATCCCTTAGTTTCCTGGTATATATGTGTACTAGAGACTACAATGTATATCCTTAGTAAGGTTCCATGTATGTTGGAATCTAGCACTTGAGAGTGCTGCTTCATTAGGAAAATAAAGGATGGTATTGGATACCTACTTTATGACCTTGAGATTCTTAAAGTATCTCATCTCTGAGAATGTGATTCTTAGAGGTTGAGACTCTTGAGAATCAAGATGAAAATGAAGTGTAGGAACTCATTTAATCTTGAGAAGATAATGAGACTCCTGAAATTGGAAACTAAAAGGACAATTAAAGATGAAACACTAATACCTCTTCAAATGAGTTTGATGAAGGACTCCATGTGTTAGAGAAATCTGACAGTGATCGAACTTCATGTGATGAAGCTTCTGAAGATCATAGTGAAGGATATGGTTAGATCCTCAAGCGCATCACGGAAGCGTGTGCGTCGTATCGAATACGACAAGGAGCGACTAGTCGGACTAGTTGCTCGATGCAGCGGAATTTAAAATTTTTCATGTGACGAAACCACATGATCCAAGAACACTTCTCCGATCGTTTCGTCTAAACCACAAACAAGTAATAGGGTTACCTCTTGAAGCGTGGTTGCGATCGAGTCTGTAAACGAAGAGACCTCCTGTCTCAAGTCCGATCCGACGGAGGAGACGCTTGCGAGCGCGGGGATGAACCGCGTGCTTCTCGCAATCCATGTTGATGATCCAAGCGGCAGATCTCCTGATCTCGACACACGAGATCTGTCGTCTTCTTCAAGAGCGAGGTGCACCGAAGGAGATGAAGATCCACGAGCAGACGATCGGGCAACATAACGACGATGCTGCGATGATGGAGAACCTCTCCATAGCATCCATGGTGGACGGCCATGAGAGGGAGAGAGAGGGATGACGCCTAGAGAGAGAGATGCTTCTCAAGCATTATGTGTGTTGTAAAGAGAGAGCATGGGTATGCCTCTATATTTATAGGGTTTTGGGATCCATGGATCTCAATCCATGGGACATATAAAATCAATGGATGAGATTGATTTATGTCAATCCAATGGTCAAGATTGTTGTTGGTAAAAACCAACAACTTTAGATTAAAATATAATTGACAAAATCAAATATAAATCAATCCAATAAATAAGGAGATAATATGCATGGAGATCAAATCTCCCATGCATCATCAAGGTGGACGGCCACCCATTCCAAATAGGACATGGGTGCCGCCCACCACATACCATGTGGGAAAATCTCATGGAAATCCATGAGATTGCATGCTTCCTTGATTTTCTCCATTATTTATTTCCAACAAATTTTGTTGGTTATTTATTCATCAAAAATAATTCACAATTATATTTGAGAATATTGCAATCTTGCCTTGAAAAAATTGTGAATCATATTCACAACCCAAAACAACATATAATTTACATTGTCAATTAATTACACAATGTGTATCCAATACACATAATAATTAATCAACAAATATAAATTATAATTAACTCTCTCTAATACATTATAGATCACATTTATAATATATTATGAATAATTGGATATTTCTATCCACATTATTCTTATCCATGATAATTAAATCATATTTAATCATCTTGGATCTCTTTATCTCATGTGTTCAAATAATATGAATCACATTCACATTATTCACATCTTTGATAATTAAATCATATTCAATTATCTTAGATAACTCTCTTTATAATATGAATCAAATTCATATAAATCTTGATAATTAAATCACATTTAATTATCCATTTTCTCAATGCTCAGATAGATGTATCAACAATAGAATTATCCATGAACTCTTTCAAGGATAATGCGCTTTCTCCGCGAATACTTGGAGATAAGGACATGGCAATTGTATTGTTCCACGTATAGTGACTTGGATATTGAGATCACATCTCAAATCCAGATTTCGGGCCTCCCATAGATGCTTGATTAAATCAAGACCGTAAATCTAATCTTCTCATTGGATCTGAATCACATTCAGATCAATGTCCAATATTTGGACTAAGATTAGGTTACTTCTCTACTGAAAGGAGTCACTAAAATCCAGACCCGTTTCATCACTCCCTAGGAATGTAAGCGTCATGGTTATACAATCGTTTATGATCACATCACCCTCAGGTATTCCCAATACCTGTACATCCTGCATACTGGAAGACTCAGAATAAACCCGAAGTATTAGATCATCTTTACACTGTCTACTTCATGGTTTTATCAGTAAGTTTCTCATTCGATCATTGGGAATCGGTATCGATCATATACTTTCCAAAAGCATATATCATACCTAGGTCTTGATCATATACTTTCCAAAAGTATATATCAAACCAACAAATTCAGTCAAGCTTCCAAAGCGAGACGACCGTGCGCACGGAATTTGATTCTTCCCAATATCTCATGAGTGAGCTCATGTCTTCCGGTTCAGTAGTGAACCTGTATGATCCCTTTGAGAGATCGTATTACTCATATGCCCTTATATGCACACCAGCGCGCCGGTGTATAGACCTTGATTAGGTCATCAACCTATTGGTCTACCAAATGTACATACTCAGACATATAGTAACACATCTGTCTCCGGTCAGAGGATGTGTGCCTATATCATGACAGCATACGATATAGGACTTTGGTTATCTCGATCTCGTTAAGTCAACTCTTTGACCTAACTAGTCTGACACCTCCGAATCTCTATTCCTATGCAGAGGACCTGCATCAAGAGGTAGGTCAGATATCAGCCTTTAGAGAAAGGATTGCCATCTCCTTCTCAGGCTGGAGATCATCTCTTAACAATCATTTGATGGTGCTTGATGAGTCCTCAATCTAACTCTTTAGATATTCATCCAAGCACCGGCCTCTATGATTCATTAACTGAATCGACAGCTGTATGATCATTAAGATGGCCATGGTACATAACCCTAATTGTACTAAAGGACCTATTATGCAAATTTTGTATTCTTCATTTCAGATTAAGGAATGAATTGCAATAACATTTGTCGCATAATGGCTCGCCGTGGGCTCGCATTTCCAACAATCTCCCACTAGCCCAAAGAGCCATTAATGGGATAATCATTTAAACCCACACTCATGTGACAATCATAGGCTATTTAGAAAATAGCTAGGTAAGCTGATCAGTCACTCTGTTCGCAAGAGACTACGCCAAGTCCTTTTACGGCACTTGCATATCCCCAGTAACAGTGCTCGCATCCAATACGAATGTTGCATCTAATGCAACCAATACTCAATTTTGTCATAGTGTCCTTGGCACTTTAGCTCGATTAACTATTATAACCAGTATTCCCATAATCCTTATTAGAATACATTCATTCCCGGAGATCTCTATCTCCTAAGGTATCTAAAGTTAAGACCCTTATAGATCACTATCTACAAGGTCTTAAACTTTTGAAGATAAGACTTTGAGATCCCTATCTCTAAGTTTCATCATCTTTGAAGATATTGTTATTACTGCAACTAAGTGTTTTATTTCCAGAGTAGGAATAGTAACAGTTTACTACTCCCACTACATGGCATACATATGGCTTTTGTACACATCCAGCATACACTTCAGCTTCTCGTAACCGATGCACAAGTGCAAGCAGTTCTAACATTCACTTCCTCAACTCTTTGAGGTGCTATCCCTTTAGACAGATCACTACCACATCTTAAGGGAGGGAAGCTTTTCTTGGAATTTTCCAGAAAATGGAATAAGTCCAAGGTGTACTACTAATGCGACAGTCCTAATATCCTCTTCTCTTTGCTTCTGAACGACTTCAGAAATAAGATCTAAGAGGTATCCTTGAGATCATATCTCAAGGTATGGAACAACCAAATTATAAAACACTTATTATTATTCTTATATCATTCTAAATGATTAGAATAATATCTACATTTAGCACGATGAACACAATGGCACTCCCACCAAGCTTCACATGGTTCATCAAGATTTTTATCTGAAATCATAACATTTATAATTTCGTCAAATCTTATGTTCCAGCTACAAGAAGCTTATTTGAGTCCAAAGATGGAGTTCTTTGGCTTGCACACCTTGCTTTCCTCAACCATGAAGCCATGGGGCTACTTCATATGAATATCCTCAGAGAGGTATTCATAGAGGAATGCAATCTTGACTCACATCATGAAGATGTCATAGTCAAGTTGTGTAGCTATAGTTAGCAATATTCTGATGGGTTAAAGCAAGGTCACTAGAGAGCAAGTCTCATCGCAAGCGATGTCTTCTCTTCGGTGTGTAGCTTATGGCTATGAACCGTGCTTTGAAGGTCTCTATCTTCTCATCAGGTTTCTCTTTCTCTTGAAGATCCATATACACCTTAATGGGTCTTACCCATATAGGTGGATCCTCGAGGGTCCATATACAACACTTGTATATGAAGTCTACATTAGACTTTTATTGCTAACATCCATCTTTCCATGTCATGATCCTCAGGAGCTTCATCACATGAAGTCCGATCATGGTCAGATTTAACTGACACATGGAATCCATCTTCAAACTTATTTGAAGAGGTATTAATGGTTCATCTTTAATTATTCTTTTAGTTTCCGATTTCAGGAGCCTCATTATCTTCTCAAGATTAAATGAGTTCCTGCACTTTATTTTCATCTTGATTCTCAAGAGTCTCAACCTCTAAGAATAACATTCTCAGAGATGAGATACTTTAAGAATCTCAAGGTCATAAAGTAGGTATCCAATACCATCCTTTATTTTCCTAATGAAGCAGCACTCTCAAGTGCTAGATTCCAACATACATGGAACCTTATTAAGGATATACATTATAGTCTCTACTACACATACATATACCTGGAAACTAAGGGATAGTTATGTTAAAATTCATCATTGATAAGATCATGTCACACATGATCCAATTGTATCTCCCTATAACTCTATTGAGTTAAGGTGTGTTAGGAGGATTGAGACAGAAATGATATTCATATCTCCATTAGGTATTCTTTGAATTTATCTAGCAGGTACTTGCTACCTAGATTAGATCAATTTCATTTTATCTTCCTTCAAACTTTGGTTCTAAACCAAAATTGTGAAATCTTTGAACATTTCAAAGGTTTCTTAGGTGAAGAGAAGAAATTTCATATCATACATAATCATCAATAGATATCACATATCCATAATGTTTACTATGATATAGATGATTCACATACATCAATATGTATGAGATCATGAATACCTTGACATTTTACACCATTCCCAAGGGAGGGTGTATTGAACATTTCTACTTTTGAATACAGTATTCACAAGCATGTAAGATTTGAACCTTTAGACAATCTAAAGTTTCATCTCTTATTAGTCTATTGATCACATCAACAGACATATGTCCAAAACATGATGCTAGATCATTATCAAATGATCTTCATCCTCCTGTTGATCTTTAATGGTTTATTTTTCAGTATTAGAAATCTTAATGAACCATTCATTAATTTTCTAATTTAGTAGAGTCCACAAGATTTTAGATCACTATCTGAAATATCTCCATCATAACTCTTTATGATAGATTTATCACATAATTCATGTTTATTTCCAACATTTGGAAATAAATAATGTGTGTAATCTAATATCTAGGTCATAGAGACATTCTCAAAGATTAAGGACTCCCACTGAAAATATGAAGTATATTCATCAGGTGGAAATTGTTGCAACAATTGCATCAATTCCAACTTAGATGACCATTAAACCTTAAGATCAGATTTCTAATATTCTAATACATATGCAACCAATTGCAAGTGTCATTAGAAGATTGAGATACAATTATTAGACTTTATATTATCAAATAAGTAAGTCAATTTCAATGATTATAAGTAGATTATTCTGATGTACTATCTGATTCCTTCTCTAAGGATTCTAGATAGATATGATAGTCATACTATCAACACATCAACTTATTGCAGTATTGGCATTCATCCAACTCTTCGGATGACATATGGAAGTCATAGATGTACAGTCAACTCTTTGACCATACTTCTTACTCGGGTCCAACCCATGCTTCCACTGTGCTCCCTTTATCTATAAGCAACCATTGCTCAAGATAGAGGATCTCTTATGTTAAAATAAAAAATTTCCATATAAGAGAATTTCAACATTTATACATGCTTCATTCAATTCATACAATATGAATATTATGAAGCTTCAGGAATGACAAGAGTAAGGATAGCAGAATGATGACACTCATCGTATCTACATTCATTTAAACTCTTAAAATTTAGGTTCAGGTAGGTACTCAAACAATTTGAATACATCATCTCCTATAGAGCCACCATTCTGCATAATGCAGAGAACCATGTCATTCATGATTATATGTTGAGAGCACATATGTATGCCAGAACATCTTCTTAGATTTTATAAGGATTATATGATAATTACGATCATTATCGACATGTTACTTCAAAAGTACATTCGATGAGATCAAGACTTATAGAGACATACAAACCCTAGGGTTTTAGTCCTATTGTCTTATTTATTTATCATTCCTCATTATTATGAGGAAACTTGCACATTACGACCACATACATTATGTGTCCAATTACAAGTATAATATCTAGATCAAAGGGTCCAATCCATGATATTTTACTGGTTATTATTAAGTATAACATTGAGTGGGTTTAATGAAGGATTATCTGAAATAAGAAATTCACATAAGGGTATATATTTATATATATACATGTTTTACTTTGATTTAGGAATTTTTATATCAAAGTTGTCTTGCCATGTCAACAATGAAAGTTCATTCCCTTAATCACTTTCAATGTAAGAGATATACTTACCATTATATCTCAAGCAAGATCTGGGATCTCCTTCCTTATCTTTGTTGCATCCCAATAATATGAGAACTTACAACTCGGATAAAAAGAAGAGGGAACACATTCCGCCTTGCAAGGCCAACCTGCATATCCCAATTCGGTCTTTAACACCCGGGCCCACCACCCCTAAGGCAATGTTGACCCGTCATTAATTGAACCAACCATCAACATGAATACAACTCGCTATGCGCAATCCAATATCGCCCCAATAATATGAGAACTCGATATTGGGGTCACTACGCATACGTCCTTACTCTTTCAAGAAGCGACGAGCCCGATCCAAATAGATCATATGCAGAAGCTGTCACTTTGGACAGGCGTCTCCTACACATATTATCTGGCGACGAAACTCTTCGCCTTGACGGGAGACCATGGATGTCACTTATGTGATCCTCCATATCATATTCAAATTCTAATTAATTAACATGAATCATATTAATAATTATAATTAATTCTTCCAAGGGAATTATTAACTCTAATCATATTAGAGTATTCTAATTGGACGTAATTAATTCAATCATATTAAATTAATTATCAATCCAATTCAATCAATCAAACTTGAATGTCTTACTTGAATATATATGGTATTATTCTCAAAGTACATATTAATTCGTATTTTATAATTAGAAAAATACATCTTAATCCCTCGGACATTATCCCGGCCCTACCCGCTGTCATGGCCAGTACCGACGGGAGTGGGACGGACCGCATACGTTGCAACCCGCTACCCCAGCGATCCCCGACTAGACACCATATCCACCTCGGGAAAGGATAATGCCAAATTGATTAATTTGTACTTGAGATGATCATCGGTTCTTCAACCGAAATTGTACCATATAGTAATAATCAAAATATTTTTGATTATAAGGAAATTTGCTACACAAATTCCCAAATCCTATTCAAGCATCAAGTTTGAAGATTGTGGTTTCCAATTATGATTTAGATCACATCTTAATCAATTAATTGGTTGAGGCCAAGTCAATTAGGTAAATAATCATCTTCCAATATTTCACAAATATTTTTCAAGATTATTTCACGAAATTAACAATTAATTTCACTAATTGACAATCACTTGGTTCTAGATTAGGAATGTAATTTCAGCAGTGACCCCTACTTACTAAAATTAACATATCTCAATCAACTTAAATCCAAATTAGACAAACTCAATTTTTATAGATTGCTAACTTGATTTAGGACAGAAGCCAAGTGATGTTTCACGCATTTTGAGGCAAGTCTAAACAGTAATTAACATTTTAATCACGTTCAGATCTACAGTTCCCGCAACAGTGCATACATGTTCAATAAAACAACCATATCTTGAGCATACGAAATCCGATTTACGCAAACTCAGATCCTATGGTTTCCTTATTTAATGGGGAACAATATCCAAGTATTAAATTCGTTTAGACAATTTAAACAGTGCCGAATTTTTTTACTAAACAGATCTGCAAAATCAAATGCGATAAAAACTTTCGCGACCTTAACGAACTCAAGTCGTCCTCGGTTTTTCGAATCATATTCGAAACCGTCGACCTAAGGCTCTGATACCACTTGAAGGATATGGTTAGATCCTCAAGCGCATCATGGAAGCGTGTGCGTCGTATCGAATACGACAAGGAGCGACTAGTCGGACTAGTGTCTCGATGCAGCGGAATTAAAAATTTTTCATGTGACGAAACCACACGATCCAAGAACACTTCTCGGATCGTTTCATCTAAACCGCAAACAAGTATTAGGGTTACCTCTTGAAGCGTGGTTGCGATCGAGTCTCTAAACGAAGAGACCTCCTGTCTCAAGTCCGATCCGACGGAGGAGACGCTTGCGAGCGCGGGGATGAACCACGTGCTTCTCGCAATCCATGTTGATGATCCAAGCGGCGGATCTCCTGATCTCGACACACGAGATCCTCGTCTTCTTCACGAGCGAGGTGCACCGAAGGAGACGGAGATCCACGAGCAGACGATCGGGCAACATAACGACGATGCTGCGACGATGGAGAACCTCTCCATAGCATCCATGGTGGACGACCATGAGAGGGAGAGAGAGGGCTGACGCCTAGAGAGAGAGATGCTTCTCAAGCATTATGTGTGTTGTAAAGAGAGAGCATGGGTATGCCTCTCTATTTATAGGGTTTTGGGATCCATGGATCTCAATCCATGGGACATATAAAATCAATGGATGAGATTGATTTATGTCAATCCAATGGTCAAGATTGTTGTTGGTAAAAACCAACAACTTTAGATTAAAATATAATTGACAAAATCAAATATAAATCAATCAAATAAATAAGGAGATAATATGTATGGAGATCAAATCTCCCATGCATCATCAAGGTGGACGGCCACCCATTCCAAATAGGACATGGGTGCCGCCCACCACATACCATGTGGGGCAATCTCATGGAAATCCATGAGATTGCATGCTTCCTTGATTTTCTCCATTATTTATTTCCAACAACTTTTGTTGGTTATTTATTCATCAAAAATAATTCACAATTATATTTGAGAATATTGCAATCTTGCCATGAAAAAATTGTGAATCATATTCACAACCCAAAATAACATATAATTTACATTGTCAATTAATTACACAATGTGTATCCAATACACATAATAATTAATCAACAAATATAAATTATAATTAACTCTCTCTAATACATTATAAATCACATTTATAATATATTATGAATAATTGGATATTGCTATCCACATTATTCTTATCCATGATAATTAAATCATATTTAATCATCTTGGATCTCTTTATCTCATGTATTCAAATAATATGAATCACATTCACATTATTCACATCTTTGATAATTAAATCATATTCAATTATCTTAGATAACTCTCTTTATAATATGAATCAAATTCATATAAATCTTGATAATTAAATCACATTTAACTATACATTTTCTCAATGCTCGGATATATGTATTAACAATAGAATTATCCATGAACTCTTTCAAGGATAATGCGCTTTCTCCGCGAATACTTGGAGATAAGGACAGGGCGATTGTATTGTTCCACGTATAGTGACTTGGATATTACGATCACATCTCAAATCCAGATCTCGGGCCTCCCATAGATGCTTGATTAAATCAAGACCGTAAATCTAATCTTCTCATTGGATCTGAATCACATTCAGATCAATGTCCAATATTTGGACTAAGATTAGGTTACTTCTCTACTGAAAGGAGTCACTAAAATCCAAACCTGTTTCATCACTCCCTAGGAATGGAAGCGTCATGGTTATACAATCGTTTATGATCACATCACCCTCAGGTATTCCCAATACCTGTACATCCTGCATACTGGAAGACTCATAATAAACCCGAAATATTAGATCATCTTTACACTGTCTACTTCATGGTTTTATCAGTAAGTTTCTCATTCGATCATTGGGAATCGGTATCGATTATATACTTTCCAAAAGCATATATCATACCTAGGTCTTGATCATATACTTTCCAAAAGTATATATCAAACCAACAAATTCAGTCAAGCTTCCAAAGCGAGACGACCGTGCGCACGGAATTTGATTCTTCCCAATATCTCATGAGTGAGCTCATGTCTTCCGGTTCAGTAGTGAACCTGTATGATCCCTTTGAGAGATCGTATTACTCATATGCCCTTATATGCACACCAGCGCGTCGGTGTATAGACCTTGATTAGGTCATCAACCTATTGGTCTGCCAAATGTACATACTCAGACATATAGTAACACATCTGTCTCCGGTCAGAGGATGCGTGCCTATATTATGACAGCATACGATATAGGACTTTGGTTATCTCGATCTCGTTAAGTCAACTCTTTGACCTAACTAGTCTGACACCTCCGAATCTCTATTCCTATGCAGAGGACCTGCATCAAGAGTAGGTCAGATATCAGCCTTTAGAGAAAGGATTGCCATCTCCTTCTCAGGCTGGAGATCATCTCTTAACAATCATTTGATGGTGCTTGATGAGTCCTCAATCTAACTCTTTAGATATTCATCCAAGCACCGGCCTCTATGATTCATTATTTGAATCAACAGCTGTATGATCATTAAGATGGCCATGGTACATAACCCTAATTGTACTAAGGGACCTATTATTCAAATTATGTATTCTTCATTTCAGATTAAGGAGTGAATTGCAATAACATTTATCGCATAATGGCTCGCCGTGGGCTCGCATTTCCAACACATAGCATGGATAGATGGATAGCAATAAAAGTCTATTGTAGACTTCATATACAAGTGTTGTATATGGACCCTCGTGGATCCACCTACATGGGTAAGACCTATAAAGGTGTAAATGGATCTTCAAGAATCTAATGAGAAGGTAGAGACCTTCAAAGCACGGTTCGTAGCCATGAGCTACACACCGGAAGAGAAGACATTGCTTGCGATGAGACTTGCTCTTCGGTGACCATGCTTAAATCCATCAGAATATTGCTAACCTTAGCTACACTACTTGACTATTGCATCTTCAAGATGTAAGTGAATATTGCATTCCTCTATGAATACCTCTATGAGGATATTCACATGAAGTAGCCCCAAGGCTTCACGGTTGAGAAAAGCAAGATGTGAAAGCTAAGGAATCCATCTATGGACTCACATAAGCTTCTTGAAGTTGGACCATAAGATTTGATGAAATTATAAATGTTATGATTTCAGATAAAATCTTAATGAACCATGTGAAGCTCAGTGGGAGTGCCATTGTGTTCATCATGTTAAATGTAGATAATATCCTAATCATTTGGAATGATATAAGGATAATAATAAGTGTTTTATGGACTGGCTATTCCATATCTTGAAATATGATTTCAAAGATACCTCAAATCTTAGTTCTGAAGTTGTTCAGAAGCAAAGAGAAGAGGATAATGGGACTGTCACATTTGTAGTACACCTTGGACATATTCTATTCATAGAAATTCCAAGAAAGGCTTCTAACCCTTAAGATATGGTACTGACCTATCTAAAGGGATAGCACCTCAAAGAGTTGAGGAAGTGAATGCTAGAACTACTTGCCCTTGGGCATCAGTTCTGAGAAGCCAGGTGTGTGCTAGATGTGTACAAAAGCCAGGTGGCTGCCATGTAGTGGGAGTAGTAAACTGTTACTAATCCTACTATGGAAATAGAACACTTGGTTGCAGTAATAACAAAATCTTCATAGATGACAAGTTTTTTTTTTGAGATAGTGATCTCAAAAGTCTTATCTTCAAAGCTTAAGACTTTATAGATAGAGATCTAAAAGGTCTTAACTGTAGATACCTTAAGAGATAGTGATCTCCAGGAAACCGGGTATTCTGATAAGGATTATGGAAATACTGGTTATCATAATTGTTAAGCCGTAGTGTCAAGGACACTATAGTTTTTGATTGCATAAGATGCAATATTCGCATTAGATGCGAGCACTGTTACTGGGGATATGCAAGTGCCGTAAAAGGACTTGGCATAGTCTCATAGGAACAGAGTGACTGATCAGCTTACCTAGCTATTTTCTAAATAGCCTATGACTGTCACATGAGTGCGAGTTTAAATGATTAGCCCATTAATGGCTCTTTGGACTAGTGGGAGATTGTTGGAAATGCGAGCCCACGGCGAGCCATTATGTAATAAATATTATTGCATATATCATTCTCTGATCTGAAATGAAGAATGAATAATTTGCATAATAGGTCCCTTAGTACAATTAGGGTTATGTACCATGGCCATCTTAATAATCATACAACTGTTGATTCAACTATTGAATCATAGAGGCTGATGCTTGGATGAATATCTAAAGGGTTAGATTGAGGAGTCATCAAGCACCGTCAAATGATTGTTAAGAGATGATCTCCAGCCTGAGCAGGAGATGGCAATCCTTATCTCTGAAGGATGATATCTGACCGACCTCTTGATGCAGGTCCTCTGCATAGGAATAGAGATTCGGAGGTGTCAGATTAGTTAGGTCAAAGAGTTGACTTAACGAGATCGAGATAACCGAAGTCCTATATCGTATGCTGTCATGATATAGGCACACATCCTCTAACCAGAGACAAATGTGTTACTATATGTCTGAGTATGTACATTTGCAGACCAATAGGTTGATGACCTAATCAAGCTCTATACACCGGCGCGCTGGTGTGCATATAAGGGCATATGAGTAATACGATCTCTCAAAGGGATCATACATGTTCAGTTACTGAACCGGGAGGCATGAGCTCACTCATGAGATATTGGGAAGAATCAAATTCCATGCGCATGGTCGTCTTGCTTTGGAAGCTTGACTGAATTTGTAGGTTTGATATATACTTTTAGAAAGAATATGATCAAGACCTAGGTATGATATACGCTTTTGGAAAGTGTATGATTGATACCAACTCCCAATGATCGAATGAGAACCCTACCGATAAAACCATGAAGTAGATAGTATAAAGTTGATCCAATACTCCAGGTTTAATCAGAGTCTTCCAGTATGCAGGATGTACAGGTGTTAGGAATACCTGAGGGTGATGTGATCATAAACGATTGTATAACCATGACGCTTCCATTCCTAGGGAGTGATGAAACGGGTCTGGATTTTAGTGACTCCTCTCGGTAGAGAAGTGATCTAATCTTGGTCCAAGTGTTGGACATTGATCTGAATGTGATTCAGATACAATGAGAAGATTAGATTTACGATCTTGATTTAATCAAGCATCTATGGGAGGCCCGCGATCTGGATTTGAGATATGATCTCAATATCCATGTCACTATACGTGGAACAATACAATCGCCCTGTCCTTATCTCCAAGTATCTGCAGAGAGATTGTATTATTCTTGAAGGGTTCAAGAATAATTCCATAAGATCTAAGCATTGAAGAAATCATGATTAAGTGTGATTTAATCATTTTGATGTATGAAGAAATTATCCAATATAATTAAATGTGATTTAATTAATGTGGATAGGAATAATGTGGATAGAAATATCCAATTATTCATAATATATTATAAATGTGATTTATAATGTATTAGAGAGAGCTAATTATAATTTATATGTGTTGATTAATTATTATGTGTATTGGATACACATTATGTAATTAATTGACAATGTAAATTATAGATTGTTTTGGGTTGTGAATATGATTGACAATTTTTTCATGGCAAGATTGCAATATTATCAAATATAATTGTGAATTATTTTTGAAGAATAAAAGCCAACAAAAGTTGTTGGAAATAAATAAAGGAGATTTTCAAGAAGATATGCAATCTCATAGATTTCCATGAGATTGCTCTCTCCATGGAATATATGGGCGGCACATCATTCCTAATAGGAATGTGTGGCCGTCCACTTGGAAGGTACATGGAGATGAAATCTCCATGTATCTTCTCTCCTTATTTATTAGTTTGATTTAGGACTAATTTATATTTGATTTTGTCAAATATATTTCAACCTAAATTTGTTGGTTTTACCAACAACAATCTTAGCCATTGGATTGACATAAATCAATCGCATCCATTGATTTTGTATGTCACATGGATTGAGATCCATGGATCCCAAAACCCTATAAATAGAGAGGCATACCATGCTCTCTCTTTACATGTGATCTTGAAGCTCTCTCTCTTCCTCTCTCTTCATACACAACAACCCTCTCTCCCTCTAATATTGGGGGCCGTCCACCATACCCTGGAGGAGGGAATCGTCGTCGCCTTCGCCACCGCGCCGCCGCTTCGACGTTCTTCAGTTCTCCGTCTTCTTGGAGTGCTGCACTCACGAAGGAGACATTCGATCTCGTACGACGAGATCAGGAGAAACCACGCTTGGATCATCTTCTTGGATTGCGAGGATAACGCGGTTCATCCCTGTGCTCGCAAGCGGGGTCTACGACGATCGGACTTGAGACACGAGGTCTCTTCCTTTAGAGACTTGATCAACCACGCTTCAAGAGGTATTGCATTATACTTGTTGTGATTATAGATGAAATGATCTGAGAATGGTTCTCGGATCATGTGGTTTCATCGAATAAAAATTTTTAAATTCCGCTGCACCGAACAACTAGTGTGACTAGTCGCTCTTCGTCGTATCCGATACGACGATCATGCTTCCGTGATGCGCTTGAGGATAATTTCCACATCA